>CM040961.1:62890732-63033494 GCA_022985045.1 Macadamia tetraphylla | reverse complement strand
TCGGACGTGGGACCTTCTTTTGACGCTCTAAACACGATTTTGACATCGGATTTCATTAATTTTGATTCTAAATGGTGAAGTACTAACCCGCCAATTATGTTAGGTTCACCAAATCCCACCCGATTCGCCGAATCTCACCCGTTCTAACGGAACTTTGTACGCCACAAGTAAGGGGGAGAGGACGTTTCTTGTTTCAAGGCATTTGTTTGGCATTCATTTAATTATATCTAATCTAGTCATGTCATCATGAATATGCTATATAGATTAGTCATTCCACACATTGATGTGCATATGTGCTATGTTTACTTTTCAAATGCCAATTGAATGAGATGTTTATATGTTGAATGTGGACATCATGGCATAATGCATTGATAGACTAGATGCCGAGTCGGCTTGAAATGAATGCATTGGTGGCCCGTGGAATGGGACACGGAGGCACTATGCAATGTATTTATTGTCATATAGAGCATGCGGTATTAGGATTCTCACCATCCTGATTCACCCTTCCCAACAGGGGTTAAGGTGTTGGGTTGCCATTTGGGGGAAGTAGGGTCAGTTGCTTTGACATCGGGCGGTTAGGCATTACCCGACAGTCATGTAGGATCCAACCTTGGTACATTCAAGAGGGCCAATCGATGCTTTTTAAATTGGCGGAGTCAAGACTTTATTTTCAGCCATTTACTTTGTTGAGAGCCCTGGATTACATTGTTTTATTTTTATACTACGGGCCATTCGTATCAAGTATATGGGATTTATTCACGTAAAACTTAGTCTTCCGCGATCCGATGAACTTATGTTAGAGTGCGGTATGTGGTGGAATAAGGATCTCGATGATCCCGTAGGTTTGGGTTAACCGGTGTTAACTCTGGCCACCGTCCGGCTCGGAACGGTGTGACAACTGGTATCGAGCGTGATGCTCGCTCCACTCACAAAGATACCCTTAGAATCCTGAGACTCTATAATAGGAAAATGGGGTTGGGTAAAGATAAAGGCTTAAAGATTAAAAGTCAAAGAAAGAAAGTATAAAAATGGGGTTATATTATAAGTTGCATTCATGGCATGCGTGAGTGTAGATAAAAGGTAATTAGATTGGAACTATAACCTATAAAGTACTATTTTGATGAAATTTCAAGATAACGGGTAAATGGGATTTCCAAAAATTTTACACAAATAACCGATAAACCATGATAATAAATATAACAAAGAGCAAGATAGCCAATTACATCACCACAAGACCACACAAGTACTCCACATATGAATTCACCACAAAATGATCACTACCAAAGATATATTATTCCATAAATGAAACCACATAAACAGATACAAAAATGAGAACAAATAAATAAATATACAATGTCTACAAAAGGAGAAAATGGGTAAACAATTAGTGTGGGCGAGCAAGCCTCACGGTCGCCGCCATCATCGCCGATGATCACCACGCTCGCTGAGGCCTAGAGTTGACGTTGAGGCGGTGATCGTAATAATCGAACCTCGCTCACCACCTGCATCTCCCTCCGCCGGCCAAAATCTCCGAGATAAGCTGCGTGGTGTCCAAGTCCCGACTCACCATGTGAAGGAATCTCCAAGGTGGTCTTCCTCTCCATAAGGCGCCTCCCTCGAGACAATCTCGCCCACCGCCTCAAGATTCGAACTCGCCATCCCGCAAGGCCCGCATGGAGGACGCCATGCCCTCAAAGTCGAGGCACCACTCCTGTGTGGTGGGGCAGAGCTCTAGAAGAACTAGGACCAGACCTCTCGACTCGAGGCGCCTCGTGGATGCCGCCACCCATCGATCCTCCTCCTCGCCCCGAGGAACGAGTCCTCATCCTCCTCACCGGACTCTCTCCCATGGGGACATCCTCCATAGGGGCAGCCCTCCTACCCTACCTCTCAACTCCCGATCTGAGGTGAATCCATGAGGGTCTGAGACCCATCTTCGGAGGTTTCTCCCCGAACCTATCACCGAGTCTTCCTCCTCACCGCCAGATCCACCTCAAGAACTCAAGATCCTAGTGAGGATCCCGCCATAAGGAAACCTCCATCCTCTCGGGTGGGAAGTATGGTGCTCCATCGCCCCGAGAATAATGTAGGGAGGCAAGTGCTCGCCCCTCTCGCGGCCGTGAAAATGCAGCGATGAAAGCCGCCATGAAACCCACTCGGTTCCGATGACCTCCTTCGGGAGCAAAGTTGAATCGATCAACCGGCAATAGACGAACCTCGTGGTACAAGGATGTCTCGGACTCGGCGGCTGCCGCGCCGCAGATGGTCTCAGATGAAATCCGTGTCGCCAAAGCTCATGAACGGTCCCCGAGGCCTACTCGGGGATCGAGTATCGTGTCCCGCCCGATATACCCAAGATATCGCCAAGGTGCCCACCGTCAATCGGATGTCCACCCCTTCACTAAGCGCCGATGGTGAACTCCCTGACGGATACGACACCTCTAGGTTACAATAGAACGACGGACGAGCCGCCGAGTACCTGGCCGGTCTACTCAAGAATAGAGTCCCAGCCCAATGTTGAGAACCTCTCCGGCTCGGCCTTGTGGAAGTCCTCGACTACCACGGTCTTCTATCATCACCAACTTCGAAGTTGGGCCTTGGTCGCGGCTCCGGACCGAGGAAGTGTTCTCATCATAGTCCAAGGGTCGACGGGCAAAAGGGTCTCCCCGCGAGGAGCTGAAGAGCTGGTCTCGCACTCTTCCGCTTAGAAGCGGTGGTCTTGCGCCTAACGCCAGAGGAAGATGGTCCTTGCCGGCGTGACGACATCCCGCAATAAGAAAAGAAAGTAGGATTAGTACAGAAGGAAAATGACAAAGAGATTAAAAAGGGAAATCCAAAACCCAATTCATGCAAAACGGAACGGGCAAATCTAGGAACGATAGGAAACCTATGACATGAAGCACGTAGGTTACGACGCATAGAAACATGCCAAAACAAAGAGAATGACAAAGAAAAGCAAAGAGCATAAATAAGACGAGGGAATTCAAGTCCAATGTGCAAATTCAACATAACGGAGAATAGCTTGAAACCCTAGGTCTAGAGCAAAATGCCGAGTAGCGGATCATGAATGTGCAAGAACGCACTCCAAATAGGCTATGGAATTCCAAGAATGCAAGTATGGGATGAAGAACCAAGGAAACCAATACAAAAGAGGGATTTTCATAGAATTACATGGGGATTCCAAGCATAATGGAGAATTCATGAGATCTAAAGCATAACTAGTGTAAATCAAATGGAATGCATCACAAAGGAGTCATCAATTGGAGAAAAAGAGTAAGAATTGAAGAAATCCCCAAATTTGGAAACCTAGGGCACAATTGGGGTTTTCTCCAAATGGAGAGATAAAATTCCTATAAACTACAAATGATCACAGTAGAAGCATCACAATCACATGGAAACACTATTCTATGGTGAAAAATTTGGAAAGACAACCTAAAGTGAAGCCTACACATGCATTTTACCCAAATGGAAATTCGAAAAGAGAAGAAGAAGAAACTTACTTGAAGGAGAACGAGTTGACTTCTCTAAAGCCGAGTGGATGAGTGGACCCGTGAGAAGCGCCGAGGAGACTTCCAAGATTGCCCAAGGGAGAAAGGAAGAAAGAGAAGGAGATTGTGAGAGGACAAAGTGATGTGGTCCAGAGGGCCCTGCTCGTTTTTTACACGCAAGACCGGCGGTAGGTGCCCCCGTGCCACCCGCCGGGTGAGGCATTATGATCGGGGGTATAACCGGGTCCCTACCACGGCCACCCCGATGTGGAGATTAAGACCGCGGGCACAATCGACGGCCCTCCCGTGCAAATTTCAAGTTGGACATTGGGAAATTTTGAACATTTTTCTTCTTTTCTTTTTCCCTTCTCTCCTCCTAGTATGATTTCATTGATTTTCATTATGGACATTCTTCCTATGATTAATATGCTATGGTCAAGCTGAACCATTGACATGTCTGTTGGGGACTTTGCCTGTATCTTGGAACTGAGCTGCGATTATTTACAAGCTATCATACACTACAACACCTCATGTAGTGGCATATGATTGTATGCCGAAATCAATTCTATGGTGTTTAACCAATATGGTGTGTGATGTGTTCCATGTGGATACGATGGTACGACTAGATCCGTAGTAATGCCCGAGGTACTCGCGGTCCTCGCTGGTCGGTCGACCACAAAATCCTGTGAGGTCCCGCTTGTGGGCATACTCACCTCCACTACCTCCAGAGACCCTTGGTCGTGGTGGGCACATGGGGACCCACCTATGACTTCACTCCCGACCTCCACCGGTCATTACACCGGAGATGTTGCCACGACATTCAAGAGTCCCAACAAGCTTTTCAAAGAACAAATGCTTCAAAGAATAAAGAAGCATTTATGATCGCCATCCAAAGAAAGCTTGGATTTTTCTCAACCGGTCAACCTCCCCGAGTACTCACTCCACAGGACCCACCTGTAGGGTCGGGAACGGGACCACAAGTGGGGGGTACACCTCCAATCCCACCATTCGGTGTTCCTCAGTATGGGATGCCTCCTCCATACTCCTACTATCCTGCCTATGTTCCTAACTTCCCAGCATTTAGCATACGTCAAGGGTAGTGGAGTCGCTCAAGAGGAACTTACCACCAGATTCTCTAAGGTGGGAGTGATCCTCTGGAACCGGATCAATGGATCCAAGAATTAGAGAAGATATTTGAGGTGCTTGAGTGCACGGATGCCCAGAAACTCATTTGTGCTGGGTTACAACTCAAGAAAGAGGCAAATTCTTGGTGGCAAGCCTCCAAGCCTATATTGTTGGTCGCTCATCCGTAACCACTTGGGAGCAGCTTAAGGAGTTGTTCTGGACAACCATTATCCGCTAGCCGAGACCGAAGGAGACTCCCTCATGGCCTTAACTCAAGGAGGTAAGACTGCCCTGAGTATCAACAACAATTCGAGAGTTTGTTCCATTTTGCCCCAAGGCATATGAGGACAACAAGAGAAGGCAAGGTTCCTAAAGGGCCTAAAGGCATCTATTGGGTCCGTATTTGAGGTAATCGGATTTGACCGAGTATGGCCAGATTGCTGTAAGGCCAAGACCATGGAAGATAAGCAAAGGGTGAAAATCCCTCACCCTCGGATGTGGAAGAGAACAAATCCATTCCTGATGTGGGAAATTCTCCAAAGCATACCGCTGGATCATACAGCCTGGGCCTATGTATAGGCAGCCCTATAGGCCATCCGGCTACCCTCCTAGGCATTGGCGGTTCGGTTCTACCACTTTCGCCCAACACTAGTGTGGCACCCACAGCTCCAAGGCCACCTCGACCTCCATCTCGCAACCAGTCAAGTGCAGAGGGGCCCCGCCCGCCCGACGCCCTGATTGCTGTTCAACCGCCATTCCTATGGGATTATATGAAAGACCTGCTGGGCCCGACCAGCCTTGCTCCCCAGCCCTTCACAGACCGACCTCCCTTACCTCGAGGGAATCAACCGCAGGAAGGATGTATGCTCTATCGGCCGAGGAAGCGAGGCTAGTATGTATAGTAGGTACATTTTAAATTAAGAAATTCATTATGATTCATATTGATGACCGCTGAAATTATATGCATTGTTATACTAGGTATCCTACCCATATCGTGCATACCAACCTATGTTTTATTCGATTCAGAGCTACTCATTCGCTCGATCTAAGAGATTTGTAGAGAAACTTGGGATGACACCGTGATTTTAGGCCATGGAATGATTGTTAGTATGCCTACCGGTAAAATTGCAGCTTGAAGGAAGTGTATGGGCCGTGCCAGGAGATTAGTGGAAGAACTTTGATGCACAACTCATTAAGTTCAATATGCAGAATTTTGATGTTATATTGGGTATGGATTGGTTGTCGCTCATCGAGCTAATATGATCTGTAGGAAAGGCTGATTAAGGTGACAGATGACGAAGGGAAAGAGTGGGTATACCGAAACGATACAATGAAAAGGGTGAGGAAGGTCCTTGTCTCCGCCTTCAAGCGGTAAAGTTGCTAGAAAGTGGATGTCGGGTTTCATAGCCTCGGACTGATGTTGATGCAAGAGTTACACCTCTAGAAGAAGTAAAGGTGGTTAAAGAGTTTCCGATGTTTTCCCTGATGATCCGATGCATTTACCACCCGATAGAGAGTTAGAGTTTGCCATAGACTTGACTCGGAGCAGCTCCAGATTCAAGGCTCTATATAGGATGGCACCACTGAATTGAAGGAGTTGCGTATGCAAGCAGGAATTATTAGAAAAGGGGTTTATTCGCCGAAAGTGTTTCACCTTGGGGTGCCCTGTTGTTTGTCAAGAAAAAGGATGGTAGTTTACGATGTGCATAGATTACGGAGTTGAATAAGCTAACCATTAAGAACCGTATCCATTGCCACGCATTGATGATTTATTTGATCTTGCAAGGAGCCGTGGTATTTTCAAGATAGACCTTCGTCCGCTATTATCACCAAGATAAAGAGTAGTGATATACCCAAAACAGCATTTAGGACTCGACACGGCCATTATGAGTTCCTAGTGTTGTCCTTCGGTTAACCAATGCACCGGCAAAGATTCATGGATCTAATGAATCGAGTATTTCAGATGTGCTTGACAAATGGGTAATTGTTTTATTGACGATATCTTGATCTACTCCAAGACCGAGGAGGAGCACACTCAACACTTGAGAATGGTGTTACGAGGTTGAGATCAACAGCTTGTTTGCCAAGTCAAGAAGTGTGAATTCGGCTTGAACAAGTTGGATTCCTGGGCACGAGTGTCTAAAGCCGAATCAAGTAGATCCTCGCTAAGGTGAAAGCAGAGTGGAATGGGAAAGCCCCAAGAATGTTACCAGTTAGAAGCTTCTTGGGTTTATGGATATTACCGCTTTCATCGAGAATTTTTCTGATCTCAAAGACCAATCACCAAGTTGACTAAAAAGGGTGTGAAATTCGATCAAGCGAGAGGAATGTGAGAAGAGCTTCCGTGAATTGAAAGAAAAGTTGGTGATCGCTCAGGCCGACTATTCCCAAGGCACAAAGCGGAATGACTTATACCGACGCTCCAAAGTTGGTTTGGGTTGTGTTCTCATGCAACGCGTAAGGTAATAGCGATGCATCCCGACAACTAAAGGAGTATGAGAAGAACTACCCCACTCATGACTTGGAACTAGTCATACTATTTTTGCCCTTAAGATCCGAGGACATTATTTGTATGGGGAGAAGTGTGAGATATACAAAGGACCACAAAAGCCCGAAATACTTCTTCACCTAGAAGGATCTCGAACATGAGAGAGAAGATGGCTTGAACTCATGAAGGATTATGACCGCGATATTCAAGATCATCCCGCAAGGCTAATGTAGTGGCGATGCATTGAGTCGAAGACACAGATCGTGTCGCCTCATACTTAGTAGTCACCACCACTTGCAAGAGGCGATGCTAATGGATGAAACCTCTTGTATGAAGGGGGAACCTTTGAGCTTGAACCTCAACCGAAAACCTTAAATGGTTGACGGTATCCTTGTCGGCCTACAGTGCATCCGCAATTAGGCAAGAGGTGATAAGGAAGCAACCTTTAGATCCCGAATTGCAGCGGATCGTAGTTAAGGTTCAAGACCAAACAATGAACGACCAGATTTTACTTTAGCCGATGATGGGGCATTGATGTTTCGAGACGATTGTGTGTACCGATGATTTGATATACAAGATAAGATAGTGAGAGAAGCACATAGCTCCGAGTACTCACTTCACCCGGAAGTACCAAATGTACAAAGACCTCAAACAAAGTTACTGGTGGCAAGCATGAAAGTCACCATAGCTTTATATGTGGCACTTGTCTTACCGCCGTAAAGTAAAAGCTGAAAGGCATCGACCTTATGGTATTCTTCACCACCCCAGCACTGTAATGGAAGTGGGAAAGAATTACAATGGACTTCATCACCGACTACCAAGTACACCTAAGGGTATGGATGCGATATGGGTGATTGTGGATTGGCTTACCAAGACCGCTCATTTCATTCCTATCAAGACCAAGTTCTCCATGACCAAACTAGCACAACTTTACATGGACAACATAGTGCGCTTACATGGAGTGCCAAGGAGCATTGTTTCAGATAGGGACCCAAGGTTCACTTCCGATTTTGAAAAGCTTACACGGCCTTGGGATCGCGAATCAATTTGAGTACGCCTTTTAACCTACGTATCGGATGGTCAATGGAGCGAACCATACAGATATTAGAAGACATGCTGTGGCATGTGCAATGGAGATGAGTGGCGCTTGGGAAGAATATATACCTCTTATGGAGTTTGCATATAACAACAGCTACTAAGCCACAATTGGGATGGCTCCATATGAGGCGTTATATGGCGTAAAGTGCGAACTCCTTTGTATTGGGATGAGGTAGGTGAACGTCAATGTTAGGACCTGAGATGATACAAATGACTTGTGACAAAGTTGATGTTATTATAGAATGATTAAAGCAGCTCACCCTAAAAGAGCTATGCGGACACCCGCAGGGAAAGGGTATTGAATTTCAGCCAGAGAAAAGCTATTTCAAGGTCTCCTACTAAAGGGTTGCAAAGATTTCACAGAAGGGGAAGTTGAGCCCAAGATACATTGGACCATTTGAGATCTTATCCGGTTGGCTCAAGAGCCTACATGCTTGCTCGCCACCTTCGCTGGGATGTTCGCAATGTATTCCATGTATCCATGCTAAAGAGATACGGCATGATCCATCTCATGTACTACCCGTGGAACCAGAGTACCTAGAAGTGATATGACCTATACGTAATGCCATTGAAATTTTGGACCGAAGATGAAAACCCTTCAGAACCGCCCATTTCCTATGTAAAGGTGCGATGGTGGTCACTCACTTGAAGAAGCATCCGGAGGTAGAAGAAGAAATGCAGCCAAGTACCCTCATCTTTTGATCAACTGTACGCAATTTCGAGGATGAAATTTTTCGTAAGGGGGTAATGTAATACCCTACTTTTTAAACCCGATCCGATTAAGCGTTGAACTGTTTAACCATGCAGAACCGAGCCAGAGGAAATTAGAGCAGGTTCCTTATGGGCTATGATGGCACGGTGACCTTAACACCGCTGGCCCGACAAGTCCGAGCCAGGCCGAAGAGACGGAGTGCCCAAACCGTGTAATGCACCTACCATAAGGCTATGTACGGATAAAAGTATTATATCCTTATTTTAAGGTATATACGTATGCTATATCAGATGTTGGGGTGGGGTTCAGCGAGGTCCCAACCCGTCAAAATCCCAAGTTTTGGCTCGTGGTAGGACGTGGGTGCACCCACCGAGTGACCCATCCAAGTGCAATCGCTCACTTGCTAGGAATTATATATAAAGCTTTATGATTTTCTCTTCTTTCCATTTATTACCCCCGTACGTTGGTGAGAAAAGTAAAGAGGAGAGAGAAAAGAAAGGGAAGAAGAAAGGAAGAGAAGGAAGAGGAAGAAAGAGGGATTTCAGCGGCGCCGAAGCTCGATCTTCCCATTCCGGTGCCGGGAGAGTGATCTTCAACTCTAGATCTACAGTTAGAGGTAAGCAAGGTTGGGTTTTGTGAACATTCACCATACCCAAGCTTTAAACCCTTGGTTCGAGTATGGTTTCTTGAGATCTTGTAAATACCCTTTGAAATGATGAATCTAAGGTTTAATAGATGATTTATGTGTTGATCTTGAAGGATTTGAAGAGGTATTGACAAGGTAGAAGAAGCATTGTGAGTTTGAAGTGATTTGGGGGGGTTTGAAGTCGTTCTTGAGCAAAGAAGGTAAGATGGTTTTCCCTCACTTGAATCTAACCTAGATCTAGGTTAGAACCATCCTATAGGACCTTGAAGGTGTGAAGAATGGGTGGGGAAAAGCCCCATTTGATTCCCCAAAAAAATGGAGAAAATGGGGAAGAAACAGTGTCTTTTCCACCAAGACCGGTGGGTACAACCGTGGGCTTACCCACTGTGGGTACCCACGAGAAGGCGGGGGCTTCGAGCCCAACCGGCGGTACCACCGGCGGTACAATCGGCGGCCCTCACCCGCCGTCCTAGCAAGGGTCCCGGCCCAACCGGCGGGTACCACGGGCGGGTACTACAGGGCCCCTACCCGCGGTCCCAACCGTGGTAAGACCGTGGTAGACAACACTGTCGACTCCACCCGTGGCCCAAGGTGATCCTTATGTCCGATCGATCCCAAATCGGACGGTGACCTTCTTTTGACGCTCTAAACACGATTTTGACATCGGATTTCATTAATTTTGATTCTAAATGGTGAAGTACTAACCCCGCCAATTATGTTAGGTTCACCAAATCCTACCCGATTCGCCCGGATCTCACCTGCATCAACGGGAACTTTGTACGCTACAAGTAAGTGGGGAGAGGACGTTTGGCCTTATTTCAAGGCATTTGTTTCGCATTCATTTAATTATATCTAATCTAGTCATGTCATCATGAATATGCTATATAGATTAGTCATTCCACACATTGATGTGCATATGTGCTATGTTTACTTTTCAAATGCCAATTGAATGAGATGTTTATATGTTGAATGTGGACATCATGGTGCATAATGCATTGATAGACTAGATGCCGTAGTCGGCTTGGAAACGAATGCATTGGTGGCCCGTGGAATGGGACACGGAGGCACTATGTAGTCGTACTATTGTCATATAGGAGCATGCGGTATTAGGATTCTCACCATCCCATGCTACGACCCTTCCCAACAGGGGTTAAGGTGTTGGGTTGCCATTTGGGGGGAAGCAGGGTCGCGTTGTCGGACATCGTATGTTAGGCATTACGCCCGACGAGTCATGTAGGACAATGACAACCCGTGGTACATTCAAGAGGGCCAATCGATCGCTTTTAAATTGCGGAGTCAAGACCTTTATTTTCATCATTTACATTTCGCTGAGAGCCGGTGGACGGCATTGTCTTTACTTTTCCGAGTACTCACGGTGGGCCTTCTCCGACAGCCCTATGGGCGATCGCGGAGGGAGTTCGCTCGCACTGGAGTATACGCGACCGTGGGTTGTAGTAGCACTAAAACCAAAGACTTAGTAATGTTGCTTAGGTGGATGTGATTTAAAATGTATAGCATGGCATGTAGTGCATATGATGTGTTGTGATGTGGACGCCGTGGTGGTCCATCTTTCTACTTATCGAGCTAGTGAGATCATCCCACGGTACACCCATTTTTAGATGATTTTGCAGGTTATACATCCGAGGAGATGGGTGGGTCCCACACGAAGTTTCAAGAGGACTGTGGACCCCCGAGGAGTTAGAGCACGCGCCGATCGCTCGTGAGAGTTGTCATGGGAAGCAGCCTGAGGCCGTCCGAGCTCCACTTCGAGGCCGAGCTGAGCTATTCTATATGATGCCGAGTGGGCACGACCTTGATGCCGAAATGAGCTCCACTTTGATACCGAGCCGATGTGTACTCTAATGGTTTTGATGAATTATCGATATACTTGATATTTGAATTTTATTCTTTTTGTGTATATATCATACCTTCGGGCCCAAATGTATATAATTATTGTATCACCATTCGGGTATCAAGTATATGGGATTTATTCACAGGTAAAACTTAGTCTTCCACTGATCTGATGAACTTATGTTAGAGTGCGTATGCTGTGGTGGAATACAGTATCTGATGATCCTGGCAGGTTTGGGTTAACCGGTGTTAACTCGGTCACCGCTCTGGTTCAGTGTGAACGGGGTGTGACATGAATCCCCTTTCACAGTGAAATTTTCCTCCTTTCCCCCCTTTTGATTTTCTTTAGATCTTCGGAGCGATCTTTGTCAAGATCCGAAAACTCATTCAGATCTTCGAAGTGTTCTTCATGATCTTGAAGATCTTTAATCCAAATTCCTAGTTAGATCCAGTTTTTAGCCAAAAAAAGTATGTTCTTGAGCCACCTCCCTTGAGTGTTCTTGAGATAGAAACCCCCCCTTTTTTGAGGTTCTTTGGGTCTACGAAAAGATCTTTGTTAAGATCTGAAACACTGTTCGGATCTTCAAAGTGTTCTTCGGGACTTTGGAGTTCTTCAATCCATTTTAGGTCAGCCCATTTCTTTTTCAAAAATAGCCTTTCCTAGCTGAACCTCTATCCGAGTGTCCCTGGAATCTTTCTAGGAATAGCCATTCCCAACGAAAGCTCTGCCGAAGTGCCACCTCAGCCTGGCCCTCCCTTAGCCTATCCCCAGCGGAAGCTCTACCGGAGTGCCACCTCATTCCAAGCCCGAAAATAGCCTTTCCTAGCCGAACCTCTATCCGAGTGTCCCTGGAATCTTTTTAGAAATAGCTATTCCCAGTGCAAGCTCTGTCGAAGTGCCACCTTAGTCTAGCCCTCCCTTAGCCTATCCCCAGCGGAAGCTCTGTCGGAGTGTCACCTCATCCCAAGCCCAAAAATAGCTTTCCCTAGCTGAAGCTCTATCTGAATCCAAATCCAAAAGCGATTATTCCTAGTCGGAACTCTGTCCAGATACCATCACAATCAGCATCTCTCGAGAAATGAAGTTGGAGCTCAAGACCATCTTCCCCTGAGCTAGGAGAATCCAAAAAATAGTCCGAGCCAGTACCAATCAGGGGCCCACCCCTCTTGACCCGAAATAGTGGTCAAATTCAGGTATAATCTCTCTCCTCATTCAAGCATAAGGTAGACATCCAATAAGCCTTGTTTTAGTGTATATAATAGTTTGAATTCAATTAATGTATATATGTGTGATAACTTAGCCATACATGTGGAATAGTAATAATTATGGAATATGTTCATTCTCAAGCATCTAGCAAGAAGACCGGTTGAACTGAGTAGATTGGGTGCTTAACACCTTCCCAACTTTGTAACCTGACACTTACCCTAAATCTCTAGACTATACCAAATTTTGGGCCCTTTTCTCAGGAATCGGGCCCACCCCCAGGTCCTAGGCCCATAACCCTAGGTGGCGAGTCCAAACCCCATTTGCATGATCCTAATCCCCGAATTGGACCATCATCAAAACCCCTGTCTTGAATGACGAATTTTACATTCTTACGAAATAGGCCTCCACGTATCTCCAAACGACGATACGATGGTGTGGGGCTCACAAGAAAAGCACACACGACTCGAGCCACCTCCCCCCTCGCCATGAAGGTGAAGGGAGAGGGAGGAGAGAGGGCGGGGATCCATCTCCGGCCGCTACCCTCACAGTGGCGACTCCACTGGGGACAAATGACAAGTTTCCAATACTAGATTCTACCGTTAAATATAAGAGCATTTTCCACCACATTTGTTTGAAAACATGTTCGGCTAACCCCATGTTTGTAATTGTATTCACTAACTACATCATGCATCGTGCTCGAAGTGAAATCATTTGGCGAGGGACTCCCTGTCATGCCCGCACCCTCGGGGAGGTCAGTGCATGTTATGGAGAGTACTCTAAGAGCAAATGATACCCGCTTCCTATATAAGAATGAAAGGTATCATCAAATGGCGAGGATGTTGTATTTATGCCAGCACCCTCGGGGAGGTCCATGCACTTTACAACATTCTGAGATCTAATACGTCATCAAATGGCGAGGATGTCTGTATTTGTGCCAACACCCTCAGGGAGGTCCGAACACTTTACGACATTCTGAGATCAAATGAAGGTTACCCTACATTACACTTTTACACATAATCACTTGCAGTTCCACCACCCCGTGGCCAATTGCTTAACCTCGTGTGTAGTCACGAGTAATGGGCAAGGAAGTCACCCCCTTGATCTCGTACCTATGGGTATATCAAAAGGATCATGTACTTTGCATATATAGATCCTATCAAGGATGCCTTGTCGGTCCTATTGCATCCACTGTATGCTCACATCATGTAGAAAATAGATGAAGAAGCTAGGAGTGCCATAAGCTAATTGTAGAACTTGTTTGCGGTCTTGGAAAGGAATGTTCCTACACTATATTCCTGTCATAAAGAATTACTTTCCTAAAGTGTGTTTCGGATAAAAGATGTCCCTCCTCCTTAAAAAAAAAGTCCAGATACGTGACTCAGGGGCAATCCCGCTAAAGCCACGTCAAGTCCCAAGAAGTCCCGAGAAAATCAGAAGGAAGGGCACCTAGTGGGAAATGAGTAAGGAAAGCATGACCTTATTACATGGAATGTCTTATGAGAATGTTCTTGACAAGCCATTTGTATGAATCTCCCGCTTATGACATTGTGTGGACCAGGGGCATCAAACCCTATCCACCCCCTATCATTAAGCGGACTAACTTTGGATGGATCATTGGTTGATAATCTAGTGAATGTGTGAACAAGGGGTTGGGAATTCAAGAATCCTAAAATAAATCACTTTTGGTTCAGGCACAATTCCACATCTCAAGTATTCACCGTGGTCCCTTTGGACGCGTCAGGGTGATAGGTTGACTCCCCTAAATCCAGAATCACCTCCGTCATCTCTTCGAGATTGTATACTACCAAGTGATTACAGCCCAGTAAGCATGGATCCACCCAACATGGAAACACACGAACAGGCCTGGGTCCGTCATGTGGAGACCTTGCAGACAGAGATGGCTGAAATCAAAAGAGGAATAACTCAGATATTGCATACACTTCAGAACCCTCCCAGAGCTGACCCCAGGAATGAGTCGGCACCGGCAATGGGAGATGTGGACCAGAATGGAGCTACAGGTCATCGTGGAAATTCTTTCTGAGTTGACTCAGGTGAACCAGAGCATGTCCGGCCAACCGGTCAGAGAGGATCTTCACCTACCCGTCCCAATGGTCAATGAGGGGCTTATTCTAGGGTCCCTCCTCCTAGGGTAGTGATTGAAGATGAAGAAGAGGAATTTGCAGCACACGTCTACTTTGAGCCTCCAGAGACAGAGAAAGAAAGGAAGGTCAGAAAGCAGTTAGAGAAGTTGGAGAACATGATTCGAGCAGGAAAAGGATCAGAAGGCCAAGCAGTGGATTCTGAGGAAATGAGTTTCTTCCCTGGAGCAAGAATTCTAGAAAAATTCAAGTGGTAGACTAATAGATTTGATGGGTTAGGAGACCCCAAGGCTCATCTCAAGGTCTTCCTCAGCATCGCCAAGTCATGCCAACTTGCAAATAACCAGATGGGGTAAGCCTTCATGTTAACCCTATCGGGACCAGCACTAAGGTGGCTCACATAGTTGGAGTCATCACAAACTCAGAATTGGGCGACAATAGTGAAGGCCTTCACTAAACAGTACTCATACAATACTGAGGTGGATGTGAAATGTCGGGAGCTTGAGACGTTGAGGCACCAGCCTAAAGAAGGATTCATCGCCTTCTTGATGAGATTTAGAGACAAGGCCACCAAGATGGCTGATAGGCCTTCAAAAATAGAGCAGGTAGAGATGTTAATAGAGAACTTGTCAAAGCCCTATTATGATGTTCTTTACTATTAACATTTGCAAACTTTTGATGCATTGATAGCCACTGGCATATGGGGGGAGAATAGAATTATGAGAGAGGCCTAGTATTAAGCATCCTCCTAAGATGCAAACAAAAACACCCGAGTTGGACGGGGAAAGGGTCCAGAGACTAGTATGGTGAGTGCAGTTCAGCAGTCAGTCTCACCAGCCACTTCTTCACAGCCCTTCATAATACAAGCAGATGCATCCGCCCAGAAGGCTCCTCGCCTAAGAAGGCAGTTTTTTAATCTGGGAATGCCCGTAACGGCCACATATGAGATGTTGAAGAAGCAAGGATTGCTAGGGATAGTGGCTCTAAGAGTGATCAGCAACCCTCCTCTAGCTTGGTATAGGGATCATGAGTATTGTGCCTACCATACTCAAAAGGGGCACAATACTGAAAGATGTTTGGGTTTACAGCATGCAATTCAGGACTTGGTAGACAATGGAAACATTGAGGTCAAAATCAAGTAGCCTCCTAATGTCAATACCAATCCACTCCCCGATCATGTGAATAATCTGGATGAAGAAACTATAGAGAGTGACCCTACTCAACTCATTGTACCTAGAGCTCGAAAGAATCATATGAATGCTCGCGCTTATAGGAAAATCATGAGTCAGAGGGCTAGAGTCATAAGAACCCTCAGAAGAAGAGAATCATCAGAGGAAGGGTTAGAAGATCGGGTGCCCCTAGTCCATCCCTCGTTATCAGAAGAATCCACTGCACTGTATTATTAGCCTCTGCCACATTATTAGCCTCTGCCATATTATCAGCCTCCACCATATCATCAACCTTTCCCCCACCGTCTGAGTGGAGGAACCTCTTCATCCTATCACCCCCCAATCTTCATATTCTGCCTCTCACATTACATCATCTTCATACCATCCCACTTTATATCCCTCATCACCTTCATAATCCGCCATAGGGGAGCAAATCAAAGTATACACTTCCTTAATCCACATAGGGAGTGATACAGAGGATGATGAGTCAATACTGGTCAAACTTTGAGCCAGCAATGATAGGACCAACCCTATGGAAATCTTTCGGTCCATATGCTCTGAATACTATGAGCATTTGGATGCCGAAGAGTTTGATGGTCTTGAGGAATCTGATGAAGAATCAAGTGGGAGTGAAATCAGCAAAGAAGAGGATGATGGCAATGACAATGAGGACGAAAATGAAGATAAGAAGGATGGAGATGACTCTGAGGATGATGGGTATCTAGACTGGGATGACTACCAAGGACCTTGGTACAGTGATTATGATGATGAGTCAGAATATTACTCACCAGAACATCTGATATATTTCTCAGTCTACGCCAATGGCAATGATGACCTAATAGCTAATCCAACAGGTAGCATTTACCCTTCCCTATGCATGGAGGGAGATGATCCTGCGTTAGATTTAGAAAATGAGGGGGAATCTGGAGAGTCGACGTAAGTTTATATGGACGAACAGTACTCCACCTCTGAGTTAGAAGAAAAATTGTGTGAAGTGTATTCCAACACATTGAGGATGCAGGAAAGGGTAGAAGAAATTGACAAAATTTTAGGGGAAGTAACCATTAGTGATCTTTACTACTAAGAGCAATTGGATGATTTGAAGGAAATAGGACTAGATGACACAATCGCAAAGGCGATAGACGCTGCATTCCAACAGCTTTCTGATGCAGCTAAGAAGCTACGAGCCAGGGTGGTGGATATTTGTGGAGGTCCTCGACTTCCCACCCCAAGCAGGGAGGGAGAATAAGAAGAAGATGATTCTATGGTGGGGAAAATCACCCTAACCAACAATGATGATGAAGATAGTTATCCCACCGAGATTATTGTGAAAAAACCAATCAATGTGATGGAAACTAGAAGTGGGAAAGACCACAAGGGCAAGGCTCTAGCAGTAGAGTAGCCAAGGGCTAATGAGGCCGAAACTAGCAGCGTAAAGAAAGAGCCAGAGAACCTAGTCTTGCCTCAACTCAAGAAATCCCAGGAAAGCATCTCCATTTGAGGATTATTGATGGCATCCCCTTCGCACCGTGAAGTAGTCTTGAGGTCTCTCGCTAATGTGCAAGTGCCGATCGAGATAAATCCGATGCACCTCCCACATATTGTAGGAGCAACATATGTAGTGCAGTATCTGATGTTCTCGGATTCTGAGATTTCTAAGGAAACCCAACACAATCGGGCCCTCCACATTACAGTTGAATGCCTTGACAAAGTGGTTCCCTAGGTTCTTGTTGACAACGGGTCCACTTTGAATGTGTTGCCACTGAGATCAGCAAAGAGTATCGGTGTCAACTTGGAAGAAATGAGGCCAACCACCTAAACCACAAGGGCATACGATAATACCAATGGGAAGATCCTTGGCATCATTACCCTTGCTGTAAAGATTGGCGCAGTGAAGTTTGATGTTGATTTTCAAGTCATTGATATACCGGCAGCTTTTAACATGCTTTTGGGAAGGCCTTGGTTGTGTCCTGCAAAGGCGGTGTCCTCTAGTCTCCATTAAAAAATGAAGTTCATTCATGAGGGGAAGGTAGTCTTAGTGGCCGGAGATCTTGTAGTGGTTAATACTCAGGCCAATATTGAAACTGGGGAAAAACAAAACTAGGAGGTGCAACTGAGTGGTTTTGAAATAGACCCCACTTACGAAACCATTGCCAAAGAAGCTCTAAAGGAGAAAATCCCAGCTGACAATGAAGCCATCTAGAGTTCGCCAGTGAACCAGATGATGAAGAATATGCAATATTTTCCTAGCATGGGACTGGGAAATATCACCAAGGAGTTCCAAAGCAGCCTAGTTTGGCGATAAACAAAGGAAAGAATGGTCTCGAGTACACTCCTCCAACTGTCAAAGGGCAGAAAGTGCTGAGGATGACTAGGAAGATCTCCGTAACTTACTACCCTACTCTCAATGGGTACTTTGTGAAAGAAGAGAGGATTTCCCCTTTTGTGGAAATGTGGAGCCGTGGTCTGATGAAACCACCACCAAGATGCAACCAGGACTAAAAATTTTCTTCCAAGACGAGTTCGATTGGGTGACTCATGAAGTGGAACAACAGAAAATGCTAGTCAAAGAAGGTGAACAAGATAGTTGCATCACTGGGATAATAGAAATTGCACTGATTGAGACTAGGTCTTCCTCTGATGATCCTATAACATTGATCCAATTAAAAGAGGCACCTAGTCCTCGAGTTCTCATTAAGAGAGAATGGGAGAAGAAGATAAGGGTCACCTAGAGTCTGCCGCTTCCTATTGATTTGAAAGGTTTCATTTGCTCTCTCCTATAAGAGCCAAGAGCTCGAGAGTTGCATGAGCTCAAGCCCCATCCTTTCAGAGGAAGAAGTGTGTATGCAAAGCAGAGGAGAGCAAAGAGGATGATGGTTTGTATGTACAGTGCCCGAACCAATTGCAATGGGAAGGCTCATGAAGGCGGTCAAAGATGTGATTGAGGCACCGGCATGGCATCCCTCAACAGGCTCGAAAAGATAGACTTCATAGAAAAAGGATTGAGTAGTCTCCATCGATCTTCACCCCTCAAAAAGTTCGGCTTCCAAGAGCACGAGATTGATCAGCTAGTATTTATGAAGAAGCAGACACCTGTCCAAAGGAACCATTGCGCCACTAAAGAAATAACAACTTTATTTTAAGGCGAAGAAGGCCCTTTGCCACATCTCCTCATCCATCAAGCCACTGAACCACTTCTGAACTAGACAAGCATTAAGGAAAACTTTAAGTTTTGCTCATGCTTTTGAGTCAACCAACCTAATTACCCCTAGTGAAAGCATCAAGCCAGTGATCGAGTCTTTAGTTGAATCTATTGTTTGTGATTCTGTGTCAATCTCCCCTTTTGAGAAGAGTCCAGAGTCTTTGTATGATGAGTCTATTACTCCTTCTTTCATAAATGAAATTTCTGATTCTGATTATGACTTGCCTCCTTTTTCCTATGATGATCTTAATAAATATCAAGAGTTAATAAAACAATACAAACCAAAGAAAGCCCAACCATCCGTGAGGATACTCGGGTTATTAATCTAGGAACCGACCAATGCCTTCGAGAGGTAAAAATTAGCACTACCCTTGATGATGAAGAAGCAGAATGGATGAGTAATCTTCTGAAGGAATTCGCCAAGGTCTTTGCTTGGTCTTACGAGGATATGCTTGGTATTGACCCCAACATTGTGCAGCATCGATTGCCGACTTACCCTGGGGCAAAGCTGGTAAAACAGAAGCTCCAAAGAATGCGACCAGAATGGAGTGAGAAGAAGTTGTGAAGCAATGGAATGCGGGGTTCCTACAAGTGGTAAAGTACCCCCAATGGTTGGCCAATATTGTAACAGTATCGAAGAAAGATGGAAAGGTACGAATGTGCGTAGACTTCCAAGATCTTAACAAAGTAAGCCCTAAAGATGACTTCCCATTACCTCACATTGATGTATTGGTGAATATGGTAGGGCATACTTTATTATCATTCATGGATGGATTCTCAAGATACAACCAAATAAGCATGCACCCAAAAGATCGTGAGAAAATAGCCTTCACCACTCTATGGGGAACCTATTGTTATAAGGTGATTCCATTTGGACTAAAGAACGCTCAAACAACCTATCAAAGGGCAGCTACGACCATATTGCATGACATAATGAACAAAGATGTTGAAGTCTATGTGGACGACATGATAGTAAAGTCTAAAGATCGGCAAAGGCATATTCTCGCACTAAGGCGATTCTTCGAAAGAATCAAGAAGTATCAGCTGAAGTTGAACCCTCAAAAGTGTGTATTCGGCGCAATGATAGGAAAGTTGTTAGGCTTCTTGGTGAGTGAAAGAGGCGTTGAAGTCGACCCTATCAAGATCAAGGCAATTCAGAAAATGTCCACGCCTCGGACTGAGAAGCAAATACGAGGATTTCTGGGTCATATCCAATATATTAGCAGATTTATAGCTCAGTTGACTACAATCTGTGAACCAATTTTCAAACTGCTGAAGAAGGATCAGCCCACGGAATGGAATGACCAATGCCAACAAGCCTTTGACAAGATCAAGGAGTACCTTATAAACCCACCGATATTGGCACCACAAGCGGAAGGAGAACCACTTCTGTTGTATCTATCTGTAGGAGAATATTCCATAGGCTCTTTGCTATCACAGAAGGAAATGAAAAGGGGGGCAAAGCATGCCATATATTACCTCAGCAAGAAGTTTCTGGAATATGAGACCCGATACATATCTTTGGAAAGAACTTGTGCTGCGTTGATTTGGGCAACTAAAAGGTTACGACACTACATGGTTTCCTATCTGGTGCATTTGATCTCAAAGATGGATCCCATCAAATATCTCTTCAAGAAACCGGCCTTAACAGGAAGGATGGCCCGTTGGTTGCTTTTGCTATCAAAATTTGACATCATCTATGTTACTCAAAAATCTATCAAGGGGCAGGCCATAGCCGATCATTTGGCTACTCACCCCATAGAAGATGGAAGATCCTTGGATGATGCCTTTCCCGATGAAGGAATTGCCGTAGTAGAGGAAGAAGACACATTTAATGAATGGCAGTTATTTTTGATGGAGCAGCCAATCAGAAGGGATGTGGTGCAGGAATATTGCTTGTCACTCCTGATGGTCTTTATTTACCTTCGTCATTCCGTCTTGACTTCTCAGGTCCCTGTTGGGCCTAAATTTGTTGGGTAACCTACTCTTCTCTTTCTAAACACATTGGGATCATCATACCTTTTGGTAATGACCCTAAAATGAGACCTATTAAGTCCAACTCTTTTATAATAGGTTGTTCTAGAAACTTGCATCATTGCACGTCGGATCTTCCTCGTACCAAGGGTGATCTCCATACACAACTAAGTGGGAGGAGGACTTTGCATCATATCAGTCTGGTTGTAAACTAGCCATGTCATCATATTATTATTGTGTAGACTAGTCATCCACGAGTGCCATTGCATGCATTGACGTATGCATTATGAAATTCAATTATGATTTGACATGCTGATATCTTTAATTTGCTAAATGCCTATTCTTGCTTGTGATATGAGATGGATGACTTTAAACTATTGAATATGATTCTTTGCTAGACTAGATGCCGTAGTCGGCTTGGACACAAATGCATTGGTGGCCCATGGAATGGGACACGGTGATACTATGCAGTTGTACTATCTCACATAGGAGAATGCGGTTAGGAATGACATATCCCTATGCTATGACCCTTCCCAGCAGGGGTTTAGGTGTTGGATATATCACTGGGGGGAAGCCCGATGTTGTGTACCAATGGTGGCGGTTAGAAGTACGCCCAGCTGATTATTAAGACTGTCGGTAACTTTGGTGATATAACAAGAGGGCCAATCGTATTACTTTTAAATTGATGTAGGGCAAGGCCTGTTTTACTTTAATGCAGGGCAAAACCCATTTAATTTTTCTCTACCCAAGGCTAGCCTCCTCCTGCAACCTTATGGGCGTATTACAGGATGGGATTTGTTACTCGTACCCGGAGCATACTCGCACTGTGGTTGCGAGTAGCACATGGCCTATAACTTAGAATTGTTGCCTAGGTGGACTATGATAATAAAATGAACTGCATGCATATAGGTTCATTGTATTGCGACTGCTTGTTTGGTCTTTCTTTCACTTACTAGGCTAGTGAGCTCATCCGACCTATGCACCACTTTTTAGATGATCTTACAGGTTATCTAGCTGAAGAGCTAGAGCCGGGACTCACGATGGAGTTTCCAGTCGAGGATTGGTGGGTCCCTGAAGATCTTACGCATGGGGCCGAGTGCCCACGTGAGAGTTCTGTTACGGGACAGCAACACTGATACCAACCCGAATTTCTTTTTGATTATATAAAATGTTACCCCTTTCATGCTCTGGATGTTTAAAATGTAATTCTTGTGTATATATTATACCTACGGGCCCACATATATATATACTATGTAATATAATTTGGGTATCAAGAGTATTGGGGTATTTACAGGTATGTACATATAAGACTTTCGCTATACAGCATTTGCTTGACTTAGTGTATGTGTTTGCTGTGTTGTGGTTATTGTATTAGATGATCTTGGCAGGTTTTGGGTTAACAGGTGTTAACTCGATCACCGGTCTGGTTCTATATGGAACAGGGTGTGATAGATACCTCTGTCACACCCTACCCAAATATGGCTAAGGTATGCGGCACTGGATTCCCAATCCAATCAGCCTAACTATACCCAGGATCACAGATGTTGTGTAGTAACCAACCAATCACTTGAGAATATCTACCAAAATCAGAGCACGCATGTAGAATCCATAGGAAGCATAATTATGTTTGGTGACCAACTACAATGATAGTTACATGTAATTAATATTACAGGCCCATACTGAATTAATCCATAGGTAATAACAACAATAATATAAATGTGACACTCCAATCCCACACCCTGCCCTCCATATGGCATAGGCATGAGGCATTGGAATTTCCAATCCAGTCAGTCAACTAACACCAGGATCCGGATGCAGGTAATAACCAAACCCATCACTAACTCAACTATCAAATCAGAGTATATGTAAAATTTCACAAAGGTCATGATATACATGTGGTGATCAGCTACAATGATAACTTTATAATAGTATAAGCCCATTTAATTACATCTCCAACAGGTTACAATAAAATTCATAATACACTTAATTTACGATATATAACACAGGTATCAAAATCCTTATCTATATTCACTCCTTGATCTTTCCTTCATCTCCGATGAATCACCTGCTCACTTTTGCTTCAGCTTCAATACCTAAGGAGGACTGAGGATTGGGGGGGGGTGAGCACGGGTATGCTCAGTGAGGGGTGGAGGCATACAAGCACATAAGCATGCAAAATCGTAAAATGATTATATATATATATATATATATATATATATAAACACAACATTGCATCATATGTCCACATATTATCAATTTAATCTACATACTGCATCTCAAACAAATATAATTAACTAACTTATCACACTGCATATCCAATCCATATCAATCAACTCAAAATATAGCACTACATTCCAAATTCATAACATTAACTCACAATGCAGCAACTGTTGGATATTGTGTCCATCAAACCTAGTTTATTTGTAATTTAAACATGTTCGCTTTAATAAAGTGTTACTGGTTTATTACATGAATTATAAATGACCAATTTGTCCATTAATAGGTTTATAAATGGAAATCACAACTAGGGTTTGGGTTGGGCACCCTTAACATAAATGGTTGTCATATGTTGTACTACTAGACATAGAGACGTTAGTATACTTATGTGAGCACACATATGTGTGTGTATTGACGAAGAATCTTTTTGTGTCATATTACCTCATGTGTTACCACCGAAAGTGTTTATGAGAATTGACACGTCACCTTACCTTTAACCTGAGATAGTTTATTTACTATGTACATTGACACTGCGATGTTTGCACACACACTTTGATGTATCAATGACCAAATTCTAGATGGACCTAGGCCGGTATATTGGGTGTGAGCAAAAATGTACATGAGTGAAAAACTAATCAATAGGGTTTTCACTACCCGTTTGGGGGAACATCAAGAGAGACAATGTTTATGCACAATCGTATTGAATCAGAGCTCTGTATCATTTAAGAAATGAATTTATATTTCTAATGGTGATTAGAAATGATTAAACATGATTTACATGCCCGCACGCTCCTATATGAACATGTACTATGGAATGGGGTTATGGTGGTATTGATGTACATGCCCTATCTTCCATAATGATGATGTTAGTATTTGTGGTGGTATGACCGTAATTTAGTTATGGTGGATATTTAATTAATATCGATTAATTAAATTAGTAATGGATAAATAATTACTATGCAGTTAATGAGTTATTTAATTATTTACATTATCCCTCTTAGATTCTGCTTCTTCCCTTTCTTAGTAAGCAAGTATTTGAGTCATATTGGATAAACCAAGTTTATGAAAAGAAGAGAGATTTACTTATTTGGAATAAGTGCCTTACGGAAAGAAGAGAGATTTACTTATTTTGAATAAGTGCTTTTTGGAAAGAAGATTAGAATAAGTGCCTTATGGAAAGAAGAGAGATTTCGGAATAAGTGCCTTATGGAAAGAAGTGAAATGTACTTATTTGGAATAAGTGTCTTATGGAAAGAAGAGAGATTTTTATTAAAAAAAAAAAAGGAATTAAAGTTTTAGGAAACTTAAAAGAGTTTAAGTTTCTTAATTGAATTTCTTTATTATAATATAATACTCCACATTATATAAAAGTGAGGAGAGTAAAATGGGATTCCAACTTTTTGCATCCCAGTCTCCTTCTCCTCTTTTGGCTCTCTCTCCACTTTTCTATCTTTCTTCTTCTTCTTTTCTCTTCACACTGGTATTGAACTCTAATTCCTGCATAAGAAAAAGGTAAGTTAAAAGTTGCACTATTGAAGAAAAGAGAAGGGCTATTAGATAGTCAATAGAAACTTGTGAAGTTTTGAAAGCTCTATAAACTGCACCTGCTGCACACTTGGGATTCAAAACTTAGATTGCTGGTTTGAGGAAGAACCATTATCTGGAGGAGGAGCTTCGCTCACGGCTCTTTGTAATTATTGTTCTCATTATTTCGTATTAGTTATCATACTTGTTTGGTTTTAATGATATAGAGAACGACCCGAATCGATCTGAAATTCCATTGTGCATGTCGGGTTGGGCTAGAAAAGTCTTGTTTCCAATATTCGAATAATTGGTATAAGAGCCCATTCTCCTATTCATTGAAATCATGGTTTCATCATGATTGAATGGACATTACTTAGCATATTGAAATGGTTGTGTGAATGCATCGATCGAAATATGGAAACTTTGTTCAAAATTGGGTTTTTGGAACCCTTGTTGAAAATAGGGTTTAGAACCCATATTTTTCAATTATGTTATTTAATTTTTTGTTTTTTCATAATTTTATTTTCTATTTAAAAAAAAAAAATTAGTGGGGGTGCCAGCGCCCCTCACCAGGGTGCCATTGCCCCTCATCTGTGTGCCGAGGCCCCTCCTACATGTGTTGATGTGCGGGCCGCCCCTCCACCTGGCTAGGTTAGGTGTTGAGTTGATTTTTAAGTCTTGCATGGTGGTGGAACCTATTTGTAGGACCAAGTTATTATTTTATTTTATTTGTTTATTTTATGAATATGATTCATATTGTCAATATATAATTATTATATAATTTTTGGCACCTAGATGATGGATTTGATCCATAGTTTATCTTGCAAAAGGTGTTTTGAAAAGTAATACATTTTATGTCATTGGGTGACATAGATTGTACTAATATACAAGTATTAATAGAAGATTAATGTTTACATGTTTAATGTAGTTGAACATAGTTCATCCATATTCCATGTTCCAATCAAGTGCTTATGTATGTGTTTATTTATTTATGTGAAACTAGTGATTATGGGATTGAAAAAATTATAAATGGGTAGCATGGTTACATGTGCTGTATTTTTATGAATGTGGTGTGGGAATGGATGTGATGCTTCTTCCTCTCTCTCTTCTTCTCTATCTTTTTGAAACATGTACTCCACTCCCATGGGCAACCCAAGATAGTGGGTTGGTTTCTCATCGGAGGTTTCTATTTGATAAATGAAAGATGTATAGATTTTTCTTAGGTTTATCAATGTAATTTTAGAGAAGATTAGATTTCCTTGAACGTGTTTATGGTGATCAATGCATGGTGATCAAAGAAGAAGATGGAGATTGCGAGCTTTGATGGAAGAATGGAGAAAAGAGATGCAAAAAGAAGATAGCGTGGAGCTAATGGCTACTTTCTTGGCATAGTTGATGTGCCCACAAGCACATTGGTGTTTATTGGGTTAATTAAAGAATTAACTAAGCCATCCCATAATCACTTTAATATATTTATGTTACTATCCATGGTTGTTTCCTTATATGTTTGTTTTACCCTCTAGTGTAAAAGCATGTATGATATGGATTAATCCAGGTTAGTGGATATATCCATGACCTCCCATTGAGGTGAGTGTAATACAATGTGAGATGTGAGCATACTAAGATGCCGACAAGATAATGGCATGCTTGTGTCGCATAGTGTATTGCACTCATTTCCTTTTGGATAGGTTAAGATGATAGATAGTGGGGGTGCACCGCGACAGTGGGCCATCCCGCATTTTTTCATAGCTCTAACTGATGTAATGGGTATGTGCATGACTTGAGTGTATGCCAACCGATAGGTGATGGGCATGACATTCAAGGGGTCAAATAAATTGGAGGTCTTGGAGGCGGACATATTAGTTCACTAGATCAAATCATGGGTAATTAACATAGATAGGGAAAATTATTTATGAATTGATTTGAGTTTCCAATTCACATTCTAAGTCAAGAGGGAGACTTGAATGTGAACATTACCATTATGTTGTTGCTCAAGTTGTTAGTGTGGATAATGGTAATTAATTCATGTAATGCTATTCTTGTGCATTGTAGATAATTAACAATAGCTGCAATTAATTCTGGACTTCTTTCACTCATAAGTGAGACCAAACTGACTGGCCCAAACTATGCGGATTGGTACTATAATATTAAGTTACTCCTTAAGGAAGAATCACTCTATTCAGTGCTTGATAAAGCTGCCCCTCCTACTCCTGATAATCATTCCACCGAGGATGAGGTGTATTATTATGATGATTTCCAGGTCAGGGATTCTAAGGCATCCTTGTACATTATGAACTCAGTGGATAAGTCCATTACGGATTCTATTAAGGAAGTCTGGACTGCTTGTACTAAGATAGACAAGCTTGGTGAAATGTTCAACAAGCAGTTTATTCACTCACACCATGACTTGGTGGATGAGATCCACAGTGTAAAGCATACTGAAGGAAGTTCAGTAATGGATCATGCGATGAAACTTTCAAATCTGTTTGATAGGCTTGATGCTTTTAGGAACACAATTCAGCCTCTTGTACCAGACTAGCGTAGCACTACACTCTCTACCTCCTTGCTATAATCAATTTATTATGTCTTACAAACTGAGTCAACAGACTCTACCACTTATTGAATTGGCAAATGCCCTTGTGGAGGCAGAGAAGACATGTGTGGTCAAGAAAGAGGTGAACACCACTGAGGCAAAGACCTCTTCCAAGAAGAAATGGAAGAAAGGCAAAAAGGGCAAGAAGAATTACAATTCCAAGCCCAAGGGAGGTGTTAAGAAGAAGGGAAACCAGGCCGATGATACTTGCTTCAAGTGTCATAAGAAAGGCCATTGGAAGAGGAACTATCGTGTATACCTAGCTAAGCTGAAAAACATGAAGCCAGATGAGAAGAAAGAGGACGCTCTTGAAAAAGGTACATTTGATGTTAATGTTCTTTACGAGTCAGTCCTTATTATTGAACCCACCAATTCATGGTTGGTGGATATTGGTTCCACTATTCGTGTTTGCAATGTGTTGCAGGGGTTTAAAGAAACAAGAAAATTAGAAAAGAATGAGGTGTGATTGTAAATGGGCACTGGAGCTGATACCGCAGTGAAAGCTGTGGGAGATTTATATTTAAAATTTGATTCTAGTATTTTAGTTTTAAAGGATTGTTACTATGTACCCTCTTTTAAGAGGAAGATTTTATCAGTATCTAAACTTGTTTTGGATGGATATAGTTTCTCCTTTAATACTAGTTTAACTATTCGTTTTAATAATAGTTTTGTGGAATCTGGGTATTTACAAAGTGGTTTGTATTTTCTAGATAGCCCTGTTAATATGAATGTTGTTGCAAATACTGATTTGAAAAGGAAATCAGCTCTAATGAACCAAACATATCTGTGGCACTTAAGATTAGGTCACATCAATTTTGACAGAATGAATTGGCTAGTAAAGGATGGCCCGCTAGAAAATCTATAAATCCAACCTTTACCTACCTGTGAGTCACGCATTCAGGGCAAGATGACCAAGACACCCTTTCCCAATAAAGGAAGAAGGACCACAAATTTGTTAGAACTAATACACACTGACGTGTGTGGGCCAATAAATATTCAAGCTAGGTATGGTTTTGAATATTTCATCACCTTCACTGATGATCATTATAGATATGGTTATATCTACATAATGCAGAAAAAAATTGGAAGCCTTTGAAAAGTTCAAAGAGTTTCAAGCAGAAGTCGAAAGACAACTAGATAAGCGCATTAAGTCCCTATGATTAGATCGTGGTGGAGAATATCTATCATATGAGTTTAAGAACTACCTAGTGTCTGAGGGGATTGTTAGCCAGTTAACAAACCCAGGAACACCACAAAAAAATGGTGTATCCGAGCGATGCAATCGGACCCTATTGGATATGGTTCGGACAATGCTCACTTATAGTGAGTTGCCTCTATCTTTTTGGGGATATACTCTACAAATGGCAATCTACATCTTAAATAGGGTTCCTAGTAAGTCTGTAAATAAGACACCATTTGAGATATAGAAAAGGCGCAAGCCCAATGTCGAACACTTTAAAGTGTTGGGTTGCATTGAACACGTGCGAAAGCAACTAACAGATAAACTAGAATCTAGGACTTTAAGATGCCATTTTCTAGGATATCCCAAAGGCACGATAAGGTAATATTTCTTCAACCTAGTTGACCAGAAGATCATTGTTAGGAAGAATGCTAAATTCCTTGTGGAAGAATTCTTATATAAAAAGACTGAACTTGTAGTGATTCATGAGTTATCAGCCCTCACTTCGGGAAGTGAGACCAATAACCCCCACCACTGAAAATGACGTATCGGTAGGGCCTCGACGTAGTGGGAGAACTCTTAAACCTACTACTAGATTCACTCTTGTTGCAGAGGAATCAAAAACTGCAGAAGTGTTCCACATAGTGGGAGTTGAATCGGATGATGCTCCGGTGACATACTTAGAGGCACTATGCGCCCAAGTGGCTTGAAGCTATGAGCTCTGAAATAGACTTGATGGATTCCAACAAAGTCTGAACTCTTGTTGATTCTCCTCCGGGCATTAATCCCAATTGTCGTAAATGGATCTTTAAGAGGAAGAGAGGCTCAGATGGAAAAGTTGAGCATTTCAAAGTTAGACTGGTTGCAAAAGGCTATACTCAACAAGAGCGTATAGACTATGATGAGACCTTTTCACCAGTAGTAATGATGAAATCTATATGGATTGTACTAAGTATTGCAGCTCACTTTGATTATGAGATCTGGTAGATGGATGTTCAAACTGATTTTCTGAATGGATTTCTTGATGAAGAAATCTATATGAAATAGCCAGAGGGTTTCACCTCTCAAGAAGAGGAAGCCAAAGTGTGCAAGTTGTAGAGGTCCATTTCTGGATTGAAGTAGGCTTCCAGAAGCTAGAACATCCGATTCGATCAGGAAGTCAAGTCGATTCGATCAGGAAGTCAAGTCATTTGGTTTCGAACAGAATATGGATGATCCATGCTTGTAGAGAAGAATCAGTGGGAGTGCAATATGCTTTCTGGTACTATATGTTGATGGCATCCTACTCATTGAGAATGATGTTGGCTTTCTTTCATCAGTAAAACAATGATTATCCTCTACATTTTCTATGAAAGATTTGGGCGAGGCCAGCTACATTCTAGGGATCAAGCTAAAGTGAGATCGCCAGAGATGAATGTTAGGACTGTCACAATTCAAATACATAGACAAAGTCTTGGCAAGATTTAACATGGAGAATTCCAAGAAAGGAAATGTTCCTTTCCGGCATGGAGTTCATCTTTCCAAATCTCAATGCCCTTCAACACCAGAGGACATTGAAGAGATGAAAGGGGTTCCCTATGCTTCAGCTATAGGGAGCCTAATGTATGCTATGTTGTGCACAAGGCCAGATATTTTCTATGCAGTAGGGATGGTGAGTCGTTACTAGTCAAACCTAGGAAAGTAGCATCGGAATGCCGTGAAAGGTATCCTTAAGTACTTAAGAAAGAATAAGGATTACTTCCTGGTTTATGGGTGTGAACAGTTATCAGTTGTTGGATATATAGATTCTGATTTCCAAACTGATAAGGATGATAGAAAGTCTACATCCAGTATGGCGTTTATGCTAGGCAAAGGTGCTATTATTTGGAGGAGTGCAAAACAAAACTCTACAGCCGATTCCACCACTGAAGCCGAATACCTGGTGGCTTGTGAAGCAACTAAGGAAGGGGTATGGCTGAAGAAATTACTGAGTGATATTGTAGTTGCACCTCATCTTGTCAAAGACTCTATTACCCTGTTATGTGACAACAGAGGGGCAATCACATAGGCAAAGGGGCCATGGGCTCACCAGAGGAACAAGCACGTATAGAGGAAGTATCATCTCATCAGAGAGATCATACAGCAGGATGATGTGCTTATCTCCGAAATTGACACATCTGACAATGTGTCGGATCCTATGACCAAAGGATTGACTCAGAACGTGTTTGAGAAACACATAGAAAATATGGGCTTGAGACTCATCGGTGATTGGTTTTGATGTACAAGTGGGAGGTTGTTGGATATTATGTCCATCAAACCCAGTTTATTTGTAATTTGAACCCATTTGGTTTAATAAAGTGTTATTGGTTTATTACATGAATTATAAATGAGCAATGTGTCCATTAATAAGTTTATAAATGGAAGTCACAACTAAGGTTTAGGTTGGGCACCCTTATCATAAATGGTTGTCACATGTTGTACTACTAGACATAGAGATGTCAGTGTACTTATGTGAGCACACATATGTGTGTTTGTTGACGAAAAATCTTTTTGGTGTCATATTACCTCATGTGTTACCACCGGAAGTGTTTATGGGAATTGACACGTCACCTTACCTTTAACCTGAGATAGTTTATTTACTATGTACATTGAAACTGTGGTGTTTGTATGCACACTTTGATGTATCAATGACCAAAGTCCAAATGGACCTAGGCTGGTATATTGGGTGTAAGCAAAAATATACATGAGTGAAAAACTAATCAATAGGGTTTCCACTACTCGTTTAGGGGAACATCAAGAGAGAGAGAGAGAGCGTTTATGTACAATTGTATTGAATCAGAGCTCTGTATCATTTAAGAAATGTTTTTATATTTCTAATGGTGATTAGAAATGATTAAACACGATTTACGTGCGCGCACGCTCCTATATGGACATGTACTATGGAATGGGGTCATGGTGGTATTGATGTACATGCCCTATATTCCATAATGATGATGTTAGTAGTTGTGGGGGTATGACCGTAATTTAGTTATGGTGGATATTTAATTAATATCGATTAATTAAATTGAGAATGGATAAATAATTACTATGCAATTAATGAGTTATTTAATTATTTGCATTATCCCTCTTAGATTCTGCTTCTTCCCTTTCTTAGCAAGCAAGTATTTGAGTCATATTGGATAAACCAAGTTTATGAAAAGAAGAGAGATTTACTTATTTGGAATAAGTGCCTTATGGAAAGAAGAGAAATTTACTTATTTGGAATAAGTGTCTTATGGAAAGAAGAGAGATTTTTATATGTAAAAAAAAAAAAAAAATGAAAAAGGAGTTAGAGTTTTAGGAAACTTAAAGGAGTTTAAGTTTCTTAATTGAATTTCATTATTATAATATAATGCCCCACATTATATAAAAGTGAGGAGGGTATGGAATTTCAACTTTTTACATCCAATTCTCCTTTTCCTATTTTTGGCTCTCTCTCCACTTCTCTATCTTTCTTCTTCTCTTATCTTCACACCAATGTTGAACTCTAATTCCTGCACAAGGAAGAAAAGCAAGTTAAAAGTTACACTATTGAAGGAAAGAGAAGGGCTATTAGATAGTCAATTGAAACTTGTGAAGTTTTGAAAGCTCCATAAACTGCACCTGCTGCACACTTGTGATACAAAACTTGGATTGTTGGTTTGAGGAAGAACCATTATCTGGAGGAGGAGCTTCGCTTGCTACTCTTTGTAAGTATTGTTTTCATTATTTTGTATTAGTTATCATTTTTGTCTCTACCCTTTTTGTTTAGGGTCACTTTAGGGTCCCCTTTCACTCCTGTAGTTGGGCACACTCTGTCCCTTTTTTAGGTAGTTAATAGGTCCTTAGTAGGCCCAATGAGTTTCAGATCAGTTCTGAAACCATTTGTCTCTGGAAGTCAAACTTGCTCAAGACTTTTGACACGACCGGCCGGCCTATAGTCTCCCACCTGTTACTCATTTTCTGCAGAAATTCGATTCTGCTAGTATTCAGCAGAAATTTAACTCTGCAATTGGTTCATATTTCTCTGTTTTGAGATCCCAACCACTTAATAACAGTATAAGGACTTAATTTAAGCCCTCTTTTAATCCATTCAATAAATTCCATATTCAATTCTTGGGTTACACGTGATTTAGCAGAAATTCTAGATTTCTCCCAAATTGAACCAATTCCTCATGTTAGATTGTGAATTTAAGGTGGGACATCAGTATTTAGTCTTCCAATTTGAATAATCCATGCCCAATTTTTCATGCATGCATAGATCCATCTCAAATTTCCCTTGCATGTGTTTCTAAAACCACAAAACAGTGAAATTAAGAAGGGTTTTAACTTCAATTTCAGATTCATTCTCTGTTTTAAGGACTTTGAACAAAATCTTAGTCTTCCAGTCCTATTCGGCCTTGATTAGCAAGGTTCCCATTTCAGATTTTAAGAAATCCTTCCCATGCACATCATAAGGACAGTAATCAAACAATTTAAGTCCTTAATTCATGCTGTATTTCTTCAATTTCTCCTTAATCCTTCAATTCAGCCAAATCGGCTTTCTAAAATCATCAATTTCAGTAATATTCTTGCTATTACAAGTTTATATTAGATTAGATTCTTACCTGGTTGAAGGAATTTCCAGCAGCTGCCTCAAAATCAGCAACTCTCTTTTCTTATATCTCGTCGTCTTCTTCTTCTGCTTCTGCTTCTCCTTCTCTTCTTCCTTCTTTTCTTCCTTCTTTTCTTTTCTGGTTTTGTTCTATTCTTACCAGAAAAGAGAAGGAAAGACAGCCGACCTTCCTTTTTATAAACCCCAAATAGTCTTTTAGGTCTGTTTGGTTTTGCTCTTTAATAAAAACCCAATTTGTGTAACTCTTTACAATTTAATAGCACATTGTAGACCCCACTTTCCAATATGGTAATTAGAGCATTAGGACCCCCAATTATGTCCCTACACATGGTAGGAGTGGGTGGTAATATGCTGGAAAAAAGGGGTGGGCCCACAGAGAAAATCCAATTCTCGGGCATTCTGCTATCCGAACAGGCAGGCCTGTTGGGCACAGGCTCTCCCACCGGTTGTGCCTTCTCCAGCCTGTTGCTGTCCATCTTCGACCCAAAATTTACTCACCTTATGTGGGACCCTTTTTACCATTATGGGCACTCCCAAGCCTCTTCAAAACCATCATTAAAATTCCCAATTCATTTTCTCTCACCTACCCCATTAATTTATTATTTCTTTCCACCAAATACCCTTCTTCATAAAATTCTATCTCTAGGACTGGGGGTTATGAAATCAGGGTGTTATAATAAATCTTACAACCATAATTAATATAAACACAAGAATAAATTGTAGAGGTGTCCAACCAACTATGAAGTGTCTTGCAGACACGGCCTCACAACCGTACTGATCTTTTGTCCATCTTAGCTACGGTTCCACCATCTAAAAACAAATATCAACGAGGGGTGAGCTATACAACCCAGTGAGGGGTGAGCATGCAAGCACACACTCACACACATATCATCAATGCCAACCCAAGCTCGCAATGTCATGCCATCTGTCTTATATGTAACAATCCACATGATCCATTTATTATTATAATTTCCAATATAATTACTAAGTCTCAATAAATGGGTATACGTGCTATAAGCAACATAGGTGGCATCCCCTACCCTATACGTTGGGCCTGAGAGATACAAGCTAGTTGCAAGCAGAAGTCAGCCATCCGGTCAGAGCCTCGGTCCCGAAATCCCACACTGTCATCGGGCCACCATGATGTCCGAAAACCATGCTTACAGTACGTCGTACCATGCTATGCCCTCTCAGGATACAATTGTAGACACCCAATTTGTCACCCCCTCTAGCTATGATGAAATGCAGATCTTGGACGTGACTTCCTGCTTTCGATCAACAGAGATGATGATTGACTAAGAAAACCCAAAAACATCCCCTACCTAAAAAACCCTGGAAACCCTGCGTGGGAAAGAAGAGGGTCCAATTTTGACTTTTTATATACAAAGGAATCTAGTCAAGATGACCGTATAGATGGAAAATACTCAAAAATATTCTTCCAACGATATATGGTACATCCAAATCAGACCGTCGGATCTCCTGCAATCATCCCTGGAAAATCACATTTTCTACATGCGTGCTGCACAAGCTGGCCAGCCAGCCCCGTGCACAGCCCCACGCATAGCACGCACAAGTAGGCAGACCAACCCATGCGCAGCCATAGGCCAGCCCACTCGCAGCCGTAATCCAGCCCGCGTGGAAGCGAGCCGCCAATAAGAGCACGCAAGCAGTGTCGTGCACCGTAGGCCACTAGTGTAGCAAGAGCAGCCCACGTGCATGCCCCATGCACCTTGCTGGCCCAAAAACCCCCTCTGCCAGTCTCCCGCACGCATTCGTGCATGCCTTGCGCACCTCGACCCAACCTCGTGTGCCGTCGTTAATGGCCAGGATTTGTTTTCCACTGACCCAGTTGGTGAAGAAATTCTCTCTTCACCCATTTGTGCATATACACTACCCCGTTAGCATACCTTATACTGCAACCTCCCATTGGCCCATAAAAAAGAATCTTTTTACCTTACTGGCCCAAAAAATTTCACCTTTTCCCTATTAGTCTAAGAAAATCCCCCTCCCTCCCATTGGTCCAAATTTTCATACTTTCTTCCCATTGGTCCAAAGAAACCACTTTTTGCCCCAATTGGTTAGGGAATTTCCCTTTTCCTCCCCATTGGTTTAAGGATCCTATAAATACCCCCCCTCCCTTTGGTTTTTCACACCACAACACCATAAGGTTCCAAGCCTCTTAGTGAGCATCCTTGGAAGAGCTCTGCCCTCTCTCCTCCCCTTCCCCCTTTGAGGTTTTCCAAGTCTTCAGAGAGATCTTCAAAAGATCCGAAGTGTTCTTTGGATCTTCGAAGTGCTCTTCGGGCCTTCGAAACTCTTCAATCATTTGTTTATTTAAGTGAGATTTTTTCCTCCTAGCCCTCCCATAGCCTATCCTCAGCGAAAGCTCTGTCCTAGTGCCACCTCAGCCTAGCCCTCCTATAGTCTATCCCTAGCAGAAGCTCTGCCCGAGTGCCAAATCAGTCTAGCCCACCCATAGTCTATTCTCAGTGGAAGCTCTGTCCGAGTGCCACCTCAGCATAAACCCCCATAGTCTATCCCCAGCGAAAGCTCTATCCGAGTGCCACATTAGCGTAGCCCTCCCATAGCCTATCCCCAGTCGAAGCTCTGTCCAAGTGCCAACTCAGCCAAAACCCAGAAGTAGCTCATCCCTAGCGGAAGCTCTGCCATAATATCACCTCAGCCAAAACCCGAAAGTAGCTCATCTCTAGTGGAAGCTCTGCTGGAATACCACCTCAGCCTAAGCCTAGAAATAGCCTTCCCTAGCCGAAGCTCTGTCCGAATTCAAAATCGAAAGAAACTGTTCCTAGCTGGAACTCTGCCTGAATATTATCATAGTCAACATCTCGAGAAAGGAAGTTGGAGCTCAAGGCCATCTTGCCCTGAGCCAGGAAAATCCATAAACCAATTCATACTAGCATCAACCAGGGGATCCACCCCTCTTGACTAGAAACAGGGGTCAAGCTCAGGTATAATTTCTTACCCAAAATTAGCATAATGTAGACTTTATATTGACCTTGTTTTAGTGTATATAATCATTTAAATTCGATTAGTATACATATGTGTGATAATCTAGCCATGCATACGGAATAAGAATAGTTGTGGAAAATGTTCGCTCTGAAGCATCTTAGGAAGACCAGTTGAACTAGGTAGATTGGGTGCCTAACACCTTCCCAACTCTACAACCTGACACTTACCCTAAATCTCTGGACTAGACCAACTTTCTGGCCCTCTTCTTAGGAATTGGGCCCACCCCTGGGTCCTAGGCCTATAATCCTAGATGGCCACTCCAAACCCCTTTTGCATGATCCTGATCCCCATATTAGACCATCATCAAATCCCCATCTCGAATGACGAACTTTACACTCTTATGAAATAGTCCTCCATATATCTCCAAGCGGCGGTACGGTGGTTCAGGGCCCACAAGCAAAGCACACACGACACACCCCTCACTCATGAAAGGAAAGGAGAGGAGAGAGGACGGGATGCAAGTCCTTCCCAGCCCCCCAAAAGGGGAAAGAAGATATCATCTTTCGGCTGCTACCCTCACAATAGTACGTCGTATCTGGGCATAGTAGTCCTTCGTGACCTACCACCGAGTGGGATTAGCCAATACCATACCCCTAAGGGTTATAGTACTGGATGTGAGCCTAGCCATAGGCATCTCTATGCATCCATAGCAACCGTAGAATCCAGACACAACTGTGGTTATAGCTGTTAGACTGACCTTTGAGCCCATAGTACCGAAAATAACCTCAGCCACACTGTACCACAGACTGTCAATATTACATCATACAAAACCTTGATCACACCCAAATCGATAAAATCATACAACATGTAATATATATATTTACATAAAATAAATCTATAACACAAAATTCATCACATTTCACATGAGCATGCATAACTGAAAATATCAAAACAATCCATAAAATAAGTCAAACACCTACTCACCTGATTTCTCCAAATTTGGTGTTCTTTTGTTGAATTCCCGATCATGTGTATCCTCACCGGGTACATTTTCAAGTTCCTAGATTACCAATTTCACATTTAGACCAATTTGATTTCCGTAATCACTTATAAATTTTCCAATCCTATGTTCCAACTAAATTCCCTTACTAAAATCCACACTCATTTGATAAGGAGTTCACTGACCTCAAGTCAGTATTCCTTCTCAGCTGACCAACTGATCAGCTAGCATTCTAGTATAACTCCAAGGTCTGGGTAGGTTATCTAGTTAACCTACATCATCATTGAGCCCATTCTTGGTCTACTGGATTAGATTCACAGGTATTTAACTCATAATTACCCTACTGGATCTGTTTGTACTGCCCTTAGCTCAAGAATGTACTTTGAAAGGGTCCCAAGCATAGGTAGGGGCAATACTGACACTTCACAGCCCCACACCTTCTATAGCATTTTCTTTCCCTTTTTAGGTCATAAAGCATGTCGTCACAAGGATTAACCATTACTGAGCAAGTTGGGGTTTACAAGCACATTCCACAACTTCCATTATTAAAATCCCTTCTATTCTGTTAGGGCCCAACCGGCTGGCCGGTTCCCATGGCAGAATAGACTATTTTTTAGCCTAGTAGCCCTGCCCCTCTTGGCAGAACTGTGTTGGGCAGTTCTAGTACCCGAAGTACATCCTACCCTTTTTATTTTAATTTCTTGCACCTTATAAATTAATTTCCTCCTTTGAATTTGGGTCTTGGGAAGTCTTATTGAGTCAATTGGATCCTAGTGTACCCAATTTACTCCCTAGGTGAGTCAGCTAAATTTTTTGCCTGCCCCTAGACAAAATTGGGATCATGTGGGAGTCAATCCCACCTCTATTTACATTTAATTTCATTCAATTAGAGAAAGCCCTATGATTTAGGTTTCTAAGACAATCCCTTAATTAATCGGGTCTCAATTGGGGTCCAGAAATTGGGGCTTTTACTGTGGGAGCCTATACTAGATTCCCAATGCAAATTTCCCTCACCCAATTTCATTCTTGGACTAACCCTATCCTAGGTTGATTCCTACCCTAGCTCAATTCACTGGGATTGGTTGGGAATATTACCTTTCTGGAGTTCCTGGGAATGTGCAAGTAGCTCATATGCAGTCATGTAGCTTCGGGTTCCAATTCCCAGCTGTGTACCACCCTCTGACAGCATCCTTCCACTACTGGTAGCTTTTGGGAGTGCCGGTACAACAGTAGCAGTAGAAAGGACCAGCAGTAGTAGGGAGAGTAGCAGAGAAGAACAACAACACTCTCTCTCTCTCTCTTCCTTCCTTCTTCTTCCCTTCTTTTTTCTTTTCTCCTCTGTTTCTTTTCTAATCACAACAGCAAAAGGAGAGAAGAAATGGCCGAACTTCCCCCTTTTATAACCTTAAAACATGCCCTAGGGTCAGTTTGGCAAAGCACTTTTATAAAAAACTCATTTTTTCCTAAATAATTAAACTTAAATAACTCCCTGTAGAAATTAGAGTTTAGCATGAAACTAATTGCATTTGAACCCTTAATCATGCCCTAACCTATGGTAGGAATGGGTAAAATAACCCTGCAAAGTAGTGGGACCCACAGAAAAATACAGATTTTTGGGCATTCTGCCACTGCAACTGGATGGCCGGTTAGCCAGAGGCTATCCCACCAGTTGTCCTTTATTGGATTTCCTACTATCCTACCTTCTACTCAAGTGTAATACCCTGATCTTAGAATCCCAACCTTGGTAATAGAAAGTTTATGGAGTAGGATAGATGGTGGTAGAAGGAATTTATAGTTAGATGTATAGCCGGACATAAAGAGGAAGGGATACCTGACTGCAGTGTATGGATGGCTTTAAGGGTTCCTACAAGAGTGGGGGAAGGTCCACATGAGGTGGGGTAGCTTGGGAAGAAGAATGGACAGTAGAGGAGCAAACAGAGCCTAACCAGCTAGCCGGATCAGTAGCAGAATGCCCATATTTGGTATTTTCCTCTATGGGCCCCACTATTTTGTAGGATTTTCTACCTAATTTCTACCATTATCATAGGTATGTTTAAGGGTCCTAAAGTAGGTGGCTTTATATAAAGCACTATTTTCTATCACAAGTTATTTAGATATAAAAGGGGTAGAAAAAATGCTTTTTTATAAAAGGGTTTCTGCCTAAGGTCTGTTTGGCTTATAAAAAGGGGAAGAGTTAGCTGAGACTCATATTTTCTGCTGAAAATGAAATAAAAATAGAGAAGGGAGAAGAAGGAAGAAATGTTAAGGAAAAGAAGAGAAGGGAAGGAAGAAGAAGAGGAAGGAGAGGAAGATATTCCTCTTACTGCTGCAGCTGCTACTCCTTTGCCTTGCTACTACTGCTGCTCTTCCATATATGCTGTTAGAAGAAGGAAAAGTTACAAGAGAGTACTGCCATAGCAGGGGAAATCGAACTCGTAGCTGTCCAACTGCTGCCAATGATGCATGCATACTTCACGAACATAAAAGAGGTAATAAATTCTAACCCAACTTAGTGAATTGAGCTGGGGTAAGAATCAACTAGGGTTAGGGTTAGCCTAATCGTGGAATTAAGTAAGGGAATCTACTTGTGAGAGTCATATATCACCTTCCACCGTGAAAGCCCCAAATTATAAACCCTAATTGAGATCGATTTACTATTTTACTGTTCTGGAACCTTCAACCATAGGGTTTTTCCCAACTGGACTACAATACCTGTAATTGAAGGTGGGGTGAACCTCCATATACTTCTAATTGTGCCTAAGGATTGTTAGAACAAGTAGCCATAATACCTGGGGAAGAAATTGGGTTAAAGTGAAATTTATGTAACCCAATCCAATGTGCAGAGACCCAAATTGGGTTTGGAAATTAACCTAATAGGCTTAGAATAATTTAATTAAGTGGGCATAATATATTCTAAGGACTGGTGTTGCCCTAAATAATTGGTTAATAGGAGACTTGGCTGTAAGACTGAGAACAACCTATTCTGCTAGGCAACTGGCTAGGGAGCCCCTGGCTAATAGGCCAGCCAGTTAGGGCCTGACAGAATGGAGTTGTTTATGGATTATGCTGAGGTTTAGCCTATGCCTATGTATTTGTGTTCTAAATTGCTCATAACTATTTATACATTTTTGGCCATGTTTTGTGAGTTTGTAAGAGAAAGAAACTTGTAGAAAAGATGAGAGAAGGTGTGGACCAAAATGACTTTACCATGTCATTAAAGTACTTCCTTGTGACAAAAGTAATACCAACATATCCAAGGGATATATAAAATTTATAGACCTAAGGTTAGCTTAGTAAACCAAGAGTAAGTCTAATGACTATATTGGTCGGATGAATGCTCTCTAAGTTGGATGGGGGAAAATTCAGTTGCAGATGGACTGAATACATGAATCCAAATGGAACCTAGGAAGGATAATTTATAAAGGATTATACCAGTAAATTGACTTACATGTAATTTGTTAATTAGGAACTTGATATACACATCTAGTGAGGATACACGAGATTGGGAATTTAGTGAAGATCAAGAGATTTGGGAAATTCAGGTGAGGAGATTGTTTGTTGATTGCAGTTATGGAGTGTTTTTACCTTTCCAATTTTGCTCATGTGTTGTATTAACTATTAGGTTGTGAATTTATTTTATATAAAAATTATAAAATTTCTCTTGATGCATGTTTTACTGATATGCATGTGATCGTGGCTTTGTGAATTCCTAGTATGGTAATTGTGTGGGGATGGATGTAATATTGGTAGTCTGCGACATGGTTTGGCCGAGGATCCGTTCGATACCGTGGGCTCAGAGGTCAGTCTTACAGCTATGGCCACTATTGTATGTTGCATGCTATAGGTGCATGTAGATGCATATGGTTAGGCTCACATCCCAATGCTATAACCCCTTGCCAATAGGGGGTCAGGTGTAACACCCCAAATCTCACCTCTTTAATTTGTCTGTGAACAGGCAAGAGTAGCAGGCTGGAGAGGCCGACACTGGCTTGGTTGGCAGCAATGGAATGCTAGGAAGGGAAGGATGACCCAACATGGACCTGTGTCTCCTGCCAATAGTGTTGGAAAAATCAGCAAGCAAAGTGGGCCAATAGGTGATTACTAACTTTTAATATGGATTGGATATGATAGGGAATACATCAAACTCAAAAGGGGAGCAAGTCTGGCTCAACCGGCTATAGAGTTCTAGACATGACAGGTAGGCTTGTCATATGAATAGAATGGACAGAATTGGCTGAAATGGGTCACACTCTTGGAAATTTGACATGTTGACCTCTTTCCATGGGTCTGATATGATTAAATGAGCTAAATAATAAAATTATAAATTTAATCATGTTGTATAAGTAATATGATTATATATATAGATATAATATATTTTATTATATATATATATATATATTAAGAAGTTAGTGGGCCACTAATGTGGGGCTATATAAGAGCCACCACCAACCACTATAACCCATTTTCTCACATAACAATACTTGGACAACAAGAAGAAGAAAGAAGAAAGAAGAAGAAGAAGAAGAAGAAGAAGAAGAAGAAGAAGAGAAGAGAAGAAGAGAAGGGAAGAGAGGGAAATCCAAGTGGAGATTGATGCTCTTAGGTTGTTGTTAGAGGAATCAGCTTCAAGGTAAGTCAATTCTCACCCATGCTAACCTGTAACAAGAAGTAATTTCAGAAAATGGAAAAAGGAATGAACCGATTATGTAGTATGGAACGAATTTCGGAAAAATTCAGCAGGAATCCTTATCATATGAAGTCTGATTTTCTGATTTGAAGAAATGATTTGAAAATATGTAATACTTTTACAAAGAATGCATACTTACCATGGCCGATGCGGGTTACTGTGTGTGAATTCTCACCAATGACCTCAAAATAGTAAAATGCCTTAGAGAAAAAGTGAAATTTCACTTTGAATTCTGTTGTTAGAGGATTCTAATGGTGCATGCAAGCTGATTGAGGCTTGATCTTTCACATACAAGGTACAATTAAAGATGGATTTTATGCATGCAACCTTAGATTTAGGTCTGATTATGAAGCTCTTACTTTAATTCATACTTGTGAATGAGATTATGAGAATATGAGGTATGATTATGGAAATTTATCCAAAATTGGGTAATTAATTAGAATTAATTAAATGGGTTGATGGTTGAATTAATAAAATGATGGAATTGAAGTAGTCTATTACTGTTGTGGAAATTCAGTACAGGAAAAGGGAAAAATGACCAAAACAAATGAGTAATCAGCAGGGAGAGTTGACAGAATTGAAATTCTACAGAAAAGGCACGACCGGTGGGAGACATCTGGCCAACCAGTCGGGCCAGAGTCTCCAGCCGGTTAGGCTTCTAGAGACTGTATTGTTCTTAGACTTTGACAGTGATGTATGGGTCTGAGAGGAGACCTGTAGGGCTTATAGGAGAATAGTAATTACTCCATTAGGGTGTGTGCTTAAGCTCTAAAATCTAAATATATAAATGTATGTATAATTTTGATTTTTAGGAATTCCAAATAGCGGTGAGGGGACCAGTACAACACCTGGAAAAGTGATAACTGAATCAGATTGTCCAGGTGAGTGGGTGCCCTTCTAACCTCCTTTCTTTTGGTGTGTTTCTTAATTGTTGATCTTGCATTATTTGGTTGTGAATGTGCATATGCATTATTTTACAATTGTGACATGATGAATGTGAAGGCATTGGAAAACATGAAAGGCAAGATAAGTAAGATGGGTCACGAGAAGGTGCCCATGCTTGCATGTGTTATGGTTGATTGGTTGTGTATCATGTAGTATGCTGGGCTAGGTATCATAACCCTAAGTGCTACACCCCTTGTCCATAGGGGATTAGGTAAGGACTAATCCCGACATATGTGGCTACCTGATCAGCAGTGCATTATGAGTGATACGACATACTGTACCAGAGATGGATGTGAGACAGGATACGACGTACTATATGATTGGTGGATATTATTATACGGGGTTACCATCTAGGGGTTAGCCGGGAGACCGAGGCTCTAATTGGGACCAGATGGCTCCTACCTACAAAGATGGCTCCTACCTACAACGAGTGTGTATTCTTGAGGCCCAACGTACAGGGTAGGGAATGCCACCGACGTTGCATAGCACTATACCCATAGGTGATGAGACTTAGTAAAGGACTAGGGAAATCTGTATAGTTAAATAAATAGATTCATGAGCATCATCTTTATATGTGGAGCTTGCATTGCATCTGGTTGCATGTGATTTGTCTACCCCATCCCTCACTGAGCAGTACCAGTGTTCCACCCCTTGATGCATGATGCTATGGTTATGGATCTGTTGGCTTGTACTTAGGACTTTGGTGATTTCAGTCATGGACCTGATTGCGAGTGCAAAGATTGTGTTTATGGTGGATAGTATTCTTTAGATATGATATTTATGATCATTCTTTTATGTATATATGGGGATGGATGTAGAAACCAATTTTTGATGGTTTGATAGATGGGGGAATTTTTTTGGTGTAAATATATTTGGTTTGATACTTGGATTACTGTAATATAAGGGATTACTGTAAGTAAATTCTGAAATTTCTGTACATATATTATCAGGTACCACATAGATGCATTGGTTGAGTATAAATCTTGATTTTATATTATCCTCTGCAAAAGAAATTTTTGATACAATTATTTATATCTTGTGGATGTGGTGTTGTGGACTCTCCTAGAGTAGGATTCTGGGGTAAGCAGGCTGATTGGGTACAGTAAGGTATCCAGTGTCGGCATGCTTGTGCCATATGGACGGTAAGGTCAAGTGTGGCAAGGCGTGGCATGACATCAGGTATTGGCTAATCCTACTCGATGTTACGTCATGTGGGACTACTATGCCTAGATACAACGTACTATATCTTAATGGGGCACAGCATGGTACGACTTACTGTATGCATGGCTGTCGGACACATGGGGGACCGAGGCTCTAACCGGGACAGTGTCAGGGGTTACTATTTAGGGGTTAGCCGGGGGACTGAGGCTTTGAATAGGATTGGCTAGCTCTTGCCTGCAATGAGGTTGTATTCCTGAGGCCCAATGTATAGGATAGGGAATGCCACCTACGTTGCTCATAGCACTTATATCCATAGGATGAGACTTAGTAACTAGAACATACTAGACTGATAAATGAATCATGTGGATGTTGCATCTTGAGCTTGTGGTATGATAATGTGAAACAATGTTTCATCTGTGAATTGTGTGTGCTTGTGTTCCCCTACCCCTCATTGAGCATACTCATGCTCACCCCCCATTGATCTCTATTACTAGATGATGGAGCTGGAGCGGTGAAGAATTGGTGACATGTTCAAATATAGAGACATATTTGTGGAACACTCGTAGAGGAGGTTCTTGTTTTACATCATGTATTGTAATTTAATTTTTACATTATTTATTATAACCTATGGAATTAGTCTTATGGGCTTGTACTACCATAATGTATCATTCATAGGAGGTAACCATATGTAACTTATGATTTTTATGAATTTTGTATTTATGCTCTGATTTAAATGTAGAGTAGGAACTGGGTTTCGTTACTACACGCATCCAGGATCCTGGGTATTGTCAGGTTGACTGGAATGGGTATTCCAAGTGCCACATACCTTAGCCTAACATAAGGCAGGGTGTGACAAGGTGGCATCAGAGCAGGATGCCCCGTGGTAACCTAACCTAACCTGACCTTGAGACTCTAGGTGTGTGGTGATCAATAGATAAAATAGTAAAAGTTAGTAGGTAGAATGCACAAGTATGAGAAAAAGAGAAGGAAGTTAGAGAGATAAAAGAGGGGAAGCAAATAGAATTTAACTGAACTTCATTACATAAAACTATTGTCTACGATTTATATACACAAGATGTATTGTAAGGAGAGGAAACGTTTTCAACAAAGACAGAAGTACAAAAGGAAAGAAACCCCGAAGGTAAAAGAAATAAAAAAGGGGAAGGAACATATGAACCACAAAAGGACTAAGTACAATCAAAATGTCTAAAGGAATTGATCTAAGTCAGTTCTGTACACAAAATATGAAGAACAAAGACAAATAAGAAAGTGAGAGAGGAAGCCGAGCTTTGTTGCTAGGAGTGCCACAGGTGACTCGAAGAAGAAGAAGCCCGCTGAGACTAAGATCGAAAGCGTGGAGGTCTGAAGTTTGGCGAGATGCGCATGCACTCTGCCTACCCCTTAAAAGTAGCTTCCATGGACTTGACTTTGGAAGTCAATGAGCCACTTGAGATCTCAGTTCTTTCAAGCTAGTGGTGACCTGAGTAAAATCTTTATCCATGTGGTATGGTACTTCTTTCAAGGTTAGAGTATCTAGAGCAGAAAACAAAAAGAAAGTTAGTAAAAAGGAAATAGTTGTAAGGTATAAAAGCAACTATAAGCAAAGACTATAGAAAGGAGATAATCTTGAAATCAAGTAAATAAAGAAGGAATAAGTGGCGTGCACGAATTACCTCCAGTCAAAGTAGTAGGTTGGGTAGCCTCTGGAGCAATATTAAAGGGAGTCTAAGTATGAAAAGAAGTGTGACCAGCCTGATGAGTCTCCTCCATAGTAGGAATGGTGCTGTGGGTACTCTCCTCGGGAATGTGTGGAGGTAGGATTCCTAAATTTTCAATTTCCTCCTCCGTGAATCCAAGATTTATTTCAACACTACTAAGGTGGAATTCACGAAAATAATCCATGTGCTCCTCCTCTTCCCTAAATTGTACCCCCTCTTCATACTACTGCTCATCTCTCTGTTGTGTCCCCTCCTCCTGCTGCTCATCCTCATTTCGATGCACATCATCCTAGTGTTCCTCTAGGTCTTCTTCAGTTGTAGGTACTTCTTCCTGATCGCTCCCTGCATACTCATGCAACTGCATTTTCTCTAGAATAGCCCAATCAAAAGGAATGGCATGTGACTCGTTCCTCTCTTCACCCTCTAATCAAATTCCAATATGCCTGAACACCTTAGTTAGGATTTTTTTATAAAACAAGGTGCCAACAGTAGGGCGATAGGCACGTTAAACCATATGTCGCAACATCAGATAGGGTAAACTGATCCTCTCCCCAGTGTAGAGACAGAAGGTTGTGTATGCTTGCATCAAAGATAACTCACTGAAATGACCGTGGATAGGAAGAAGATTTTATTGCACAATACCTAAGGTGGAGGTCTCCAATTTGCAATGTGGGCCAAAGTAGCTTCACCACCCGTAATGAAATTCACCTTTAAGAACTCCAACTCAGTATTTGTAGTCTGAGGAGGGCAATAGGTCTTGATCCCCTCAAAAGAGACTCCAATGATTTGTCCAAACTTGGCTTTGGTAAGAGAGATGTCCACACCACCAACTTAGCTCATAATCTTGTACACCATAGTGCTAAGATGTTTGCCGGATAGGTTGCAGTAGAAAGCATGGACTAACCTTGGATACACTTCTTCCTCTACCTTAAACATAGCCTCCCAACCTAAGGCCTCAAATCTCTCCTTCACCTTGAAAGCCTGTAGGTGAAGCATGATAATGGGCCATGTTATAATAATAGCTTTAGACATAAAGTGAACCCAATTATCTTGATCAATTGGAGTTCGAAACTGTCACACCCCAATTCTAGTGAACCTAACTTACCATTAGGAATACCGATGGTTTGAGTAAGATGTATACCCGTCTTACAAACCTACCAGGATCTCTGATAGCAATACCTTAACATACACAATCTCATAACACAACCAAATCAGTAGCAGTGGATTCAAAGTATAATATCGAAATCATAACTTAAGATGGGGAACATCCAGTGATATCATATAAATTACTGAGTTATTCCATTACAATTATCCATGACTTATAAATAATAAGCCCAAAAATATACCATTCACAATTCGGTATCAGAATAACAAAATAAGCTGAGCATCTCATGGTGCCGCGTGATGAGCACATTAATGTGTGAAATCTAGGGTAGTAAAACATGTATTTTACATATTGAGAATGGAGCTACCTTGAGTTTTACTCTCTTTTTGTAGGTTTTATATTTTCAAGGCCTTAAGGACTATCGGGTGCTATATCTCTAATTTTACACATAAAGAGGTCTTGTGTCTTTTCTTGGTTGTGAAGAGGATGAAATTCTGAGCAAGATGGACATTTTCAATTAAAAGTACACACCCATTTGGTCATCCGTACAAGTGGTTATTCTTTTCGGGCCAGAAAAAGAACAATGGATCGGAACTGAACCAATATGCAGAACCAACCCATCTACAGTTGTCCCAGGGGTATAAGGAATGTTCTAAATGCCAACAAGGATCGATGGACCACACCTTTTAGTGATTAAAGATTCTTTTTTTGGTAACAACAACTACCTAGCATAGTTGATGAATTGTGGTGTGCAAAATCCCTTGCTCACCAGGAGGTCTTAAGTTTGAACTTCTTGGCAGCTATTTTTTGGAGTTTTTTTTTTTTTGGTTGGAAGATTTTCTCTCTCCTTCTCATCACTTGAAGCAAGGGGTGGCCAAGGGAGCTTGTGCGCAAGATAGAAGAGAGAAAGAAAATAAGAAAAAAAAATAAAAGAAAAGAACCAAATCGTAGGACTCTCTCCTATTTTCTCTCTTTTCCTTTTTTTTTTCCTATTTTCCACATCATCACCCTAATTAAACCTTAATTAGGAAACCAAAACATAGGATCTCTCATATTTTCTCTCTTTTCCTTTTTTTTTTCTCCTCCTATTTTCCACATCATCACCCTAATTAAACCCTTCTTAGGAAACCAAATCGTGGAGAGCCTCATCTCCTATGATTTCTCTCCCTCTCTCTCTTCTCTCTCCTCCACCTAACCACACCCAAGTCGTAGGATTCCTCTCTTTTCTATCCTTTTTGTCTTCTCTCTCATCCACATCATCACAAACCCTAATCAAACCCAATTCATTGGAGTCTCTCTCTCTCTCCTATCTCCTACGATTCTACCCCCTTTCTCTCTTCTCTCTCCTCCACCTCATCAAACCCTAACCAAACCCTAATCATTGGACCCCCTCTCCCCTATTCCCTATAAATAAACATCATACAGGAGGGGAGAGGATACACTTTACAATTAGGGTTTCATCTCTTTCTCTAGCAATTCTCTATTAGGGTTTTCTCTCTAGCACTTCACTTTTAGGTTTTTATTTTCTCTAGGTTTTTCTCTAGTTCTTCTAGTCTTCTTCTTACTTATTGGTTTAAGCAGTTATGTAATGGAATTTTATTTAATGAATACAAGTTCTTTTTTTAGGTTTATTGTTCATGGAATTCAATTGTAATTATACTTTCTAGTTCTAGGCTTAGTTCTAAGTGACATGAACCAAGTGTGGAGCACAAGTTTTCAAGTTCAGATTTGTCTTCTCTAGTACTAGCAATTTCAGATTTGGTTTATTCCAGATCTGGTTTTTAGTACTTGTATTATTTCAAGTCTCAACAAGTATTCAATTTTCAAGTACAAGTATTGAAGTTCAGGTAGGTAGGCTTCTCATAAGTCTTCTCTCCCCCCTCTCATTCCCTCTTCTGACTGCCCTTTCCTTCTTAACTTAGGTTTTCAATTTCAGTCTTATTTTATTGTTTTTCCTTTTCCCCAAGGTCCTTGGTTGGATGCATGTTTTGGCTTTTCCCTCTCTAGCTATCGACCATCCTTTTATTGCCTTTACTTTCAGTTATTTACTTTGCCTCCCTTTCCCTAAAGCTAAGTAGTGAAGCCCTTATAAGAGTTACTCTCTAGTCAAGTAGGGAAGCTTGCATTATTTGCAGTACATCCCTTGGGCTATATAGAGAAACCTACTTGTGTGCCTCTCTCTAGCTTCCTTCCCCTTTTTATTTTATTTATTTTATTTCAGCACTTTTTTACTTTTTATCTATGTGGTTTGAAGTATTTAAATTCCTAGATGTGTTGGTTAGGATGCTTTTAGATGCATGTATTTTAGGGTGGTAGTTAGAAGTAGATCACTATAATTAATCGATACACTCTCGCGTTACTAAAAGAATCCTAAAATAAAGTGGCTACTCTCCTTGTGTTCGACCCGTTAGCCACATTGATCTGTACGCTTGTGGTTATTTTTAAAATTCAAACAAGTTTTTGAGGCCATTTCCGGGGAGACAGTTCCTTGTTATTTTTCACTTTCTTTTGGTAAATTGGAGTGTTTTGTTTGCTTTGTTTTTATTTTTCTTTTATTGAATTTCTGAGAAGAACAACTTGCAATAATAGTTGTATCGATGGAGGTCACCAAGCCTCACAGTATGATAAAGATAGATTTTTCCCTATAGCAATACCTTGGGAATTGACCTGAGCAACCCCAGATCCCTGCTAGTAAGCTCACACAAAAAAATAAAAAAAAAAAAAAAAAATTTTTTTCAAAATTTTTTTTCATTCTTTTGTGTTTGTGGTTTGTCTTATTCTAGTTGTGGATAGTGTTCTGTTGCATGAGTGCTGGGTGGGTATGTAATAGTGTGAATAGGTTAGAAAGAAGAGATCCAATAAGTAGTGAACCTATACGTTTGCTCTATTTAGTACCTTTGAATATGGGAGACCAATAGCAAAACCCTCCACCTAAATCTTTGAAAGATAGGTTCTATCCTGCTAGAACAGCCCAACCTTCCTACGTAGTTCTACCACAAGCCAGGGCAATAATTTTGAGCTCAAATCTCATTATATCATTCTGTTGCCCAATTTTCATGGGCTGCTCTCTGAGGATGCATACCTATTCCTTAGGGAATTTGAAAAGGTATGTGTTCTAATTAAAGTTCAACAACTTTCTGATGATGTTGTTAAGCTTTGGTTCATCACTTTTGCATTAAAAGACCAAGCTAAGAAGTGGTTGTATGGGTTACCCACAAATTCCATAACCACATGGGAGAAATTCACAGTTGTCTTCCTTAGGAAGTTTTTTCCAGCTCACAAGACCAATAAGCTTAAAAGTGATATCCTCCAATTTAGGCAGAAGCCTAGTGAGTCCTTTTCTAAACATATGGAGAGATTCAAGGATCTCCTCCAGGAATTCCCCCACCATAGCCCAGACTTATGGCAATTATGTCAGATTATTTATGAGGGTATTGATTACCCAACTAAAAAAATAAAAGAGTCTATGTGCCTTGGGGGATTCACATCCTTTATAGATGAAGGAGAGGCATGGGAATTCTTACTTGACCTAGCTGATAAAACCAGTGAGTGGGAGTCAACCCAAGAAAGTGAAAGAACCATAGGAGGGAAAGTATATTTTATGGATGGGATAGTAGCCAAGGAAGCCCATTTGGATAGCCTAATCAAGAGGATTGAGGCTATTGTTCCTAAAGAGCTATCATAAGTCAATTTGGTTAAGATGTGTGCTTGGTGCCAGTCCCCTGGACATGTCATAGAAGAATGCCCCAACACCTCTAGGGGCACTTCTGATGAAAGTGTTAATGACTTATATCATAATAATCCTTATAGTAACACCTACAATCCAGGATGGAGAAATCACCTAAATCCCTCCTGGAATCAGGGCAACCAAGTAGGGCCTTCCAATTTCCATAATCAAGGTCAACTTGGACCCTAAAGGCCTCCCTTTGCACAACAATCTTTTTCTCAAAATACTTTTCCTAGGCCAAATGTAGGACCTCAGGCTAGTTTTCCTAGGGTCCCTCTTTTATCATCTTATCAGCAACCCCCTGGGTTTACCAACACTGGAGAGGCAAGTAGGATAAGTGACTTGAAAAAAAATATGGCCCTCCTCATGACAAGCCATCAAAATCTTACGAGGGAACTCACCTAAGTTGTCTCAATTTTACATGAGAGGGAGAGGGGAACTTTGCCCAGTCAACAAGAGCCTAACCCTAGGCATCATTAGCCTGTTAGTTCACATGAGCCAACTAATGTACCACTGAATGTAGTACAAGGTCAGACCATCAATGGCCCTCAAACCAATGTAATGTTGTTTATGCCCTTAGGAGTGGTAGAGTGTCACACCTTGCTTGCACAGAACCGAACCGGTGACCGAATTAACTCCAGTTAACTCACAAACTTACCAGGATCAACAATGCAGTAACTGCAATACAATATACATCTACTAAACCAAGATCAAACCTATGTTTTTAGTGGAAGACTTGTTCATAATAATACTCGTAATTGTTTCTCAAATACTTGATACCCAAATTGAGTTATAAAAGTTATATACATTTGGGCCCGAATGCATGATATCTAAGCAAAAATATAACAATTTAAGCATCAAGTAATAAAAAGGAAGCACACCAAAAGAATAAAAAAGAATCACTTAAGAGTCACTGCTGCTATGCAGTACAATCCTTGCACTTGCAATTGGCACCGTGCTTGAACTCATCAGGGACCCACCAGTCCTCAGAGGGAAACTCCACAGTGAGGCCCAGCTCTTGATCTCCAAGCGGTTAACCTACAAAATCACCTAAAAAGAGTTGTGCATGTGGGATGAGCTCACTAGCCCAGTAAGTGGAAAGGAAGACCACACAAGGAAAATCGCACAAACAGTCACAACATATATGCATCTATATGTTTGTAATTCATTTTAATCCTATTAGCCTATCAACATTACTAGGTCATAGGCTATGTGCTACTCACAACCATAGTGCGTGTATACCCTGGGTACGAACCTCAAACCCCATCCCACGAAATGTCCATAGGGTTGTCGGAGAAGGCCCACCTTTGGTACCAGAATTTAAAATGCAAGCCGACTCCCTGTAAATTTAAATGACAAAATGTAAATGGGTGACTTCACCCTAAATAAAAGCAGTACGATCGGCCCTCTGAATATACTACTGGGATTACCGAATGTTTTAGAGATCAGTAGTGCGTACTTTTAACCGCTGTAGGAGTTCGACAACCACAACCCGATGCTTTCCCCCAATAGTAACCCAACATATAAACCCCTGTTGGGAAGGGTCATAGCACAAAGAGGTATATAAATCCTAGCCGCATGCTTCTACATGAGCATAGTACGATTACACGATGGTACCGCATCCCATTCCACGAGCCACCATGGACTTGTTTTTGAGCCGACTATGGCATCTAAAATCTAGCATGCATATCATGTCCAAATGAGATTCCTCCATCACATACATCAAGATATAATGAATATTCAATCATAACACAAAGCAGAGAATATTATGTAAATGTACATTCAATTGCGTGATATGGCATATGTGATGTCTAGTCTACACACGTGACATGATGACATGGCTAGACTAACACATGTTAAATGATGCATAACATTTTGTAATTAAATCAGAGTCCACTTCCCACTTACTTGTATATATACACGGTGCTTGTATCTAGCACATAAGAGATCCGATGTATGGGTACGCATATAGCGAGTGTAACCTATCATAAACATAATGGTTTATCATTTCACTATTTTGGGGTCAAAATTATCATGTTTAAACACTAAAATCAGGTTTAGAATCATATATGGGGGTTACCCATCCAATTTGGACCCATTCTGAACATTCTAGAAAGATAGGTGGGCATGAGCCAAAGACAAGCAGGCTTCATAGCCCACCGATTTCATGCCCGCCGATTACACCAGAACCAAGAAATTGAGTTTTGGGAACTCAGGTAGGCCTGAAACACCCCCAGTCTTGAAACGAAGTTTTCCTCTCTTCTTCCCCATCTTCTCTTCAGCTTGGGGAACTTGTTTGGGGTCGATCCAACGACTCAAATCACTCATCTAAGATCTAATCATGTATCCTCAACCTAGATCTAAGATCAAATCAAAAGAAAGAAGGAGATTCTTACCTCTTTCTTAAGAACACCAATGAAACCCCAAATTTCTCTTCTTTTGCTCAAGAACTTCCAAATACTCTAGATTTTCACCAACACTCCTTCCAAATCCTTCAAAATCATTGTACACCCCTTCCATTAGTCCTTAGATTTGATTATCCATGTATGATTAGCAAGAACCAAGTGGGCTCTTTCCCAAAAATCGAAAAGAGGGTGTAAAAAAGGGGGTTTTCCCAAGAATCCTTGGAAGGTGTTCAATACCTACCTCAAATCGATGATCCCGACGAGCTAGTCATTAATCAGGGCTCAAAATACTAAGACCCAACTCCGGTGAAGCTCCACGGTCGATTCCCCTTCTTCTTTCTTCTTCTTCATCTGCTTTTTCCTTTCTTCTTCTTTCTCTCTCTTTTTTACTCTCCCACTGACCAATTACCATTAATGAGGGAAAAGACAATAAATGCCCCCCCTTTTATACCTGGGCCCCCAAAAATATCTTTTAGTATTAGGTGGGTACATCTTAGGTGGGTATATCTCAGGTGGGTATTCTCAAGTGGGTATATCTCAGGTGGGTATACCTCAGGTGAGTAGATCTCAGGTGGGTATATCTCAGGTGGGTATATCTTAGGTTGGTATACCATTCTAGTCAGCCCATTGCTAGTGTTCCACATGGACTTCAATGGGAACAAACTCATACTTATAATTAAATTGCATAGGCACCCAAAATTACTAGCACATACCTTACTTCTTGTACATGGCCTCATGGTGAGTGCAAGTGTAAGGCTTGGGTGCACGTATTACACTTGGTACCCGCTTAGTCTTGTCAGGCCAACCCAAGTTCGAGGCCACTCTTGCTACCATGTTCCTTATAGTACTTGCGTCAGTTCACTCCGGTTCAACCCCTATATGATCAAACCAAGTCAATATGAGTAATTAGACCGGGTTTAGAAAGCAGGGTATCATATTACCCCCCCTTTTGAAATTTCATCCATGAAATTGTAGTACCTAGTTGTCCGAAAAGATGAGGATACAAGGTTTGAATATCATCCTCTTTCTCCCAAGATGCCTCTTCGATCGGGTGGTTGGCCCACCAAATCTTCACAAAAGTGATAGAGCGGTTGCAGAAAGTTTTCACCTTCCGGTCTAAGATCTCAGCCGGATGTTCTTCATATGTCATATCAGCTTTTAAGTATTCTGATTCCATAGGTAGCACGTGGGATGGATCATGAATGTACTGCTTCAACATGGATACATAAAAGACATTGTGAACACTACTGAGGGAAGGTGGGAATGCCAACATGTATGCTACTACCCCAACTCGCATCAAAATCTCAAATGGCCTAATCTATCTCAGACTTAAATTGCCTTTATTGTGAAATCTATGTAGACCTTTGGTAGGAGATATTTTGAGGAACACTTTCTCTCCCTCTTGGAATTCCATTTCCTTCCTATGGCTATCTGGATAGCTCTTTTGATGTGACTGGGTTGCTTTAATTCTTTCTCTAATGACATTGACTTTATCACATGTCAGCTGAATCATCTCTGATCCAAACATTCAACGTTCACCTACTTCATCCCAGTATAGAGGAGTTCTGCACTTTCTACCATATAATGCTTCATATTTAGCCATCCCAATTGTAGCTTGGTAGCTATTGTTGTAAGTAAACTCCATAAGAGGTATATATTCCTCCTAACTGCCACTTATTTTTATGGCACAGGCTTAGGGCATGTCTTTTAATATCTGTATGGTCCACTCAGACTGTCCGTCTGTCTATGGATGGACGGCCGTACTCAGGTCCAATTGTGATCCCAAGGCTTGCTGGAAGCTCTTCTAGAATCTGGAGGTAAACCTCAGGTCTCTGTCTGATATAATGCTCACCGGTACACCATGCAAGCCTACCACATTATCCATGTAAAGCTATGCTAGTTTATCCATGGTGTAATTGGTCTTGATCGGAATGAAGTGAGGTGTCTTAGTAGGCCTATCAACTACTACCCAAATTGCATCCATTCCCTTTGGTGTACGTGGTAGTCCAGTGATGAAGTCCATTGTAATGTTATCCCACTTCCATTCAGGTACTGGGAGTGGTTGAAGAGTGCCAAAAGCTTTGACTTTCTAATATGCAAGGCAAGTCAACACATATAGAGCTATTATGGACTTCATTGCTGGCCACCAATAGTGTTGCTTTAGGTCCTTATACATCTTGGTATTTCCAGGGTGAAGAGAGTACTCAAAACTGTGTGCTTCTTTTACTATTGTCTTGTATTACCTCATCACAGGGTACACACAATCTACCCCGAAACAACAATGACCCATCACTGGCTAATGTAAAGCTAGGGTCATTCATTGTTTGCTCTTGAATCTTCTCTGTGATTACTTGTAACTCAGGATCCAAAGGCTGTTTCATTATGATTTCTTCCCTGATGGAAGAGTGTGCCTATAGAGCCGCCAAGGACATAGTCAACTATTGAACATCATCTGCCTGGTGTTCTAGTTCCAAGGTTGCTCCCTTATACAAGAGGATTTCATCCATTAACATCGCCTCCTGTACGAGCTCTAGACTGATAGCTAGATAGGAAAGTGACACAGTTTGAGCTTTTCGGCTAAATGCATCTGCCACTACGTTGTCCTTCCCTGGGTGATACTGAATATCACAATCATAATGTTTCATAATCTCAAGCCATCTCCTTTGTCTCATATTCAAGTCTTTTTGCGTGAAAAAGTACTTAAGACTTTTGTGGTCACTGTATATTTCGCACTTTTCACCATACAAGTAGTGACACCAAATCTTTAAGGCAAAAAGGATAGCTGCTAGCTCCAAGTCATCGGTAGGGTAGTTCTTTTTATAGTCCTTTAACTATCTGGACGCATATGCTACCACCTTACCGTGTTGCATAAGTACGCAGCCCAATCTAACTTTGGAAGCATCGGTTTAAACTGTCATTCCACCTATGCCATGAGGAATAGTCAACACTGGTGCTGACACTAGCCTCTTCTTTAGCTCTTGAAAACTTTCTTCATTTTCCTTTGACCAATCAAACTTTATACGCTTCCTAGTCAACTTGGTCACGGTGCTGAAATCCGAGAAAAGTTCTCGATTAAGCGTCTATAGTAACCTACCAAACACAAGAAACTTCTAATTCCGTTACACTCTTGGGTACCTCCCAGTCCACTACGGCTTTCACCTTATCTGGATCCACTACCTGTTTGAGCCAAAATTCACACTTGCTGAATTTCGCATACAACTGTTGCTCTCTCAGTCTTTATAGTACCATCCTCAAGTGTTTTGTATAGTATTTTTCTGAATTCGAGTAGATCAAGATATCATCAATGAAAATAATGACCCACTTATCAAGAACATCATGGAACACTTGGTTCATCAAATCCATGAAAGCTGCTAGTGCATTGGTCAACCTGAAAGACAACACTAAGAACTCATAATGACGGTACCGAGTTCTAAAGATTGTCTTTGGTATATCACAACTCTTTATCTTGAGTTGATAATACCCAGATCTGAGGTCAATCTTTAAAAATATCTTAGCACCTTGTAGCTGATCAAACAGATCATCTATGCGTGGCAATGGATACTGGTTCTTGATGGTTAACTTGTTCAATTCTTTGTAATCAATGCACATACGTAGGCTCCCATCTTTCTTCTTAACAAACAACACTAAAGCACTCCAAGGTGATACACTTGGGCGTATGAATCCCTTCTTCAATAGATCTTGCAATTGTACTTGCAATTCTTTTAATTCTGCTAATGCCATTCTGTACGGAGCCTTGGACATCGGGGCAGCTCCAGGAATCAAATCTATAGCAAATTCTAACTCCCTGTTAGGTGGTAGTTGAGTCAGATCACCTGGAAAGACATTTGGGAATTATTTAACTACCTCTATTTCCTCTAGAGGTGTGACCTTTGCATCTAAATCAATCACTGATGCAAGGGACCCTTGACACCCATTTTTCAACAACGTCACCGCTTGAAGAGCAGAGATGAGGACCTTCTTAGCCCCCTTTATCATATCCGCTTGGTATATCAGTTTCTTCCCTTTATTATCGATCACCTTGATCTATTTCTCAGCACACATCACGCTTGCTCGATGTGCTGATAACCAATCCATGCCTAGTATAACATCAAAGTTTTGCATGTTGAACTTGATGAGTTGGGCATCTAACTGCTTCCCACTGATCTCAACGGTGTATGGCCCATGAATGAAACAAGACATATGCTGGTATACTTGATACAGGTAGGACACCTAATACAGCAATGCACATAAGTAAAGCATTTCATCAATATTTACCAAAAGGCACTTCTCAAATTAAATTGTACCTGCTACCACTTCTGTACTAGCTTCAGCTTCCTCAGTTGAAAAAGCATACATCCTTCTTTGTGGTTGAATCCCTTGAGTCAAAGTAGCTGGTCGGGCTTGGCAATCCTCAGCAAAATGCTCATATAAATGGAAATTACAACAATGGTTCTACAAATCTTGAACTAGAACAAAAGCTCTCTGAGCCTGACCTATAGCAAGTGAAGGGTGAGGTGGCTTAGTAGTTGTGGGTGCCGTATTGGTATTCGGACTAAAAGATGTAGTACACAGCCCACGAGCGGATCAAGGAGGATAACTTGATGGCCTATAGGGTTGCCTGTATGAAGGACCAAATCAGTATGATCCACGAAAATTCTTACTCAGGCTGCCCAAATCCGTATAAGGGTTTGCTCGTCCAGGTGTAAGGGATGATTCACTTTTTAGCTTATCTTCAATGGTTATGGCCTTCTGTACAATCAAGGCATAGTCGGTGAGATCTAATGCCTCAAGTATCGTGCCAATGGATACCTTCAATCATTTCCAAAACTTCTTGCCCTTTTCTTCAGCCGATTTCATGTGAGGGGGTGCAAAGTAGAATAGAGCCTCAAACTGTTGCTAATAATCAAGGATAGACTTGCTTCCTTGAGTCAAGGCCGAGAACTCCGCTTCCTTGCAGTCTCTACAACTCTGAGGGTAATAATTTGCCAAGAATAACTCCTTGAATTATTCCCATATGGGTTTCAAGTGTGTAGCAAACAATATGGCTTTTGAGGCTTGCCACCAGGAGTTGGCCTCATTCTTAAACTGTAACCCCACATAAATAATCTTTTGAGCATTAGTGCACTCAATCACTTCAAATATCTTCTCAACCTCTTGGATCCATTTGTCCAGTTCCAAAGGGTCACTTCCCACCTTAGAGAATGTAGGTGGTAGGTTCCTTTTGAATAACTCCACCACTTTTGTGGTATGGCCCACCGGATGAAAATATGGTGCATATGCCAGATGGTATGGGTAAGGAGGTTGCATCATGTATGGAGGTGTACCCTATGGTAGTATGGGTGGTGTACCTCCAACTTGGTTCTGAGGATTGATGCTAGGTGGTGTACCTCCAACCTGTGCCCCAACCCCAGGCCCACTAGTTGGACCTTGTGGAATATCTACTTAGAGTGGCTGATCTGGTAATGTAGCATACCATTGCTATTGCATAGCAGTCATAAATGCCTGCTATTGCTACAGAATCTGCTGATGGAGAATCTGATTCGATTGTTGAATTAAGTTCTCAACATCACCAGAGGTAAGTACCAGTGGAGGATGAGCCACATTCTGATCAATTGTCTCTTGGAGTTGTGGGTTAGGTGCTTGCCCTGTAGGTTGAGGCCTTCACCTCAAGCGACACCCTTAGATCTAGTGTGTACCATTGTATATGTTGGTATTACAACTCATTACACAATTGTTCAAAGCTTAGAATGCAACTTTTTGCACTTCCATCCCAAAACAATCGAAGAAAATGTGCATATAATAATTCAAACTCCAAATTTGTATCTCATTATATGTGTCGGCCCAAGTCTCCCCTATAGACATATAATTCTTCAAAAATGACCTTTAAACCCACCAATGCAGGCCATGTAGGACCTATGGGGGGTATGCCAAAATCGACGGGCTAAAGACTGGTGGGCATGGCTGGTTGAACCCCGCTGGTTTTGTGCCCGTCGGAGTTGCCCGAGACCTACGTTTTAAAGGGTTTAAACCCTTGTTTTTCTACCTATTCTCTCTCCTCTCCCCTTCACTTCAACTTAGGCAATTCTTGGGTGATTCCATATGACTGAACTCGTCAAATTGACCCAACAATCTGTCCAAGTTGTATTCTCCCTCCTACAATCATCAAGGTAAGTTCTCAAACCCTCTTTTTCGCTCTAAAATCTGGGTTTATCCCTTTTTGATTGAAAAATCATCAATATGGTTGGAAATTTGGTTTTTCCTTCTATTTCTTCCATGGAAAACCATTTACAGCCAGTGTAGAGCTTAGATTATGGTTTCCAAATACTATGATCCATAGAATGGAAACTTTAGAGAAATTTTCCCTTTTTTATGCCCTAACCATAAATTTTAGCATTCCATTTGTGATTTCTTTGTTTCCATTGCAATATTGGGCTTCTATAGTGTTCACTATTCACTTCATTGCATACTTTGCCCCAGTTTGGGCAGTATGGTTGTTCTCAACCTTTATATAGACTTGCCCAAAGGAGAGGGTAACTATATTAGGAAATTTTATACCTAGCCATCCTTGAATTCATTGTTTACATTTGAATCATAACTCCTCAAGCATATTAGAATCATCAATAGTTGTTTCCATTTAAATGTAAACCTTTCATTTGGCTAGGGTCCCAAATATGAAATTTCCTACATGCTTGGTAAACTTGTTTGAAATCCTTCCATTTCTTATTTCGAACCCAATAATGATATGCTATCTCTTGTTTAATCTAGTACCGTACCTTGTGTTCTCTTGAAAGTATCCATTCATATTCTGTATTCTTGGACTTGTTCATGCATTAAGGCTACATCTCATTGGGATCACTGTATACCTCAATCACCACATGAATCATCTCATTAACTACTTTGTTATCACTTGTGTTTACTTAGTGATTTCCATCATATTAATCCTTCTTACCTATGTATTGAATCACTTGGCCGTGCTGGATTGGTGGGTCCAACCACTTACAGCACCCACCAGTTAGAACCGGGATTTTTTATGTTGTCTATCATTCTTCATCCCACCTGAAGGAAACCACCACGGGTCAATTTGACCACATTTTCCATAAATCTAAGGCTCCAAATCTTGGCTCCAAATCTTGATTTCAACCTAGAGCTAAGGTCGATCCAAAGTCTCAAGCGTGGATCTTACCTCTTTGCTTAAGAATACCTCAAAACCCCAAATCTTTCTCTTTAGCTCAAGAGATCAACAAATGCTTCACAAATCTTACAAGTCTTCCTCTAAATCCTTCATAAACAACATATAGAACCTTTATTAAACCTTAGATTCACATTGTCAAGAGATCTTAACAAGATCCAAAGGATTGCTATCCAAATCGAAGGGTTTCACTTAGGGTTTCGTAAGGATTTAAGGAATATGGACTTTACTCATCTCAAATCGTAGATCTCGAGATGAGGATCATTAATTCGGTGTTGGATTCAAGAAATCTGACCCCGACAATGCACGACAATCATCTCCTTCTCCATTTTCTTCTTCCTTCCTCTCCTCTTTCTCCTTTTTCTCTCTCTTCTTTACTTTTCTCACCCACCGTGTAAAACAATAAATGAGGTGAAAGAAAGGTAATAAATGCTATTTATAGTGGGGCCAAAATATCTAATGACTAGAGTGGTAGGTCACACTGGTGGGTCCAACCCATCTATGACCACCCACCAGTCGGCCAAAACTTTGCCGAAACATTGGAACTTTCAGTGGGGCTCGGCCCCAACATGTATTTTACTCTTTGTAATTGATTAACATGTGTACTTGACATAAAATACGGAACTTTCAGTGGGGCATGAATTGGGTACACAGACCACACTAGGCACCGACTCCAACTCATCCTGCCAACCCGAGTTCAGAGTCACTCTTGCAATCATGTTCCATAAGGTACTTGCCTCAGCTCGCTTGGGTTTAGGTCCTGTAAGACCAAATCGAACCAACCAGGAAATCAAACTGGATTTAGAGAGTAGGGTATCACATTTAGCCTCCCTTTTTGAAAATTTCGTCCTCAAAATTATAGTACCTTGTTCTCTGAAAAGATGAGGGTACTTGGCTTGGATGTAATCCTCTTTTTCCTAAGACACTTCTTTAAGTGCATGGTGTGCCCATCGAATCTTCACAAAAGCGATAGACCGATTGCAAAGAGTTTTTATTTTCTGATCAAAGATTTTAGCAGGATATTCTTCATAGGTCATATCAGCTTCTAACTATTCAGGTTCCACGAGCAGTACATGTGATGGATCATGGATGTACTGCTTCAGCATAGACATGTGGAACACATTGTGAACATTACTGAGGGAAGGTGGAAGAGCCAACATATATGCTACGAAGCCAACTCGAGCCAAGATTTCAAATGGGCCAATATATCATGGACTTAACTTGCCCTTCCTGTGGAATCTATGCAACCCTTTGGTAGGAGAGATTTTGAGAAATACTTTCTCCCCCTCTTGGAATTCAATGTCCTTCCTGCAGTTATCTGCATAGCTCTTTTGATGTGATTGGGCTACCTTAATCCTTTCCCAAATAACATCGACCTTGTCACACGTCATCTGTATCATTTCTAGTCCAAGCATTCTTTGTTTGCCTACTTCATCCCAATACAGGGATGTCCTGCACTTTCTGCCATACAATGCCTCATACAGAGCCATCCCAATTGTGGTTTGATAGCTATTATTATAGGTAAACTCCATGAGATGAATGTATTCTTCCCAACTGCCACTCATCTCCATTGCACTGGCCCTGAGCATGTCTTCCATTATTTGTATGGTTTGTTCTGATTGTCTATCAGTCTGTGGATGAAAAGCAGTACTTAGATTCACTTGTGTCCCCAAATCTTGTTGGAGACTCTTCCAAAATATAGATGTAAATTTTAGGTCTCTGTCTAACACAATGCTTTTCGGTACTCCATGTAAATGGACTATATTATCCTTATAAAGTTGGACTAACTTGTCCATGGAGTAATTGGTCCTGATCGGGATAAAATGAGCAATCTTCATAAGCTTATCAACTATCACCCAAATTGCATCCATTCCCTTGGGTGTATGGGGTAGCCCTGTAACAAAGTCCACGGTGATCTTGTCCCATTTCCACTCCGATATAGGGAGTAGTTGAAGAGTGCCATATGGTTGATGCCTTTCTACCTTGACCTTCTGACACACGAGATATTTTGCTACACACAAGGCAGTAGTGGTCTTCATTGCTGGCCACCAATAGCTTTGCTTAAGGTCCTTGTATATCTTTGTACTTCGAGGATTAAGTGAGTACTCAGAACTATATGCTTCCTTCACAATCTTATCTTGTACCTCCATGTCTTTAGGCACACATAATCTATCCCAAAATAACAATGCCCTGTTATTGGCTATCATGAAGTCAGGGTCATTCATTGTCTGCTCTTGAATTTTCATCCTGATCCTTTGTAGCCTAGGATCTAATGATTGTTTCACCATCACCTCTTGTCTGATGGATGGGTGTACCTGTAAGACTGACAAGGATATAGTCAATTCCTTAACATCATATAACTAATGTCCAAGCTTCAATGTTACTCCCTCATATAGGGGAATTTCATCCATCAACATCACCTCTTGTATCAGCTGTGGACTGATAGCTAACTACGAAAATGAAACTATCTGAGCCTTCCGACTTAGAGCGTCAACCACCACATTAGATTTGCTTGGGTGATCACAATCATAGTCCTTCATAAGCTCAAGCCATCTTCTTTGCCTCATATTCAAATCTCTTTAGGTGAAGAAGTACTTAAGGCTTTTGTGATCACCGTATATTTCACACTTTTCCCCATACAGGTAATGATGCCAGATCTCCAAGGCAAAGATGACTGCCATGAGCTCTAAATCATGAGTGGGGTAATTCTTCTCATACTCCTTGTGCTGCCTAGATGCATATGCTACCACCTTGCCGTGTTGCATGAGAACACAACCTAACCTTATCTTAGATGCATTAGTATAGACTATCATCCCACCTGTACCATTTGGAATAGTATATATAGGAGCTGACACCAAGGATTAAAGTATCGGTATCGGTCGCCGTATCGGTCGGCCAAAATTAAGATACGTATCGGAGGGTATCGTATCGTATCAGAGATACACTAAGATACGCTAAAGATACACACATAAATGGATAGGAAACATTTTTTTAAACACTTTTGCATAAAGAATTTGTTAAAAAAAATTATTGATAACATGTATTATGCATAAACACTAAATTGAGGGTATCGTACTAAGAATTCAAGGTCTATAGTTGTCCCATAAATGTAAAATCCTTATTCCCAACCTTGATTTCCACTTTAGTTAGAGAGAAATATGGCTGACAGCAACTTTGGAATAAAAACCCTTCAAAAAATCGTTTTTTTCTGAAAAATTACCCATATTGGCCATTATATGACCGTAGCGCCGATACGTATCGATACTCACCGATACGTACCGATATATATATATCGATACTCACCGATACGTGCTGATATACACCGTTACGTACCGATCGATACATACCGATACTCACCGATTTTCCTCAATATACATAACACGAAAGCATACATTTTATCAATTTTATGGTTTTTCATAGAGTACGTATTGAGGATATTATCGATCGAAAAGTTTATTAGTGTATGTATTGATGTATCGGTATGGGTAAAATTTGTAGGATGATATATCGGGATCGAAATACTTAAAAATTCCAAATTTCTTAATCGGAAGTGTATCACATTTGACCGACTAAATTTGATCCCTAGTCGGACGGTATTGGCATCAAAATTGAGAAATACTTAAAAACGATGGCCCACCTAACCATTTCTTCAACTTTTTGGAAGCCATTCTACAAATTTTCTTTGATTCCCTCAAACTTTGCACCTCTCCTAAAAATCAACTTGGGCTTGGCCAAAACAAAATTTGAAGGAAAATATTGTTCAATTAATCTTTGTAGCCACCAAACCCAAGAAGTTTTGATGTTCTTCTTTTCTTGGAATGATGTCATCTACTACAAAATTTTACCCCCTTATCAAGGTCCATCTCAATCCCATTTTTTAAATCCGTGTCCTGAATTAGTTGCTTGAGCCAAAACTTCACATCTTGAATTTGGTATATAACTACTCTTAATCTTTTGGGAAACTGATCCCCAAGTAATTTTGCATGTTTCTTCTTTACTTGGAATAAATCATTGATGGTCATCAATGAAAACAATGGAAACCACTTAAACAATGACATGTGAAACACTCCTTTATTAAAAAAACTATGACCCAAGTAAAAATTGGGCATTATGTTAACAAACTTACAACACTTTTGAATTCATAATGCCACATCGGGTTTGAAAGCCATCTTGGTTAATAAACAAATACTCTTAAACGAGTTGGTAGTTTGGGGGTTTAAATCAAACTTGAAAAACTTGAATCACACTTAATTGGTCAAATAAAACATTGATCCAATCTAGATACTTCTTAAGGTCCCCAAAATTATTCAGCTTCCTGTAAGGCAATGATATGTCTACCGTCTTCTTCCCTTGACAAAAAGACTATCACCCCAACCCTTTGGGCATATAAACCCATTTTTAACAAATCTTACAACTATCTTTGTAGCTCTTTTAATTCTGCTAGTGCCATTCTATACGGAGCTTTAGACACTGGGGCAACTCTAGGAATTAAGTCAATGGCAACTCCAGCTCTCTATCAGAAGGTAGTTGGGTTAAATCATCTGGAAAAACTATCAGGGAATTCCCTGACCACTTCCAATTCCTCTAACAGAGTAATCTTTGCATCCACATCTAGTACTGATGTAAGGTAGCCCTAACATCCATCTTCTAAAAGCTTCACAGCCTGTAAGGCAAAGATAATTGTCCTTCTGGGTCTCTTTGACCTTCCAGCTTGATACACAAGCTCTACTCCCTCATCATCCTTCATCTTAACTTATTTCTCAGCACACATCACATTTTCTCGATGAGCTGACAACCAATCCATACCCAAAATGACATCAAAATTCTACATGTTGAACTTGATAAGCTGGGCCTCCAGTTTCTTTCTATTAATTTCAATTGAACATGGCCCACACACTTCTTTTAACTGTTCCACTGTGCCTGTAGGTGGACTAACCACTAACTTGCATTCTAAGGTCTTAGATGGCACATCAAGCTTTCTAGCAAATCGCTTAGACATAAATGAATGTGATGCCCCATAATCGAATAAGATGTATACAGGTATACCTGATACAGATAAGACACTTAGCATTGCATTGCATATAAGTATAATAGGTTACTCAAATTTTAATCACAAATCATTTAATTAGAGTGTACCTGCTACTACTTCAGTACTGGCTTTAGCCTCTTTAACTTTTAGGGCATACATCCTTCCCTGAGGTTGGTTTCCTTGAGTCAATGCAGGTCTTTTTATAGGGGGCCGATTACACAGTGCCACAACTGGGTACCGGCAATCCTTAGTGAAGTGCCCATAGGAATAACAATTATAGCATCGGTTCAGTGGTGGTTGAATAGGAGCAGGAGTTCTCTGTACTGATCCTTGTGCAACTAGAGGATGAGGGGGTCTCGGAGCTGTAGGCACCACACTAGTGTTCGGGCAGAATGATGTAGTGCTTGGCCCACTGGCCGGTCAGGGAGGATAACCCAAAGGCATGTAGGACTGTCCATAGGTGGGACCATAGGAGTATAATCCACCGAAACTCTTGCTCAGGCTACTCGAATCAGTATATGGGTTTGCCCTCTATCACAGTCTTGGTGTAAGGGATGCCTCTCCCTTCTGTTATCTTCCATTGTCTTGGCTTTTTACATAATTTGTGCATATTTGATTAAGTCCATCACCTCCAACACTGTACCAATAGATGCCTTCAGCCCCTTCAAAAATTTTTGGGCTTTTTCCTCAGTTGTCCTCATGTGGCACGGAGCAAAATAAAAATAAGCTTTTAAACTGTTGTTGATACTCTAGAACAGTTTTGCTTCCTTGAGTTCGTGCCATAAACTCTGCCTCCTTGCGGTCTCTGAAGCTTTTGGGATAGTAATTTGACAAAAAAAAATTACTTAAATTGTTCCCAAGTAGGCTGTGGGTGAGTTGCCATCAGTATAGGCTTGAAGCTTTCCACCAAGAGTCAGCTTTATTTCTTAGTTGCAACCCAGCACATATAAGCTTCTATGCCTCTGTGCACTCTACTATGTTAAATACTTTCTCTAACTCTTGGATCCACCGATCTGGTTCCAATGGGTCATTTCCCACCTTGGTGAAGATGGGTGGCATGTACTTTTTAAAAGATTCCACCACCTTTGCAGCAGTGGTGGCTGGTTGGTGATAAGGTGGATAGTACGGATAAGGTGGAGGCATCATGAATGGCGGAGTGCCATATGGTGGAGGTATTACCTCAGGCGGTATTCCTCCAAGTTGTACCCTAACACCTAACCCCACTGGAGGGTCCTGTGGAGTAACCCCTCTGGGAGGCTGACCCTGTAGAGTAGGGTTCATATGTTGCTGCATAGCAGTCATGAATGTTTGTTGTTGTTGAAGCAACTACTACTGGAAAGCCCCTTGCGACTATTGTATAAGGGTCGCCACATCACTAGGAGTGATGACTTGTGGGGGACCTGAGATTTCGTTCATGGGTGAGTTACCCTGAACATGTTTCAAATCATGATCCACTTGTGGTGGTGGATGTGAGGATTGCCCTACGGGTTGAGGACCACAAAAAATGGGTGGCCGACCATGAGAGGTACCACGGGCAAGACCACCAGATCTGGTGCGTATCATGGTGTTCTGTACCTGGATTATTCCAAAACTTAAGCATTGATTGAGTGCCACAACATTTGTATATATATATATTTTCACATTCAATGCATTTTATATCACATGCCACATTGCTACACCACACCACATATCCAAACATGCCCACATTAATTATCAATGCATAGTTTGGTCTCACCACAATGGTTGACTATGTGGTGAAACACCCCTATTGACATCTAATTGGGGCCTATAAGGCACAAAATGCTAAGAATTTCCAACATAGGCCAATTTGGGGCCTTGGTACTCAGACCGGCAGGTAAGACCGGTGAGCAAGGTCCGATAGGGGCCTGTCGATCGGCGGCCCGCCGGTCTCATCTGAGACCATTTAAAAGGGGTTTTAAAATCCCTTTTTCCCACTTTTCTCTCTTTCTCCTTCCTAACTCAAAGCAAGGTGATTTGAGGGTCTTATCCCCCACTTCAACTCATGGTTCCACTCACAAATCAGCGTTCATCTCTTGTTCATTATCTCAAGTACTCAAGTAAGTTCCCTTTTCTCCATTTTCTTATTGAGAATGATGCTTTTCGGTGTTATCTTGCTATAGAACTTTAAATATCATCATATACTTCATTTCTTCCATGGAATATTTGTTTTCTTGACAATGTGATGATCCATTTATGCTTTCCATGATTTGTTGGCCTTGATTGACCGATTTATAGATAGAAATATCAAATTCTTGCCCTAATTTCCCTATTTTAGGGTTTTCTTCTCATTGTTCTTCTTTATTGAAAATGTATGATTAAAATAACATTACTCACTCTCAATGCACACACCCATCAGTAGATAAATCATTTCCATCCATGTGTGCTCAGTTTTTCTTCCTTTTTATACACATTTACCCCCTTTGTGGTTAAAATCTTTGGAGTTTGGGGTTTTTCTTCATTTCTTCATTTTTCTTTTATGAATAACAATTCCACTATGTCCATCCTCTATCAATGGCTTGTCAAATAGTTTGAATAATTTCATTTTAGGGATATTAATTTCCCTTCATGATTGCCTCACTTTTCTCCTGTACAAACTCCATTTTCTTCAATTTATAATGTTTGGAGATCTCATCCCTTTTCCTTCCACTTTGTGTAACTATTGCCATCATCATGCTTACTATTCCCCATTCAACTGCATTTGGCATTAAGTAGGTTCTCACACCCACTACTTCCTCATTACAAAATTTTCACTTTCCTTCCAAGTTCAATGCTTTAATATAACTGCATTTGACATCTATCCATGCATTTAAAGGTTCTCTCATTCATGTCATTGTTCATAGGGTTCTTCTCACCCCCCACTTTTTTTAAAATATTGCTTATCACAGTCTTTTCATATTCCCTGTTCATTTCACTTACACATCTCCCCTTGTGTTGTCAGGATGTCTTCAAGGAAAGGCAAGGAGACTGCCTCCTCTAAAAGGAGGAAGACTACAACCTCCCGTGGAAGGAATGCTACCCCTGGTTCTTCTTCATTATGGGCCCGGCCCATAAGGAACCCTCTTTTGATTCTACAAACTACGACGAGAGCTTGTTCCATAGTATTGAGGCAGCTGTTGCCTGGTCCACATTTTCTAAGCGGCTAGTCATGATGGAAAAGATGGTAGTGACCAAGGACTTTGTAGATTATGAGATGTTGGAGAGATTCACGGCCTTGGGTTGGGAACCCATGCTCCACTCTGACAGTCCATGCCATGAGAACCTCATTCGGTACTTCTATTGTAACCTAGAGGCTTCCTTTAGGGATGGGCAATACTCTGTCACCAATCTAGTGAAGGGTGTAGACATTGTTCTGACTGTGGATCTACTGGCAGCCATCTTGGGTATATCAGCTGAAGGTGCCTATTTTTATAACCCTCCAAGGTTCAAGGCTGTGGGTTCGGGTTTGAGCGTTAAGATGCATGAGGTCATCTTTGAGACCATATATGGACATAAGGAGTGTCCATTGTTTGAGACTGCCTATAATGCAGCCACCCAAGTTTTTGCATGCCTGACTCAGTTCAACCTGCTTCCCAGAGCAAGTCACAGGAACCAGGTAAGGTTTATGACAGCTTACTTTGCATATTGCATCTCTGTGGCCCAGGAAAGAGGTGCTTCCTTCCTTTGCCTCCCCTATGTTATGATGAAGATGATGGAATACTACACCGCTCACCCCAATGACTCCGGCTTTCCCTATGGTAGGTCCCTTACCAAGGTGTTTGAGTATTTCTAGGTGGATTTGTCAAGTGAGGAAGGGAAGTACCCAGGGGATAAGTTTACTAAGGAAAATTTGAAGAGGATGGGGTTGCCAGTGCCAATGGGGGCACCACAGGGAGCAAATGAGCCTGAGCCTGAGTATGTGAGTGAGGAGGATGAGGATTATTTCCCTCATCCAGACAATGAGATAGATGAGGAGGATATCCTCAAGGAGGAGCCCCTAGAGTCTAGGGCAGCTGATCCACATTTTAAAGCTCCACCACTTGCAGGTGGGGCTTTTGATTTTCAGAAGTTGATGGACAGCATTGGTGCCCTAAAGGAAGGGCAGGATAGGATGTTTGATCAGGTAGAGGAGAGTGTCACCTAGGATTTGGTGATACAACGTAGATTGGGGAAAATGGAGGCTGAGTTCCAAACCCTCACAGAGGACTTGGATAAGGTTTCTAAGGGTGTCACTGCTAATTTCTGCCATGTGCAAAGGGAGGTGGTCTGAATAAACAATAGATTAGACTTTTTCAACTACCAATTCCATTGCAAGTCACGGCCTAAGCAAGGAAGTTCATCCACCATGCCCAAAGATAGTCGATGAAGCAGCAGATCCTCCTCCACCTTCCTTCATTCCTAACCATAGTTGATGATGGTGATTTTTGATACTTTGTGGTTGTATATTTTGATACACTTTTATGGTTTGGAACTTGGATAGTATTTATGTGGATGTTTATGACTTTTGGAAAGGTTACTTGTTTCATTATCCTGTTGTGGTTTGGTGGTGACAGTGGTTGTCACCCTATTTTGTAATTATCTCTATGTCTGTGGTTTATTAGGTGACTTACGTAAAATTATTGGAAATTCAATATAGTGCCATTATGTTGCCAAAATTTTCATTAAATTTAAGTTAATGGTTGATGGAATAGACCCATTGGTCTTTAGTTAATCTATCTAGGTTCTACTCCCATGCATGCCATGGAATGCAAGTATTTAGACCTTTTTATCTTTTTACAGATTTTGTTCCTTTAAAGCTTTTATGTTTACCCAACCCCGGAGTCCTATTATAAGACTCTATGGGATCTAACTTGTATGCTGTGTCTGGGTAGAGCATCGCACTTTGATACCACGGATTGTCACACCCCGTTCCATATAGAACCGGACTGGTGACCGAGTTAACACCTGTTAACCCAAAACTAGTTAGGATTATCTGATACAGTAACCACAGCACAACATACACACACACACTAAGTCAAGCAAATCCTGTATTTCAGTGGAAGTCTTACATGTACATACCTATAAATACCCCGATACTCTTGATACCCAAATTGTATTATATAGTACATATACATGTGGGCCCGTAGGCGTAATATATACACAAGAATTACAATTTAAACATCCAGAGCACAAAAGGGGTAACATTTTAAATAATAAAAAAGAAATCCAGGTTGGTATCAATGTTGTGGTCCCGTAACACAACTCTCACACGAGTACTTAGCCCCGTGCCCAAGATCTTTAGGGACCCACCAGTCCTGGACTGGAAACTCTGCTGTGGGTCCCAACTCTAGCTCTTCAACCAGATAACCTGCAAGATCATCTAAAAAGTGGTGCACATATGGGATAAGCTACTAGCCCAGTAAGTGAAAAGAAAGACCAAACAAGTAGTCACAATACAATGAACCTATATGCATGCAGTTCATTTTATTATCATAGTCCACCTAGGAAACAACTCTAAGTCATAGGTCATGTGCTACTCACAACCACAGTGCGTGTATGCTCTGGGTACGAGCCGCGAACCCCATCCCTCGATATGCCCATAGGGTTGCTAGAGAAGGCCAGTCGTGGGTACCAGAAAAGTAAATGGGCCTTGCTCTACATTAAAGTAAAATGGGCTTTGCCCTGCATTAATTTAAAAGCAGTATGATTGGCCCTCTTGTTATATCACCAAAGTTATCGACAGTCCTAATGATTAGTCAAGCGTACTTCTAACCGTCACCATTGGTACACAACCTTAGGCTTTCCCCCAGTGATATACTCAACACCTAAACCTCTGCTGGGAAGGGTCGTAGCATGGGGATATGTCATTTCTAATTGCATGCTCCTATGTGAGATAGTACGACTGTAAAGTGCCACCATGTCCCATTCCACGGGCCACCAATGCATTCGTGTCCAAGTCGATTGCGGCCTCTATTCTAGCAAAGCATTATATTCAATAGTTTAAAGTCATCCATCTCATATCACAAGCAAGAATAGGCATTTAGCAAATTAAAGATATCAACATGTCAAATCATAATTGAATTTCATAATGCACACGTCAATGTATGCAATGGCACTCGTGGATGACTAGTCTACACAATAATAATATATGACATGGCTACAACCAAAATGATATGATGCAAATTCCTTTACCCACTTACTTAGTTGTGTACAAAGATCACCCTTGGTACGAGGAAGATCTGACGTGCGATGACGCGAGTTCCTAGAACAACCTATCATAAAAGAGTTGGACTTAGCATGTCTCATTTTAGGGTCATAACCAATAAGGTATGATGATCCCAATGTGTTTAGAATGATCAGAGTAGGTTACCCGACAAATTTAGCCCAATCGGGACCTGAGAAGTTGGATTGGTGGGTCAACTGGTGGGAAAGGCACCCACTAGTCCTTACTCGCCGCTCGACCGATGGACTCTGCTTGGATCGATGGGCCAGGAGTGGAGGGCCTGATCACCCATCGGTCTTGCTCACATGTCGAGCCAACAGCTCTGCCTAGATTGGTGGGCCAAGAGCGATAGGCTAGGTTACCGACCAATCTTGCTTGCCTATCGAGCCAATAGCTCTGCTTAGACCGGTGGGTGCAAGATTGGTGGGTCTAACCACTTCCAAGCACCCATCAGTCAGAATCGGGATTTTTTATGTTCTCTACTATTCTTCATCCCACCTTGAGGAAATCACCATGGGTCGATTCGACCACATTTTTCATAAATCCAAGGCTCCAAATCATGATTCAACTTAGATCTAAGGTCGATCCAAAGTCTCAAGCATGGATCTCACCTCTTTGCTCAAGAACACCTCAAAACACCAAATCTCTCTCTTTAGCTCAAGAGATCAACAAATGCTTTACAAATCTTGCAAGTCTCCCTCAAAATCCTTTATAAACAACATATAGAACCTTTATTAAACCTTAGATTCACATTCTCAAGAGATCATAACAAGATCCAAAGGATTACTACCCAAATCGAAGGGTTTCACTTAGGGTTTCGTAAGGATTTAAGGAATATGGATTTTACTCACCCCAAATCGTAGATCTCGAGATGAGGATCGTTAATCTGGTGTTGGGTTCAAGAGATCTGACCCCAACGATGTATGACGATCACCTCCTTTCCATTTTCTTCTTCCTTCCTCTCTCCTCTTTCTCCTTTTTCTCTCTCTTCTTTACTTTTCTCACATCCGTGAAACAATAAATGAGGTGAAAGAAAGGTAATAAATGCTATTTATAGTGGGGTCAAAATATCTAATGACCAGAGTGGTAGGTCACACTGGTGGGTCCAACCCATCTATGACGACCCACTGGCCAAAACTTAGCTGAAACATTGAAACTTTCAGTGGGGCTCAGCCCCAACACGTATTTTACTCTGGGTAATTGATTAACATGCGTGCTTGACATAAAATATGGCTACGTACCTTTATTATGTGTATATAGCCTCGTGATACGTGTAAGTGCACGGCTTGGGTACACGGACCACACTAGGCATCGACTCCAACTCATCTTGCCAACCTGAGTTTAGAGTCACTCTTGCCATCATGTTCCATAAGGTACTCACCTCAGTTTGCTCGGGTTCAGGTCCTATAAGACCAAATCAAACCAACCGAGAAATTAGACCAGGTTTAGAGAGTAGGATATCACAGTATCAGAGTGGATATGCTCTGTAATAATCCTAACCAGACCTATATTGGGAAATATAGGTGGTGTGGTGATCAAGTAGGGAATGCAATAAAAGCTGAAATATTAATGTATAAATCACAACCCAAATGAGACAGTGAATTCAAAGATGAAATTAGTAACCAAAAGAATTATTGTATTATATAAACAAGATTACATTCTATAACCACAGAATTAGACATAATCAAATCTATAAGAGGAAAAAGAAACCCCACAAGTTTAAATGGGGAGTTACATCCGAATAGTTAAAATTCATAAATACAACTTGAACTACCCTAGAACCTGATCTAAGTCAGTCAAAAAAAAAAAAAAAAAAAGTCTAAAGGCTGTCATTGGTAGGAATGGAGCTCTACTACTGGGACTGCTGCTGACGACTAGTAGAAGCCACTTTCAATTACTACTGTACAAGTGACTAATAGTGGGGAGGCCTGTAGTCTGGTGGGATGCGCAAACACTCCACCAATCCATCTAAAGCAGCCTCCGCAATCTCTACGCTCGAGCTCAAAGTCACTAAGTTAGTATTGACTCTGGGGAAACCCCTCTCCATATAGTCCATCACTATCTGCAAAGTCGGGCCATCTGGACCAGTAAAGTATATTAAACTTAATATAAAAGCAGATAAAGAGGAAAAATTATAAGAACTAGTGAAGTGGAAGTGGGAATTAGGGAATTACCTCCAGTCTGAGCAGTAGGATGGGTAGTCTCAAAGTGAGTAAGGGATAAAGTATAACCAGGAGGGAAGGTCTCCTCAGTAGGGATAGTATTGTGAGTGCTCACCTCCTGGACACGAGGAAGTCATACCCTTGGGCTCTCTCTCCTCTATAGAGAACCCATTCAGACCCATATCCACATCATTGATACAGAAGACATGAAGGGGATCCTCATGCTGCTCCTCATCCCTGTGCTGCATCTCCTCCTCATGTTATATCTCCTCATTCTTATGGTGCACATCATCCTCTTGATCCACTTGATCAACCTCAGTTGCAGGTACCTCATCTTGACCACTGCCTACGTAATCATGGAGTTGCATCTTCTCGAGGATGGCTCTATCAAAAGAAATAGCAAGGGAATCTTTCTTCTTCTCACCCTCCAAATAGATTCTCATAAGCTTGAACAACTTGGTCAAGATCTTACTGTAGAATAGATGACCATCACTAGGGTGATAGGCCCAATGCACCATATGCCTCAACATTAAATAGGGCAAACTAATCCGCTCCCCTAAGTATAGGAAAAAGGTTGTGTAAGCCTGCATCAAGGACACCTCACTGAAATGGCCACTAATAGGGAGAATACTGTATTGTACAATTCTGTAAAATACCATAGGAGAAGGTCTCCAATTAGCTATGCGGGCCCAGTTGGCCTCACGAGCCTCAATGACTACTGCTTTCAGCTGGTCTACCTTAGTGTTAGTAAAGAAACCCTAGGAACTAGTCCTAGGAGGGCAATAGGTTTTGTTTCCCTCACTTGAAACCCCAATGATGTGTCTAGATTCAACTATAGTAAGAAAGATGTCCTTACCACCTACACGGTTGACAATTTTGTATTCGCCATCACTAAGGTGTTTGCCAGTTTGATTGCAGTAGAAGGCTCGAACTAGCCTAGGATGCACATCCTCTTCAACCTTCAAAATAGCCTCCCAACCCAAGGCCTCAAACCTCTCCCTTACCTTGAATGCTTAAAGATCATGTGTGATGATATGTTGCTCTATGATCAGAGGTCGGGTCATGAAGTAGACCCAATTGGCTTGGTCAGTGGGAGTTCAGAACCAAACCGTGTCAAATCCCTCTTCGGTAGCCATTTGTGCTATAGGGATGGTAGCAACCTTGCCATGGGTAATCCTCTTTGAAGCCATGAGTTCTATATGGAAAATTTATGAACACAAGTAAATACAACGTGATATGTAGCAAAGATTGTATAAAAAGGCAAGAAATGCAAAGAGTGTAACCTAGGTGAGAAATCTCCCTAAAATTTGCAAAATGTAACCTAATAAGGATAAACATTGAGGAATGAGCAAACCTGAAGTGAGATTAATGAAGAAATTGGTAGAAAATAGTTGGAAAGATCTTAGACGTGAGTATGGTGGCAGACCGGTGCTTATGGGTGAGAAATGAGTGTTTTAGAATGATGTAAAACGCTCTCAGGTACTGTTAAGTACTGTGAAATTAGGTAACTGGCCGGCCAGTCATGGCCACTTAACTGCCAGTTGTCTCCCGCCAGTTTGGCCAAAACGCATCCAATTAAGCTGAAAAATCTGTAATAGGTTGCATATGGCCTAGACTTAGCAATGATACCTTGATATGGACCTTTATAAGCCTTTGGAAGAAGTAAGTTAGATGGACCCAAGGAGAATGAAAAGTGGTAATGGAGAAGGAAACTGAAATCAGATCTAGGGATATGACGAAGAATTGGGAATGGGAATTCATAGAGACCATAATGGATTTCTAAAATTTGGAATTGAAGGAATACTAATAGTTGATATTTGTTTCTTGGAAGACTGATAAAATATCATTCTTATGGATGGAATCATGGAAGGTAACTAGAAGTGGGAAGTAAATGATTGTGTATGTTGGGAAGTCATAAATGCCTGAATGGACTTAGAAGGAAGATTATATTGGAAACAAGACTTTTCCAGTCCAACCCGACATGTACAACAGAATTTCAGACTGATTCGGGTCATTCTCCATATCATTAAAATCAAACAAGTATGATAACTAATATACAAAATAATGAGAACAATACTTACAAAGAGCCGCAAATGAAGCTCCTCCTCCAGATAATGGTTCTTCCTCAGACCAGCAATCCAAGTTCTGAATCCCAATTGTGCAGCAGGCGCAGTTTATGGAGCTTTCGAAATTTCACAAGTTTCAATTGACTATCTAATAGCCTTCTCTTTCCTTCAATAGTGCAACTACTAACTTACTTTTCTTCCCTGTGCAGGAATTAGAGTTCAACACTGGTGTGAAGAGAAGAGAAGAAGAAAGATAGAGAAGTGGAGAGAGATAACCAAAAAAGAAGAAGGAGAATGGGATGCAAAAAGTTGTAATCCCATTTTACTCTCCTCCCTTTTATATAATGTGGGGCATTATATTTTAAGTTACCTAAAACTTTAATTCACTTTTTTTATTTTATTTTATAAAAATCTCTCTTCTTTCCATAAGACACTTATTCCAAATAAGTAAATCTCTCTTCTATCCATAAGGCACTTACTCCAAATACGTAAATCTCACTTCTTTCCGTAAACTTGGTTTATCCAATATGACTCAAATACTTGCTTGCTAAGAAAGGGAAGAAGCAGAATCTATTATTGATAATGCAAATAATTAAATAACTCATTAACTGCAAAGTAATTATTTATCCATTCCCAATTTAATTAATCGATATTAATAAAATATCCACCATAACTAAATTACGATCATACCCCCACAACTACTAACATCATCATTATGGAAGATAGGGCATGTACATCAATACCACCATAACCCCATTCCATAGTACATGTCCATATAGGAGCGTGCGGGCATGTAAATCATGTTTAATCATTTCTAATCACCATTAGAAATATAAATTCATTTCTTAAATGATACAGAGCTCTGATTCAATACGATTGTGCATAAACATTGTCTCTCTTGATGTTCCCCCAAACGGGTAGTGAAAACCCTATTGATTAGTTTTTCACTCATGTACATTTTTGCTCACACCCAATATACTGGCCTAGGTCCATTTGGACTTTGGTCATTGATACATCAAAGTGTGTGTGCAAACACCACAGTGTTAATGCACATAGTAAATAAACTACCTGAGGTTAAATGTAAGGTGACGTGTCAATTATCATAAACACTTCCGGTGGTAACACATGAGGTAATATGACATAAAAAGATTCTTCGCTAGCACACAAACATATGTGTGCACATATAAGTACACTGACATCTCTATGTTTAGTAGTAGAACATGTGACAACCATTTATGATAAGGTGCTCAACCCAAACCCTAGTTGTGACTTCCATTTATAAACCAATTAATGGACACATTGCTCATTTATAATTCATGTAATAAACCAATGACACTTTATTAAACTGAACTGGTTCAAATTACAAATAAACCAGGTTTGGACACAATATCCAACAATTTTCCACTTGTACATCAAAGCCAATCACCCATGAGTTTCAAACCCATATTTTCTGCGTGCTTCTCAAACACGTTTTAAGTCAATCCTTTGGTCATAGGATCCGACACATCGTCAGATGTTTCAACTTTGGAGATAAGCACGTCACCCTGCTGTATGATCTCTCTGATGAGATGATACTTCCTTTATACGTGCTTGTTCCCCTGGTGAGCCTGTGGCTCCTTTGCCTGTGCGATTGCCCCTCTGTTGTCACATAACAGGGTAATAGGGTCTTTGACAAGCTAAGGTACAACTCCAGTATCACTCAGTAATTTCTTCAGCCATACCCCTTCCTTTGCTGCTTCACAAACCGCCAGGTATTCTGCTTCAGTGGTGGAATCAGCTGTAGATTTTTGTTTTGCACCCCTCCAAACAATAGCACCTCCGCCTAGCATAAACACCATACCGGATTTAGACTTTCCATCATCCTTATCAGTTTGGAAATCAAAATCTGTATGTCCATCGACTGACAACTGATCACACCCATAAACTTGGAAGTAATCCTTAGTCCTTCTTAAGTACTTAAGGATACCTTTCACAGCATTCCAATGCTCCTTTCCCGGGTTTGACTGGTAATGACTCACCATCCCTACTGCCTAGCAAATATTTGGCCTCGTACTCAATATAGCATACATTAGGCTCCCTACAGCTAAAGCATAGGGAATCCTCTTCATCTCTTCAATGTCCTCTAGTGTTGAAGGGCATTAAGATTTGGAAAGATGAACTCCATGCCAGAAAGGAACATTTCTTTTCTTGAAATTCTCCATGTTAAATCTTACCAAGACTTTGTCTATGTAGTTGGATTGTGATACTCCTAACATTCGTCTTTGGTGATCTCACTTTAGATTGATCCCTAGAATATATCTGGCCTCGCCCAAATATTTCATAGAAAACGTGGAGGATAACCATTGTTTTACTGATGAAAGAAAAACTACATCATTCCTAATGAGTAGGATGTCATCAACATACAGTACCAGAAAGCATACTACACTCCCATTGATTCTTTTGTATAAGCATAGTTCATCGATATTTTGTTCAAAACCAAATGAATTGATTTCCTGATCAAATCCGATGTTCCAGCCTCTGGAAGCCTACTTCAATCTATAAATGGACCTCTATAACTTGCACACTTTGCCTTCCTCTTCTTGAGAAGAGAAACCCTCTAGCTGTTTCATATAGATTTCTTCGTCAAGAAATCCGTTTAGAAAAGCAGTCTGAACATCCATCTACCAGATCTCATAATAAAAGTGAGTTACAATGTTGAGTACGATCCGTATGGATTTCATCATTGCTACTGGTGAAAAGGTCTCATCATAGTCTATAACCTCTTATTGAGTATAGCCTTTTGCAACCAGTCTAGCCTTGAAATGCTCAAGTTTTCCATCTGAGCCTCTCTTCCTCTTGAAGAATCATTTACAACCAATGGGCTTAATGCTAGGAGGAGGATCAACAAGAGTCCAGACTTTGTTAGAATCCATCGAGTCTATTTCAGAGCATATAGCTTCAAGCCACTTGGGTGCATCCACATCCTTTAGTGCCTCTGAGTATGTCACCGGATCATCATCCGATTCAACTCCCACTATGTGGGACACTTCCACAGTTTTCGATTCCTTTGTAACGAGAGTGAATCTAGTGGTAGATTTAGGAGTTCTCCCACTACGTTGAGGCTCTACCGGTACGTGGTTTTCAGTGGTTCAGGTTATTGGTCTCACTTCTAGGAGTGAGGGTTCAGAGTTATCTGATAACTCATGAATCACTACAGGTTCAGCCTTCTTATATAAGAATTCCTCCTCAAGGAATGTAGCATGCTTTCTAACAATGACCTTCTGGTCAACTGGGTTGAAGAAATAATACCCTATCGTGCCTTTGGGATATCCTAGAAATTGGCATCTTAAAGTCCTAGATTCTAGTTTGTCTGTCAGTTGCTTTCGTACGTGTACGATGCAACCCCACACTTTAAATTGTCGGACACTGGGCTTGCACCCTTTCCACATCTGAAATGGTGTCTTACTTACAGACTTACTAGGAACCCTATTTAAGATGTAGATTGTCGTTTCTAGAGCATATCCCCAAAAAGATAGAGGCAACTCACTATAAGTGAGCATTGTCCGAACCATATCCAATAGGGTCCTATTGCGTCACTTGGATACACCATTTTGTTGTGGTGTTCCTTGGTTTGTTAACTGGCTAACAATCCCTCAGTCACTTGTAGACACCCAATTTTGTCATCCTCCTTCGGCTATGATGAAATGTGGATCTTGGACGTGACTTCTGACTTCTAATCAACATAGATGATGGACTAAGAAAACTCAAAAATATTCCACTACCTGAAAACCCTAGAATCCCGTATGGGAAAGAAGAGGGTCCAATTTTAACTTTCTATATAGTAAGAAATCTGGTCAAGATGACCATACAGATGGATAGTGCTCGGAAATACAATTTCGATGATGTATGACACGTCAAAATCAGACTGTTGAATCTCCCGTAATCGTCCCTGAAAATTCACATTTTCCTGTACGTATGCCGCGCACATTGGCAAGTCTGCTAGAAACCTGGAAAATCCCCTACCTACTCAAATACCCCAAAATTCATCCCCTACCTACCCAAATATCCCAAATTAATCCCTTACCTGAAAACCTTGGAAAACCTGTGAGGGAAAGAAGAGGTTCCAATTTTGACTTTTCATATATGAAGGAATCTGGTTAAGATGACCATATAAATGGATAGTGCTTGGAAATACAATTTCGAAGATATATGGTACGTCAAGATCAGACCGTCGGATCTCTCATGATCATTGTCAAAAAAAATTCATGATTATGCGAAGGCCGCACGTCGGCATCGCCTAGCGCATGCTCGCGCCCATCTAGCCCATGCTCGCTACAGCTAGCCCGCCAGACGCGTCTCCACACGACCCAATTGCGTGCCTCAAGACGATTGCCACTTGCACCGGTGTAGCCCTCATGCCGAGGCTACGCTAGTGCCCCGCCATCGAGCCTACGCCTGCTCACATCCCATGCATAATCGCTACCTAGCCTCGCCATACCCACCAGCCCTACCTGCTGCTACTAGTGCCCATGCGCGTGTTGCCCGCGTGCTATGTGCCTCACACCCATGTTGCCCTGTGTTCCATATGCTGCACACCAATGCCACTGCTCGCACACCATTCCACTGGTCCTGTGGGTGAAGAGATTTCCTCTTCACCCACTTGAGACCAAAAACCCACTTTTTGGCTAAGAATTCTCTCTCCCAAAAAAACCCCTTTTACCCATTGGATAAAAGTCCTCTTCACCCATTTTAGTCCAAAAACCCCTTTTACCCATTGGATAAAAGCCCTCTTCACCCACTTTAGTCCAAAAACCCTCTTTTGTCCATTGGTTAAAATTCTCCCTCCTTCCTATTGGCTCGAAAATCCTATAAATACCCCCCTTTGGATTTTACATACCAAATAACCCCACATCACTCCATAGTAGTGAAACCCTCTCTCCTCCTCCCCTCCCCCTCTTGATTTTCTTCGGGTCTTCAGAGCAATCTTTGTCATGATCCGAAATCTTGTTTGGATCTTTGAAGTGTTCTTCGAGACTTTGAAGATCTTTAATCCAAGTTCTAAGTCCAATCCAGTTTTTTGCCAAAAATAGTATATTCTTAGCCTCCCCCTTTGAGTGTTCTTGAGCTTTACCGGAACTAGAAATCCCTCCCCCCTTGAGGTTCTTCGGGTCTATGAAGAGATCTTTGTCAAGATCCAGAGCTCTATTCGGATCTTCAAAGTGTTCGTCGGGGCTTTGGGGATCTTCAATCCATTTTTAGGTCAATCTGTTTCTTTTCAAAAATAGCAGCTCCTAGTGGAAGCCTTGTCCAAGTGACCTTGGAATCTTTCTAGAAATAGTTATTCCTAACAGAAGCTCCGCCGAAGTGCCACCTCAGCCTAGCCCTCCACTAGCCTATCCCCAGTGAAAGCTCTATCGAAGTGCCACCTTAGCCTGGCCCTCCCCTAGCCTATCCTAGGTGGAAGCTCTGTCGGAAGCTCTATCAGAGTGCCACCTCATCCTAAGCCTAAAAATAACCTTCCTTAGCCGAAGCTCTGTCCGAATGCAAATTCGGAAATAGCCTTCCCTAGTCGAAGCTTTGTCCGAACTAAAATCCAAAAGTAATTGTTCCTAGCTGGAACTCTATTCACATACCATCATAGTCAACATCTATCAAGAAAGGAAGTTGGAGCTCAAGACCATCTTCCCCTAAGCCAAGAGAATTCAAAAGATAGTATGAGCCAGTACTAATCAGGGGCCCATCCCTCTTGACCCAAAACAGGGGTTAAGTTCAGGTACAGTTTCTCAACCAACTTGTCATCATCTAGACTTTATATAGACCTTGTCTTAGTTTATATAGTAGTTTAAATTCAGTCAATGTATATATGTGTGATAACTTAGCCATACATGTGAAATAGTAATAATTGTGAAAAATATTCATTCTTAAGCATCTAGTAGGAAGACTGGTCGAACCACGTAGATTGGGTGCCTAATACCTTCCCAATTCTACAACCTGACACTTATCCTAAATCTCTAGACTACTCCAAATTTTGGGCCCTTTTCTCAAGAATTGGACCCTTCTCAGGGTCCTAGGCCCATAACCCTAGGTGGTGACTCCAAACCCCCATTTGTATGATCCCGATCCCCATACTAGACCATCATCAAACCCTATCTCAAATGATGAATTTCAAACTCTTACGAAATAGGCCTCCACGTATCACCGATGGGCGATACGGCGATACGATGCCTGTAGGTAAGCACACACGACACTCTCCTCCCTCATGTGAAAGAGATGGAAGAGATGAGAGAGGACGGAATCGACACGCATAAGTCCATTTTTGCCTGCTACCCTCACATCACAAGGTAGTTCTTAAAATCATCTAATAGATATTCTCCACCACGATCTGATCGTAGGGACTTAATGCGCTTATCTAGTTGTCTTTCGACTTCTGCTTGAAACTCTTTAAACTTTTCAAAGTTTGATTTCTTCCGCCTTAGGTAGATATAACCATATCTAGAATGATCATCAGTGAAGGTGATGAAATATTCATAACCATACCTAGCCTAAATATTTTTTGGCCTACACACGTCAGTGTGTATTAGTTCTAACAAATCTATGACCCTTCTTCCTTTATTAGGAAAGGGTGTCTTAGTCATCTTGCCCTAAAGGCATGACTCACAGGTAGGAAAAGGTTGGACTTCTAGACTTTCTAGCGGCCCATCCTTTACTAGCCTATTGATTCGATCTAATTTGAGGTGACCTCATCTTCAGTGCCACAGATATGTTTGGTTCATTGGAGTTGATTTTCGTTTCGAATCAGTATTTGCAGCAACATTCATTTTAATAGGGCAATCTAGAAAACACAAACCACTTTGTAAATAACCAGATGCCATAAAATTATTATTAAAATGAATAGTTAAACTAGTAATAAAGGAGAAACTATATCCATCCAAAATAGGTATAGATACTAATAAAATCTTCCTCTTAAAAGAGGGTACTATGAGATTAGCGGCAGGAGATGGGCTATGCATCCTCGTCCTCTCTCCTATCTCTCTCTTTACCTTTATATGAGGGGGAGGGGTTCAAGTCGTGTGTGCTTCATTTGAGGGCCCCACACCACCTGTATCGTCGCTTGGAGATACGTGGAGGCCTATTTTGCAAGAGTGTAAAATTTATCATTTGAGATGGGTGTTTTGATGATGGTCCAATTCGGGGATCGAGATCATGAAAATGGGGTTTGGAGTCACCACCTAGGGTTATAAGCCTAAGACCCGGGGGTGGGCCCAATTCTTGAGAAAAGGGCCCAAAATTTGGTATAGTTTAGAGATTTAGGGTAAGTGTCAGGTTACAGAGTTGGGAAGGTGTTAAGCACCCAATCTACCCGGTTCAGTCGGTCTTCTTGTTAGATGTTTGAGAATGAACATTTTTTATAATTATTACTAATCCACATGTATGGCTAAGTTATCACACATATATACATTATTTGAATTCAAACTATTATATACACTAAAACAAGGCTTATTAAATATCTACATTATGCTTAAATGAGGAGAGAGATTATACCTAAATTTGACCCCTGTTTTGGGTTAAGAGGGGTGGGCCCCTGATTGGTACCGGCTCAGACTGTCTTTCGTGTTCTCCCAGCTTAGGGGAAGATGGTCTTGACCTTTCCTAGCTGAAACTTCCTTTCTTGAGAGATGCAGATTGTGATGGTATTTGGACAGAGTTTCAGCTAGGAATGCTCACTTTTGGATTTGGATTGGGACAGAGTTTCAGCTAGGAAAGGCTATTTCCAGGCTTCAGATGAGGTGGCACTCCAATAGAGCTTCTGATGGGGATAGGCTAAGGGAGGGCTAGGCTGAGGTGGCACTTCGACAGAGCTTCCGCTAGGAATGGCTATTTCTAGAAATATTCAAGGGACACTCGGACAGGGGTTCGGCTAGGAAAGGCTATTTCTGAAAAGAAACAGGACGCCCTAAAAATGGATTGAAGAACTCTAAAGTCCCAAAGAAAACTTTGAAGATCCGAACAGAGTTTCAGATCTTAACAATTATCTCTTTGTAGACCTGAAGAACCTCAAAAGGGGGTGTTTCTATCTCACGCTCAAGAATGCTCAAGAACACTCGAGAACACTCAAGAACACTCAAGGGAGGTGGTTAAGAACATACTATTTTTGGATAAAAACTGGATCTAACTAAGAATTTGGATTGAAGATCTTCAAGATCCCAAAGAACACTTCGAAGATCCGAATGAGTTTTTGGATCTTGATGAAGATCGCTGCGAAGATCAGAAGAAAATCAAGAGGGGGGAGGGAAGGAAAATTTCACTCTGAAAGGGGATTCTAGTGTGTTGGTGTGTTTTTTTCTGAGGGGGGTATTTATAGTTTTTTTCAGGCCAAATAGGAGAGAGGGAATCCCTTTATCCAGTGGACGAAAGGGGGGCTCTTGCCTAAAGTGAGGAAATAGGATTTTTGTCCAATGGTTAAAGAGGGGGTTGAAGGAAAAAATGGGTGGGGAGAGCTTTCGTCTAGTGGGTAAAAGGGGGTTTTCATAAAAAATGGGAGGAGAGAGAAATTTTAGCTGGAAAAAGGTGATTTTCGAAAAAACAAGAGGAGAGAGAAACTTTATCCAAAAAAAGGTGATTTTCAGAAAATCGGGAGGAGAGAAAGGTTTAGCTAGAAAAGGTAGTTTTCAAAAAAGTGGGAGGAGAGAGAAGGTTTAGCTGAAAAAGACAATTTTCAGAAAAGTGGGAGGAGAGAGAAGGTTTAGTTGAAAAATGTAGTTTTCAAAAAAGCGGGAGGAGGGAGAAGGTTTAGCCAGAAAAGGCAATTTTCTGAAAAGTGGGAGGAGAGAGAAGGTTTAGCCGAAAAAGGCAGTTTTCAGAAAAGTGAGAGGAGAGAGAAGGTTTAGCCAAAAAAGGAAGTTTTCAGAAATGTGGGAGAAGAGAGAAGGTTTAGCCGGAAAAGGTAGTTTTCGAAAAAACAAGAGGAGAGAGAAAGTTTAGCCAAAAAATGAAGTCTTCAAAAAAGCGGGAGGAGAGAGAAAGTTTAGCCAAAAAAGGTAGTTTTTAGAAAAGTGAGAGGAGAGAGAAAGTTTAGCCAAAAAAGGCAATTTTCAAAAAAAGGGAGGAGGGAGAAGGTTTAGCCGAAAAAAGGCGATTTCTGGAAAAATGGGAGGAGAGAGAAGCTTTAGCTAGAAAAAGGTGATTTCTAGAAAAATGGGAGGAGAAAGAAGCTTTAGCTAGAATAGGCAATTTTCAAAAAAGTGAGAGGAGAGAGAAAGTTTAGTTGAAAAAGGCAATTTTCAGAAAAGGGGGAGGAGAGAGAAGGTTTAGCCGAAAAAAGGTGGGTGACGTCACGGGTGCGCTAAGGATAACGAGCGGGTAATGACCGAGGTGGTGCGGGCATGGGCTGTGCGTGCATGAGCGGTTGTGCAGGTAATGTGCATAGTGTGCGGGCCACCTACGCATGGTGCAAGCATAGTGTGCATGGCCATGCAGGCAAGGTGTGCACGGTATGCAGCAGGGGCATGCACAACATGCGGTGAGGGCTCGCACACTGTGCCGCGGGGGCGCACAGCATATGGCAGGGATGTGTGTATGGATGTGTGCATGGTGGGGGCACGCATGCGTGCGACGGGGGTGCTCACACTGTGCGGCGGGGGCCGCACACTGTGTGGCAGGGGTGTGCATGCGTGCTGTGGGGCGCGCATACTGTGTGGTGGGGGCACGAAACATGCGGCAGGGGTGTGCAGGGGTGTGTGCATGTGTGCATGGCTGTGTACATGGCATGGCTGCAGCCCGTGGGCCGCGAGCATGCACGCGGGCTGGCCTGTTGGCCAGAGCGCACAGCACACACATGATTATGGGTTTTTTCGGTGATGATTATGGGAGATCCGTTAGTCAGATTTTGGCGTATCATATATCATCAGAATCGTATTTTTGAGCACTATTCATCTATATGGTCATTTTGATCGGATTCCTTTATATATGAAAAGCCAAAATTGGACCCATTCTCTCCTGCGTGGGGAATTTTGGGGTTTTGAGTAGGGGAATGTTTCCATCAGCACCTCTGTCAGTCGAAAGCCAGAAGTTGCGTCTAAGATCCAAATTTCATAATAGCCAGAGGTGGGTGACAAAATTGGGTGTCTACAGAATGCCCTTCTTTGGCTGAGGCCTGTGCCAACGGCCAAAGGGCAAAGAAAAGAACGAACACATTTTTTCACCCAGAGCATATACTGCTGTCATCTTGCTCAGTTATGACGGAGTTGAAAAAATGCAATAGATAATATCTCTAAAGTTTTAGAACTTACCTGGGCTACCAATTGGGGGAAAGGAATTCGCTTCTCTTCCAATCCTACAAAAAAAGTTAGTACTTTGATCCTGATTCTTCCTTAGCAAGGCTTCGCATGTGCCAGTTCAGGAAATATGGTCTCCAGGCTAGGTCTTTCGAGTCGATCTGGACTATTTGGGACCGATGGTTACAAGAGAGGAATTCGCTACTCTTCCAATCTTGCAACAAGTAAAAAAAATGTTCGATGCTTGGATTTTCCTTAGCTGGGCTTCACATGTGCCAGTTCAGGGATTTGATCTATGAGATCGGGCCACTCGGATCCGACTCAAAGAAGAAGGGCCTCCTGGGGATGGGTTAACAACATTGGGCCACCTGGGGCCAGATAAAAGTGATTGGGCTGCCTGGGGCTGAGTAAATGCAATTAGGCCACTTGGGGCCGAGTCAATGAGATTGGGCCGCCTGGGGCCGGGTAAATTATGTCTCCTCTTGATTTTTCCTTGATTCTTGATTTTTGGTTTAGAATTTGATTCTTGATGTTGATTTGGAATTTTTTTTAAAATTATTTATTTAATTTCTTTTGCATAAAATGGGTCCCCTCCCCTATTCATTCTTGATTCTATTTTTTCTGAGTGATAAGTTCCTGGAACCCTTTGGTTTTTCTTGAAGTTTTTCCTCTTATTCTTGGTGTCCTTCATTTTGCTCTTGGAGTTCTTGAAGATATTCATCTTGTTCTTGAGGGAGGAGCTATTTGAAGAATTTGACATTCCCGCATGCTTTTGTGCAAATTGGAAAACTTTATGGGGCTTCTTATAATTTCTGAAAGTTTTTAGGGCTTTTTGCAATTTAGGAAAGTTTTTGGGGCTTTTTTTATTTTCTAAAAATATAGCCGAAAGGAGGAAGGTGAAGACTTTAGGAGAGGTCTAGCTTAAGAGTTGCACTAGTCCTTCCCATAGGGATGAGGGCCTAGCCGACTGGTATTCCGAGCAAACCCTTCACAACAGCTGGAATCACATCTGCAACTCCATATAGGGTTCCTGGGTAAGTCTTTACATTTCCTTCACTATTTTGATCATCTTTTATTCCTGTTTTGTATTGTTTTTACTTTTTGCTGCTTCTTTTCTTTTATTATTTCCATTAGCATGAGGGGATGGAACTGCCTACCTTGGCCTCCTTTGGCCATCCAAACATGGTTCAGTCTTGGCATAGGATGCTCCCTCACAGGGTGAAGGGGATTGTTGATGATACCTATTTGTGTTGGCTGACCCTTGTAGAGACCCGAAAGTTTTATCTGGCATTGGTGGGGGCCCTGATGGAGCAGTGGTAGCTGAGTTCTCACACTTTCCACCTTCCTGTTGGTGAGATCACCATTACGCCTATATGCTTCTATGCCTTGACAGGCATTCCGTTTGGGGGTAGAACCATGACTCTACTCACAGGATTCCCGACTACTAGGGAGTTCACAGATCTGATCGGTATCACCATGAAAGCTGGCCAGACATGCATCCGCCTAGGGGAGATTAGTGCCCGATGGTGGAAAGTTGGCCTGGGGGAGAATCCAGGCAACATGTTTCACATAGCACGTTCCTTCCTACTGTTTGTCGTGGGTCAGTGCCTCTTCAGTGACCTCTAAAGGGGAGTAGATATCCACCTGGTGTTCTTCCTCAAAGATCTTCACACAGTGGATACCTGGGACTGGGGTGGGGCCGCCTATGTATATCTCCTGTAGTCCCTAGACCTGTTGTCCTATGGGGATAGGGGCCTCAAGGGGGCAGGCTACATCATCCAGGTAAATTTCCTTCTCATATCTATTTCCTTTCAGTCATTTGGTCTGCACTTTCATACTTTGATTTCTTGAAATAGCCCTGGTGTTTTGAGCATCTGGGAACTATAGCCCCTAAACTGAGGGATCTTGAGACATTCTTCTTCCCACTGGCCACAAAATGGGGAGATAACTAGGTAGACCGGTCCCAGCGTCATCCTTCGGGGACCACCGCTCATTCTCTTTTGAACGATCTCACTGAGGTATGCCATGTCTGACACTAAAATTCTATTCTCCTGATGCTGTAATTACCCTTCCTTGGTCTTGTAGGTTACTTAGAGACCATTCCATGAGCTTGTGTTTCTTGATTTCGAGAGAGTTGCCTGGGTTCATCAATTGTCTGAGAACCAAGCCCTTTTCTAGGGCCTGTGGAGCCATGCCTGGTACTTAGGAGAGAGAGTAGTACCCTAGTGGTCAGACATCGATCCACGTCATTCTCTCGGTCTTCCTCCACCCACCATGCACTGCCCAGAGATCATCCCAGCAGATAAGATGAGGCACTTGGCTAACGGAGTATGGGAGGACTTCTTTCTTGATCTAGATAGGGCTACGGAGCCTTCCTGGAGGAGGAGACAATGTGCACCCCTCTCGGTCCTGCTGGTCCAGTGGTATGTTGCCCTTTCTTAAGTATTTCCCGCAGATTCTTCCTTGTTCTAGTCTTAACAGATATTCTTTCAGGGAAGAATGAGATGTGTGGATCCTTTTGTTGTTCAGTCGCATGCCAGTGCTATTGATCCTTCACAAGCAAGGCCCTCTACTAGTGCCGACGGGTCTCTGAGACTTGCTAATGTCCCCTTTCATGGCTTCCCTGCCTAAACCTATCCCAACGCAGCCAACCCTAGTCTCCCTCATCTTCTGGAGCCAAACACAGATGTAGACACATCCCTTGGGCTGCCTATTCCTTATGATTATGTGAGTCTCTGATCATTTTCCAATTAACTCTTGACTTCCTTTGGCTGATATGCTCTTTCTCAGGTGTCCTCGAAGGTCTATGCTGAGATTAGGAGGATGCACTATGGCTTGTGCGAGGTGATAGTTGCCAAGGTATTTCATACTTTCCCCTTTTTCTTTTGTCCCTTCTCCTTTCATTATTCTTCTTCTTGATCCTTTCCTATATTCCTTAGGATGGAACGATCGCCGCCTTGGAGAGCCAAGTTAGTTCCTATGAGCAAGAAATTGCATAGCAAGATGCACTGATTCAGGATATGACACAGAGGCTGGAGCAGACTGGACTAGCATCCACGGGTTCCCCGGTACTCCATGAGGATGGTTCATAGTACTGTTCAGATGATGGCTTCTAACCCATAGGGATTGGTTCCTGCATTCACTGAAAACACATACACATGGATATTTTCTTTCTTTTTTCTTTTTCCCTCCCCTTGTTTGTTCATCATTTTATTTCAGCATCTTATGAAAACTCACTTTTGGCACAAAGAAAATCTTTCTTCTCTCTCTTTTTTTTTGTTTTTTGTTTTTTTGCAATGCTTAGGCACAATCAATTCCATAACTCAAGTCATAATTAGAATAATTGGGATAACACGAAAATCCAAATACTTCCTCATTCCATTACCAAGTGAATTACATGAAAAGAGGGACAATTTTCTTACCACAGACGAGATAGGTGAATAACAAGGTGGGGAGACAGTTCTTGAGGTGGGTGAAAGTTCACTAACTCTTCTGGGGCCGTCTCCTCGGGCTCGTATTGTCGGCTGATGTATATAAGCAAATAAAAGGATGTGTGTGTCAATCCCATCAGTCTGACATAGTTGTGGCCAGGGGTCTTCATCAGAAAATCTTCTTGTGGCTTCCCTGGGCACCTCTATACGATATCCTGCACAGTCTTTTCCTGCAAGTACTTCTTCCAATCAGTGATAAGGTCGAATTCCAGAACTTCTCTCTTATCCCGATAACAAAAAACTCCGAGTGGGCTTCCCCTTAACGGTGTGGTGAGCTTCAATTTCTCGAGGAGCTAAATTTGAAAAATAGCAGGACTCCCCTGATAATGATCGAGTCCAAATCTCTGGCCATAGCTCATGTCATCATATCCCTTGAATGTTTCTGCAAGAACCATAGGGATGATGTCACCTCCCTTCTTCAGCTGTTTTACTACCTCAATCAGAACAGATGGTGCACCATGCCCGGGAGTGTAGAGAACATAATGAGCTATCATGCAAAGTAAATAAGCATCCAGTGGTCTCTACTGATGGATTCCTCCCTTTGGTAGATATTGGATGAAGATCTGAGCCACCTTTAGAATGTCGATATTCCCATACCTGACAAATTGCTTTACTTCTTCTTCTTTTCATCCGAAGAAATCCTGAATTTCCTCTAAGCAATCTTCCTTCAAAGAGGGTTGGAACAAACTACCTTTGGGTGGAGATGGCATACAAACCCGAAATTCTTCAAGAGTTGGGCAAATCTTTGTTAATCCAAATTGAAATACATGCAGGTTGGCATCCTAGTGTTGAGGCACCTGCCAGAGCAATTTGTGATGTAGCTCCAAACATCTAATCCGACCTAGAGATGACACATTCATAGATTCCTGCAATCCTGGTGCCAACATATTTATGTCTAAGGTCCATTTCCTCAATGTCTCATCCAACGAGCCCATGAATTTTCCTGAAACCAATACAAACAACAAGATATGATGATTTATCAAAGCATTACTCATTAGCTAATGATTCAAATAGGCCTTTACCACTGTTGCATTAAGCTCTTCTTCTTCTTTTTTTCTTTTTGACTGACTAAAATTGGAGAACAAACTAGCCTTGATAAACTGAAGCCAGGTGGTGACTTTCTTTTCAGGGGATAGAATCTTGGATAAGAATGGATGGACCATAGGTGAATGACAGATACCCAGTGGCCTTGCATGCCAAATGGCGATTCTTGGGGGATAGAATCCTAGGTAAGAAGTGATGGACCAATGGGTGGATGATAGATACCTAATGGCCTTTCATGCCAAATGGCGATTCTTAGGGGACACAAACTATGATGATCTCTTAAGGTACTTTGATTATTAATCAAGGAACCAATTTATTGCCTTAGATGGTTGAGACTGCACTTGCACATGTCAAGTTGCCTACGTATCCCTTGAAAGAAATCTGGTCTAATGTAGTTTAGGCTATTGACCCTTTCAAACATAATATTTCTTCAGTTGATCCATGTTAACCAGTCTAGGTATTTCTTCGCCGTTGTTGTCTACGGGTTTCAGAGCTTTGCTTGGCAGAATTTCTTTGACAGTGAATGGGCCGCTCTAGTTGGGCTTGAATTTTCCTCTTGGGTCATGAATTGGGGATTTTTATTCTCGAAGAACAAGTTCGCCCACCTCTATGTGGTAGGGCTTCACATTTTTGTTAAAGGCCTTATCCATTCTCAGTTGATACTTCTTCAGATTATCCATGGCCTTCATGCGCCTTTCATCAAGAAAATTGAGCTTGTCATGTCTGGCCTTCACCCACTCTCCCTCAGGTAGCTTACTATCAAGAAGCACCCTTAGGGATGGTACAGGATTTCCACGGGTAGAACCGCCTCAACCCCACATACCAAAGAGAAAGGGGTTGCCCCTGTCGAGGATCGTATAGAAGTCCGGTATGCCCATAAGGCAAGGGGTAACTTATCAGCCCAATCCTTGTGTGTTTCTACCATTTTCTGCAGAATAACTTTGATATTCTTTTAGTTGCTTCTACTACCCCATTGGTATGTGGCCTATAAGGGGTAGAGCGATGCCTTCTGATACCGAATTTTGTGCAGATTTTGTTGGTCTTGTCCCAAAAGTGGGATCCTTGATCTGATATCAATTCTTGAGGTACTCCATATCAGGAAATGATGTTTTCCTGGATGATCTTGGTGACCTTAGCAGATGTGAGGACTGCATAGGACTAAGCTTCTATCCACTTGGTGAAATAATTAATGGCTACGAAGATGAACTCGTGGCCATTGGATGCTTTAGGATTGACCTTTCCAATGATATCAATGCCCCAAGTGGAGAATGGCCAAGGTGAATTGAGCGAAAACAACTCTATTGGCGAGATATGTATGATGTTAGTAAATATCTGACACTTGTGGCATTTCTTGATGAAGTCCACGCAATCTGCTTCCATTGTGTTCCAGTAATATCCTAGCCTGAGGATCTTCTTAGATCACATCTTGGCATTTATGTGGGGTCCACAAAGACCTTGATGAATTTCTTCCATGATAGTTGTAGCTTGTTCCTCATCTACACACAACAACTGTATTCTGTTATAGGACTGTTTGTATAACAGATCTACTTAGAGAATAAACTGGGTGGTATATCTTCTTAGAAACTTCTTCTCTCTGTCAGTTGCTTCAACTGGATACTTCCTTTCCCTGATGAAATCCACTATACAAGCGAACCAAGACCGACCATCCACAATGAGAGAGTTCACTGAATTCTGATAAATGGGTCTGCTTCTTTGCTCTACCAAGAACGATCGAACTCTAGCCATAGAGTTAAACTCTACCATAGAAGCCAAGGTTGCAAGGGCATCCGCAAACCTGTTATTATCCCTCTGGAAGTATTCGAACGAAATTTTTTCAAAGTGTTCAGTCACCTCTTCCAGATGTTCTTGATATGGCTTTAGCTTCTCATCACTAGTTTTTCACTTTCCCTATGTCTGACAGATGACAATGGATGAATCTCCATAAACCTTTGACCCTTTTAACCCCAATGGTCAAGGCCATTTACAATCCCAAAGCCCAAGCTTCAAACTCAGCAATGTTGTTGGTACATGGGAAGTCGAGGTGGAATGACAAAGGTAAATAAAGACCATCAAGAGTGACAAGCAATACTCCCGCACTACACCCCTTTTGATTGGATGCTCCATCAAAGAATAACTGCCATTCATTCGCTGTGTCTTCTTCCTTTATTGCAGTGATTCCTTCATTTGGAAAGGCATCATCCAAGGATCTTCCATCTTCTGTGGGGTGGGCAGCCAAATGATCGGCTATGGCTTGCCCCTTGATAGATTTCTGACTAACATAGGTGATGTCAAACTCTGATAGCAAAAGCAAACAATGGGCCATCCTTTCTATTAAGGCCGGTTTCTCGAAGAGATATTTGATGGGATCCATCTTTGAGATCAGATGCACTGGATAGGAAACCATATAGTGTCGTAACCATTTAGTTGCCAAAATCAATGCGGCACAAGTTCTTTCCAAAGATGTGTATCGGGTTTCATATTTTAGAAACTTCTTGCTGAGGTAATATATGGCATGCTCTGCCCCCTTTTCTATTTCCTTCTATGCTAGCAAAGAGCCTATGGAATATTCTCCCACGGACAGGTACAACAGAAGTGGTGCTCCTTCCACCGGCTGTGTCAATACTGGTGGGTTCATCAGGTATCCCTTGATCATGTCAAAAGCTTACTGGCATTGGTCATTCCATTCCGTTGGTTGATTCTTCTTCAACAGCTTGAAAATTGGTTCACCGATTGTAGTCAACGGTGCTATGAATCTACTAATATATTGGATGTGACTTAAAAATCCTCATATTTGCTTCTTAGTCTGAGGCGTGGGCATTTCCTGAATTTCCTTGATCTTGATAGGGTTGACTTCAATGCCTCTTTCACTCACTAAGAAGCCTAACAACTTTCCCGCCGTTGCCCTGAATACACACTTCTGAGGGTTCAACTTCAGCTAATATTTCTTGATTCTTTCAAAGAATCGCCTTAGTGCGGGAATATGCCCCTATCGATCTTTTAACTTTACTATCATGTCATCCACATAAACTTCCATGTCTTTGTTCATCATGTCATGTAATATGGTCGTGGTTGCTCTTTGATAAGTTGCCTCAGCATTTTTCAGTCCAAAAGGCATCACCTTATAACAATAGGTTCCCCATGGAGTGGTGAAGTCTGTTTTCACATGATCCTCTGGGTGCATGCTTATTTGGTTGTATCCTGAGAATCCATCCGTGAATGATAATAAGGCATGCCCTACCATATTATCTACCAATACGTGGGGTAATGGGAAGTCATCTTTAGGCTCACTTTGTTAAGATCCCAGAAGTCCACGCACATCCATAACTTCCCATCTTTCTTCGGTACTGGTACAATATTGGCCAACCATTGGGGGTACTTCACCACTTGTAAGAAACCCACATTCCATTGCCTCACAACTTCTTCTCTGATCTTCTCACTCTAATTTGGCCATATTCTTCGGAGCTTCTGTTTTACCGGCTTTGCCCCAAGGTAAGTCGGGAATTGATGCTGCACAATGTTAGGGTCGATACCAAGCATATCCTCGTAAGACCAAGCAAAGACCTCAGTGAATTTCTTTAAAAGATTACTCATCTATTCTGTTTCTTTATTATCAAGGGTAGTGCCAATTTTTACCTCTCGAAGGCAATGGTCGGTTCCTAGATTAATAACCCGAGTATCCTCACGGATGGGTTGGGCTTTCTTTGGTTTGTATTGTTTTATTAATTCTTGATATTTATTAAGATCATCATCGGAAAAAGGAGGCAAGTCATACTCAGAATCAAAAATTTCATTCACGAAAGAAGGAGTAACAGACTCGACATACAAGGACTCTAGACTCTTCACAAGAGGGGAGATTGACACAGAATCATAAACAACAAACTCGACTACAAACTTAATAACTGGCTTGATGCTTTCACCAGGGGTAATCAAGTTGGTTGACTCAAAAGCATGAGCAAACTTGAAGTTTTTCCCAATGCTTGTCTAGTTCAGAAGTGGTTCAGTGGCTTGATGCATGAGGAGGTGTGGCAAAGGTCCTTCTTCTCCTTCTGAGAAAGTTGCTGCTCTTTCTTTAGTGGCGCAATGGTTCCTCTGGATAGGTGCCTGCTTCTTCATGAATACCAGCTGATCAATCTCGTGCTCTCGGAAGCCGAACTTCCTGAGGGGTGAAGATCAATGGAGATTGCTTAATCCTTTTTCTATGAAGTTTATCTTTTTGTGCCAGTTGAGGGATGCCATCCCTATACCTCGATCACATCTTTGACCACCTTCACGAGCCTTCCCATTGCAATTGGTTTGGGCACAATATATACAAACCATCATCCTCTATGCTCTCCTCTGTTTTGCATACTCACTTCTTCCTCTGAAAGGATGGGGCTTGAGCTCATGCAACTCTCGGGTTCTTGGCTTTTGTAGAAGGGAGTAAATGAAGCCTTTCAAATCAATGGGAAGCGGCAGACTCCAGGTGAGCCTTATCTTCTTCTCCCATTCTCTCTTCATGAGAACTTGAGGACTAGTGCCTCCTTTGATTGGATCAATATTGTAGGATCATCAGAGGAAGACCCAGTCTCAATCAATGCAATTTCTGCTATTCTAGTGATGCAATTATCTTGGTCACCTTCTTTGACTAGCATTTTCTATTGTTCCACTTCATGAGTCACCCGATTGAACTCGTCTTGGAAGAAAATTTCAAGTCCTGGTTGCATCTTGGTGGTGGTTTTATCAAACCATGGCTCTACATTCCCACAAAAGGGGAAATCCTCTCCTTTCACAAAGTATCTACTGAGAGTAGGGTAGTAAGTGACGGAGATCTTCTTATTCATCCTCAACACTTTCGGCCCTTTGATAGTTGGAGGAGTATACCCGAGATAATTCTTTCCTTTGTTTATAGCCAAATTAGGCTGCTTTGGAACTCCTTGGTGATATTTCCCCAGTCCCATACTAGGAAAATACTACATGTTCTTCATCATCTAATTCACTAGCAGACTCCAAATGGCTTCATAGTTAGCCTGGATTTTCTCCTTTAGAGCTTCTTTGGCAATGGCTACGCAAGTGGTGTCTATTTCAAAACCACTCAGTTGCACCTTTTGGTCTTGTTCTTCCCCATTTTCAATGTTGGCCAGAGTGTTAACAACTTTAGGATCTCCGGCCACTAAGACCACCTTCCCCTCATGAATGAACTTCATTTTTTTATGGAGACTAGAGGACACAGCCTTCGCAGGATGCAACTAAGGCCTTCCCAAGAGCATGTTAAAAGCTGTCGGTATATCAATGACATGGAAATCAACATCAAACTTCACCGGGCCAATCTTTACAGTAAGGGTAATGATTCCAAGGATCTTCCTCTTTGTATTATCATATGCCCTTATAGTTTGGGTGGTTGGCCTCATTTCTTCCAAGTTGACATTTATACTCTTTGCTGATCTCAATGGCAGCACATTCAAAGCGGATCCATTGTCAACAAGAACCTGGGGAACTACTTTGTCAAGGCATTCAACTGTAATGTGGAGAGCTCGATTGTGTTGGGTTTCCTCAAGAAGCTCAGAATTCGAGATCAGGGACTGCACTGCATATGTTGCTCCTACTATATGTGTGAGGTGTGTCGGATTTATCTCGATCGGCACTTGCACATTAGTGAGAGACCTCAAGACTACTTTAGGGTGCGAAGGGGACACAATCAACAATCCCCAAATGAAGATATTTGCCTGGGATTTATTGAGTTGAGCAAAGACTGGGTTCTCTGGCTCTTTCTTTACACTACCAGTTTCGGCTTCATTAGCCCTTGGCTGCTCTACTGCAAGAGCCTTGCCCTTGTAGTCTTTCCCACTTCTAGTTTCCATCAAGTTGATTGGTTTTTTCACAATAATATCAATGGGATAACTATCTTCATCATCACTGTTGGTTAGGGTGATTATTCCCACCATAGAATCATCTTCTTCTAATTCTCCTTCTCTGCTTGGGGTGGGAAGTCGAGGACCTCCATAAATATCCATTGCCCTGGCTTGTAGCTTCTTGACTGTAGTGGAAAGCTATTGGAATGCAGGGTCTACTACCTCTGCGATTGTGTCATTTGGTCCTATTTCCTCCAGATCAACCAATTGCTCCCGATAGTAATGATCACTGATGGTTACTTCCCCTAACATTTTGTCAATTTCTTCTACCCTTTCTTGCATTCTTAATATGTTGGAATACACTTTACACATTTTTTCTTCCAACTCAAATGTGGAGTACTGTTCGTCCATATAAACGTATGTCGGCTCTCCAGATTCCCCCTCATTCTCTGAATCTAATGTAGAATCATCTCCCTCCATGCATAGGGAAGGGTAAATGCCACTTGTTGGATCAGCTATTAGGTCATCATTGCCAGTGGCTTAGACTGAGGAACATGTCAGATGTTCTAGTGAGTAATATTCTGACTCATCATCGTAATCATTATACCAAGGCCCTTGGTAGTCATCCCAGTCTAGATACCCATCATCCTCTCGAGAATCAAAGTCATCTCCATCCTTCTCATCTTTATTTTCGTCCTCATCATCATTATCATCATCATCCTCTTCTTTGCTGATTTCACTCCCACTTGATTCTTCATTAGATTCCTCAGGGCCATCAAATTCTCTGGCATCCAAACGCTCGTAGTATTCAGAGCGTAAGGATCGAAAGATTTCCATAGGGTTAGTTCTATCATTACTGGCTTAAAGTTGGACCAGTCCTGACTTATCATCCTCTATATCACTCCCTATATGGATTAAAAAGTGTATTCTTTGATCTGCTCCCCTATAGCCAATGTGGTTACTGCTCTGAGAAGATCAGTTGTAATCTCTTCAATTACCTCTGGATTGTCTTGTGAAGTTACAGTAGGCTGAATTAGAGAAGTGGGATCACTCTCCTGGTCTTCCCCCAATGCATTTACTAACCCTGTTGATGAATTCATCTTTGGGAATCTGGTAGTGCGAGCATATCCTTCCAATCGTAGCCATCCATCCATCCTTCTTTTGGGTTATACACCGAACCTTGAGAATGGGATTAGTGCAAGGGTGATGAAGGATATGAAGTGGGATGGTATGAAGATGATGTAATGTGAGAGGTAGGATATGAAGATTGGGGGTGATAGGATGAAGAGGTTCCTCCACTTTGATGGTGGGGGAAAGGTTGATGATAGGGCGGAGGCTGATATTATGGCGGGGCTAATAATGTGGCAGAGACTGGTAATGCGGTGCGGTGGATTCTTTTGATGAGGAGGGATGGACAGGGGGCACCCGATCTTCTGACTCTTCCTCTGATGATTCTCTTCTTCTGGGGTTCTTATGACTCCAACCCTTTGACTCATGATTTTTCTATAAGCGTGGGCATTCATATGATTCTTATGAGCTCTAGATATAATGAGTTGAGAAGGGTCGCTCTCTGTAGTTTCTTCATCCAGATTGTTCACATGATTGGGGAGTGGATTGGTATTGGCATTGGGAGGCTATTTGATCTTGACCTCAATGGTTCCATTGTCTACCAAGTCCTTAATTGCATGTTGTAAACCTAAACATCTTTCAGTATTGTGCCCTTTCTGAGTGTGGTAGGCACAATACTCATGATCCCTATACCAAGTTGGAGGAGGGTTACTGATCACTCTTGGAGCCACTGTCCCTAGCAATCCTTGCTTCTTTAACTTCTCATATGCGGCCGTTATAGGCATTCCTAGATCAGAAAATTGCCTTCTTGGGTGAGGAGCCTTTTGGGTGGGTGCATCTGCTTGTATTATGAAGGGCTATGAAGAAGTGGTTGGTGAGACTGACTGTTGAACTGCACTTACCATATTAGTTTCTGGACCCTTTCCCCATCCTACTCGGGTGTTCTTGCTTGCATCTTGGGGGGATCCTTGATATTGGGCCTCTCTCAAAATTTTATTCTCCACCCGTGTGCTGGTGGCTATCAAGGCATCAAAAGTTTGCAAATGCTGATAGTAAAGAACATCATAATAGGGCTTCGATAAGTTCTTTATTAACATCTCTACCTGCTCTTCTTCTGAAGGCCTATCTTCCATCTTGGAGGCCTTGTCTCTAAATCTCATCAAGAAGGCGGTGAATCCTTCATTAGGCTGCTGCCTCAACGTCTCAAGCTCCCGATGTTTCATATCCACCTCAGTATTGTAGGAGTACTGTTTAGTGAAGGCCTTTACTACCGTCACCCAATTCTGAGTTTGTGATGACTCCAACTGTGTGAGCCACCTCAATGCTAGTCCTGATAGGGTCAACATAAATGCTTGGCCCATTTGGTTATTTGCAAGTTGCCACGATTTAGCGATGCTGAGGAAGACCTTGAGATGAGCCTTAGGGTCTCATAACCCATCAAATCTATCAGTCTGCCATTTAAATTTTTCTAGAATTCTTGCTCTAGAGAAGAAACTCATTTCCTCATAATCCACTGCTTGGCCTTCTAAGCCTTTTCTTGCTCGAATCATGTTCTCTAACTTCTCTAACTGCTCTCTGAGGTTCCTTTCTTTCTCTGTCTTCGGAGGCTCAAAGTGGATGTGTGCTCTAAATTCCTCTTCTTCATCTTTGATCACTACCCTAGGAGGAGGGACCCTGGAATAGGCCCCTCGTGGACCATTCAGCTGGGTAGGTGAAGATCCTCTCTGACCGGTTGGCCGGACATGCTCTGGTTCACTTGAGTAGACTTGGGAAGAATTCCCACGATGACCTATAGCTCCATTCTGGTCTACATCTCCTGTTGCCAGTGCCGGATCATTCCTGGGATCAGCTCTAGGAGGGTTCTAAAGTGTATGAGATATCTGAGCTATCCCTCTTTTGATTTCAGCCATCTCTGTCTGTAAGGTCTCCACGGGATGGACCCAGGCCTATTCGGGTGTCTCCATATTGGGTGGAGTCATGCTTATTGGGCTATAATCACCTAGTAGTAGACAACCTCAAAGTAATGACGGAGGTGATTCTGGATTTAGGTGAGTCAACCAATTACCCTGATGTGTCCAAAGGGACCGTGGCAAATACTTGAGATGTTGAATTGTGCCTAAACCAAAAGTTGTTTATTTTAGGATTCTTGAATTCCCAACCCCTTGTTCGTGCATTCATCAAATTAATAACCAATGATTCATCCAAAGTCAGTCCGCTAAATGGTAGGGGGTGGATAGGTTTTGATGCCCCCGGTCCACCCAATGTCATAAGCAGGAAGTTCATACAAGTGGCTTGTTGAGAATATTCCCATAAGACATTCCATGTTATAAAGTCATGCGTTCCTTACTCTTTTTCCCACTAGGTGTCCTTCCTCCTGATTTTCTCAGGACTTCTCGAGACTTGACATGACTCTAACAGGATTGCCCCTGAGTCACGTATCTGGACTTTTTCCTTAGGAAAGAGGGACACCTTTTTATCCAAAACCCACTTTAGGAAAGCAATTCTTTACGCCGGGAATATAATTTAGGAACATTCCTTTTCAATACCGTAAACAAGTTCTGCAATTAGATTATGGTGCTCTTAGCTTCTTCGTCTATTTTCTATATGATGCGAGCATGTGGTGGATGCAATAGGACTGACAAGGCTTCCTTGATAGGATCTATATACACATGAGGTTAAGCAATTGGCCACGAGGCGGTGGAAGCATGAGTGATTGTGTGCAAAAGTCTAATGTAGGGTAACTATCATTCGATCTCAGAATGCCATAAAGTTCTTGGACCTCCCCGAGGGCGCTGGCACAAATACGGACATCCTCACTATTTAATGACGCATTCAATCTCAGAATGCTATAAAGTGAATGGACCTCCCAGAGGGTGCTGGCACAAATACAACATCCTCGCCGTTTGATGATACCTTCCACTCTTGTATAGAAAGTGGGTATCATTTGCTCTCAGAGCACTCTCCATGACATGCGTTGACCTCCCCGAAGCTGCGGGCATGACAGGGAGTCCCTCATCAAATGATTTCACTTCAAGCACGATGCATGATGCGGTTAGCAAATATAATTACAAACATAGAGTTAGCCAAACACGTTTTCAAACAAATGTGGTGGAAAATGTTCTTGTATTTAAAGGTAGCATCTAGTATTGGAAGCTTGACATTTATCCCCAATGGAGTCACTACTGTGAGGGTAGCGACCGGAGATGGGCTATGTATCCCCATCCTCTCTCCTCTCTCTCTCTTCACCTTCATGTGAGGGGGAGGGGTTCAAGTCGTGTGTGCTTTGTTTGCAGGCCTCGTACCATCGTATCATCGCTTGGAGATACGTGGAGGCCAATTTTGTAAGAGTGTAAAATTCATCATTTGAGATGAGGGTTTTGATGATGGTCCAATTCGGGGATCGGGATCATGCAAATGGGGTTTGGAGTCGCCACCTAGGGTTATGGACCTAGGACCTGGGGGTGGGCCCAATTCTTGAGAAAAAGGCCCAAAATTTGGTCTGGTCCAGAGATTTAGGATAAGTGTCAAGTTATAGAGTTGGGAAGGCATTAAGCACCTAATCTTCCTGGTTCAACTGGTCTTCTTGCTAGATACTTGAGAACAAACATTTTCCACAATTATTACTATTCCAAATGTATGGCTAAGTTATCACACGTATATACATTAATTGAATTCAAACTATTATATACACTAAAACAAGGCTTATTAGATATCTACATTATGCTTAAATGAGGAGAGAGATTATCTTGAATTTGATCCCTATTTTAGGTCAAGAGGGGTGGGCCCCAGATTGGTACTGGCTCAGACTGTCTTTCATGTTCTCTTGGCTCAGGGGAAGATCGTCTTGACCTCCAACTTCCTTTCTTGAGAGATGCTGATTGTGATGGTATCTGGACAGAGTTTCGGCTAGGAACGGTCGCTTTGGAATTTGGATTCGGACATAGCTTCGGCTAGGGAATGTATTTTAGGTTTTAGATTCGGACAAAGCTTCGGCTAGGGAAGGCTATTTCTAGGCTTGGGATGAGATGGCACTCCGACAGAGCTTCCGTTGGGGATAGGCTAAGGGAGGGCTAGGCTGAGGTGGCACTTAGACAAAGCTTTCGCTGGGAATGGCTATTTCTGAAAATATTCCAGGGACACCCGGATAGAGGTTCGGCTAGGAAAGGCTATTTCTGAAAAGAAACGGACCAACCTAAAAATGGATTGAAGGACTTCAATGTCCCAAAGAACACTTTGAAGATTCAAACAGAATTTCAGATCTTAACAAAGATCTCTTCATAGACCCAAAGAACCTCAAAAGGGGGGGTTTCTATCTCAAGAACGCTCAAGAACACTCGAGAACACTCAAGAACACTCAAGAACACTCAAGAACACTCAAGGCAGGTGGCTCAAGAATATAATATTTTTGGTTAAAAACTGGATCTTACTAAGAATTTGGATTGAAGATCTTCAAGATCCTGAAGAACACTTCGAAGATCCGAATGAGTTTTCGGATCTTGACAAAGATCTCTCCGAAGATCAGAAGAAAATCAAGAGGGGGGAGGGGAGGAAAATTTCACTCTGAAAGAGGATTCTGATGTGTTGGTGTGTTTTTTCTAAGGGAGGGTATTTATAGTTTTTTTTGGCTAAATAGGAGAGGGGGAATCCCTTTATCCAATGGATGAAAGGGGGGGGCTCTTGCCTACAGTGAGGAGATAGGATTTTTGTCCAATGGGTAAAGGGAGTTGAAGGCAAAAATGGGTGGGAAGGGCTTTTGTCCAATGGGTAAAAGGGGGTTTTCAAAAAAAAAGGGGGGTAAGAGAAATTTTAGCTAGAAAAATGTGATTTTTGGAAAGAAACTTTAGCTTGAAAAAGGTGCTTTTTAGAAAAGTGGAAGGAGAGAGAAGGTTTCGCCAGAAAAGGCAGTTTTTGAAAAAGTGGGAGGAGAGAGAAAGTTTTGCCGAAAAAAATAGTTTTCAAAAAAGCAGGAGGAGAGAGAAAGTTTAGCAGGAAAAGGCAGTTTTCCAAAAAGCAAAAAGAGAGAGAAAGTTTAGCCAGAAAAGGTAGTTTTCAGAAAAGCGAGAGGAGAGAGAAGGTTTAGCCAGAAAAAATGTGATTTCCAAAAAAATGGGAGGAGAGAGAAGCTTTAGCCAAAAAAGGCAATTTTCAAAAAAAAAGAGAGAGAATCTTTAGCCAGAAAAAGAAGTTTTCGAAAAAGCGGGAGGAGAGAAAAAATTTAGCCAAAAAAGGCAATTTTCAGAACAGTAGGAGGAGGAGAAGGTTTAGCAGAAAAAGGTGATTTTCGAAAAAATGGGAGGAGAGATAAGCTTTACCCAGAAAAAGGTGGATGACATCATAGGTGCGTGACGGATGACGCGCTGGTAATGGCCGAGGTGGTGTAGGCATGGGTAGCGAGTGCGTGCACGCTCAGGTGTGTGGGTAATTTGCACGATGTGCGGGCCACCTGTGCATGGTGCAAGCACAGTGTGCGCGGCCATGTAGGCAAGGTGTGCACATCATGCAGCAGGGGCATGCACAACGTGCGGCAGGGGCGCGCACATTATACGGTGGGGGCGCGCAATGTACGGCAGGGGTGTGCAGGGGTGTGTGCATGGCTGTGTGCATGGTATGGCTGTGTGCAAGTGTTGCAGCCCGTGGACAGTGAGCATGCGTGCAGGCTAGCCTGTTGGCCAGAGCGCGCAACGTGCACATGAATATAGGTTTTTTCGGTGATGATTATAGGAGATCCGTCGGTCCGATTTTGGGATATCATATATCGTTGGAATCATATTTTTGAGCACTATTCATCTATAAGGTCATCTTGACCAGATTCCTTCATATATGAAAAGCCAAAATTGGACCCATTCTCTCCCACACGGGAATTTCCAAGGTTTGGTTAGGGGAATGTTTCCATCAACACCTCTGTCGGTCGGAGGTCAGAAGTCGCATCCAAGATCCAAATTTCATCATAGCCAAAGGAGGGTGACAAAATTGGGTATCTACAGGTACATAGGAACAATCCTTTAAAACTAAAATACTAGAATCAAATTCTGAATATAAATCTCCCACAGTTTTCACCGCAGTATCAGCTCTAGTGCCCATTTGTAATCGCACCTTATTCTTTTCTAATTTTTTTATTTCTTTAAACCCCTACAACACATTGCAAACATGAATAGTGGACCCAATATCACCAACCATGAATTGGTGAGTTCAATAGTAAGGACTAACTCGTAAAGAACAGTAACATCAAATGTACCTTCTTTAGGAGCATCCTCTTTCTTCTCATCTGGCTTCTTGTTTTTCATCTTAGCCAGGTATACACAACAGTTCCTCTTCTAGTGGCCTTTCTTATGATACTTGAAGCAAGAATCATCGGCCTGGTTTCCCTTCTTCTTAACTCCTCCCTTGGGATTCAAATTGTAATTCTTCTTGCCCATTTTGCCTTTCTTCCATTTCTTCTTGGAAGAGGTGTTTGCCTCAGTGGTGTTCACCTCTTTCTTGACCACACATGTCTTCTCAGCCTCCACAAGGGCATTTGTAAATTCAGTAAGTGGCAAAGCCTATTGACTCAGTTGGTAAGACATAACAAACTGATTGTAGTAGGGAGGTAGGTAGAGAGCGTAGTACTATGCTAGTTTGGTATAAGAGGCTGAACTGTGTTCCTAAAGCATCAAGCCTATCAAATAGATTTGATAGTTTCATCACATGATCCATTACTGAACTTCATTCAGTATGCTTTATGTTGTGGATCTCATCCACCAAGTCATTGCGCGAGTGAATAAATTGCTTGTTGAACATTTCACGAAGCTTGTCTATCTTAGCACCAACAGTCCGGACTTCTTTAATAGAATCCCTAATGGACTTATCCACTGAGTTCATAATGTATAGGGATGCCTTAGAATCCCTGACCTAGAAATCATCATAATAATACACCTCATCCTCGGTGGAATGGTTATCAGGAGTAGGAGGGGTAGTTTCATCAAGCACTGAATAGAGTGATTCTGCTTTGAGGGGTAACTTAATATTGTAGTACCAATTCGCATGGTTTGGGCTAGTCAGTTTGGTCTCACTTATGAGTGAAAGTAGTCGGAGTTAATTGCAGCCATTGTTAATTATCTATAATGCACAAGAATAGCATTACATGAATTAATTACCATTATTCACACTGACAACTTGAGCAACAATATAATGGTAATGTTCACATTCAAGTCTCCCTCTTGACTTTAGAATGTGAATTGGAAACTCAAATCAATACATGAATAATTTTCCCTATCGGTGTTAATTACCCATGACTTGATCTAGTGAACTAATCTGTCCACCTCCAAGGCCTCTAATTTATTTGACCCCTTGAATATCATGCCCATCACCTGTCGAATGGAATACACTCAAGTCATGCACATACCCATTGCATCAGTTAGAGCTATGAAAAAATGTGGGATGACCCACTGTCGTGGTGTACCCCCACTATCCATCCTCTTAACATATCCAAGAAGAAATGAGTGCAATACGCTATGCGACACAAGCATGCCATTCTCCTGTCAACATCATAGTATACTCACATCTCATATTATTTTACACTCACCTCAATGGGAGGTCATGGATATATCCACAAACTTGGATTAATTCATATCATACATGCTTTTACAATAGAGAGTGAAAACAAACATACAAGGAAACAATCATGGATAGCAACTTGAAAATATTAAGGTGATTATGGGATGGCTTAGTTAATTCTTTAATTAACCCAATAAACCCTAATGTGCTTGGGGCACATCAACTATGCCAAGGAAGTAGCCATTAGCTCCACGTTATCTTCTTTTTGCGTCTCTTTTCTCCATTCTTCCATCAAAGCTCGAGATCTCCATCTTCTTCTTTGATCATCATGCATTGATCACCATCAACACATTCAAGAAAATCCAATCTTTTCTAAAATTACATTAATAAACCTAGGAAAAATCTATACATATTTCTTTTATCAAATAGAAACCTCCGATGAGAAACCAGCCCACCATCTTGGGTTGCCCATGGGAGTAGAGTACATGTTTCACAAAGATAGAGAAGAAGAGAGAGAGGAAGAAGCATCACATCCATTCCCATAACACATTCATAAAAACACATCACATGCAACCATGCCACCCATGTATAATTTTTCCAATCCCATAATAACTAGTTTCACATAATTAAATAAAACACATACATAATCATTTGATTGGAACATGGAATATGGATGAACTATGTTTAGCTACATTAAACATGCAAATAGTAATCTTCTGTCAATACTTGCATATTAGCACAATCTATGTCAACCAATGACATAAAATATATTACTTTTCAAAACACCTTTGAAAAACAAACCATGGATCAAATCCATTATCTAGGTGCCCAAAAATATATAACAATTATATATTGACAATATGGTGGTGACAATATGAATCATATTCATAAAATAAGCAAATAAAATAAAATAATAACTCGATCCAACAAGTGGGACCCACCACCAAGCAAGACTCAAAGATCAACTGAAAACCCAACCCAGCCAGGTGGAAGGCCGGCCTGCACATCGACACATGTAAGGAGGGGCTGCAACACACAGATGAGGGGCAAGGGCACCCTGGTGAGGGGCGCTAGCACCTTGATGGGCTCGCGTGCCCACCCCCACTAAATTTTTTTATTTTTTTAAAACAGAATATAAAAATTATGAAAAAACAAAAACTTAAAAAAGATAATTGAAAAATATGGGTTCTAAACCCTATTTTCAAAAAGGGTTCTGAAAACCCAATTTTGAACAGAGTTTCTATATTTTGATCGATGCATCCACACACAACCATTCCAATATGCTAAGTAATATCCATTCAACCATGATTTCAATGAATAGGAGAATAGGCTCTGACACTAATTATTGGAAAAAAGACTTTTTCAGCCCAACCTGACATGCACAGCGGAATTTCGGATCGATTCGAGTCTTTCTCCATATCATTAAAACCAAATAAGTATAATAACTAGTACAAAATAATGAGAATAATACTTACAAAGAGCTGCAAGCGAAGCTCCTCCTCCATAATGGTTCTTCCTCAGACCAACAATCCAAGTTTTGAATCCCAAGTGTGCAGCAGGTGCAGTTTATAAAGGTTTTGAAACTTCACAAGTTTCAATTGACTATCTAATAGCCCTCCTCTTTCCTTCAATAGTGCAACTACTAACTCACTTTTCTTCCTTGTGTAGGAATTAGAGTTCAACACTAGTGTGAAGAGAAGAGAAGAGAAGAAGAAAGATATAGAAGTGGAGAGAGAGAGCCAAAAGATGAGAAGGAGAATGGGATGCAAAAAGTTAGAATCCCATTTTACTCTTCTCTATTTTATATAATGTGGGGAATTATATTATAATAAAGAAATTCAATTAAGAAAATTAAACTCTTTTAATTTGCCTAAAACTTTAATTCCCATTTTTTTTTCTTTTTTTTTATAAAAATCTCTCTTCTTTTCATGAGACACTTATTCCAAATATGTAAATTTCTCTTCTTTCCGTAAAGCACTTATTCCAAATAAGTAAATTTCTCTTCTTTCCATAAGGCACTTATTCCAAATAAGTAAATCTCTCTTCTTTTCATAAACTTAGTTTATCCAATATGACTCAAATACTTGCTTGCTAAGAAAGGGAAGAAGCAGACTCTAAGAGGGATAATGCAAATAATTAAATAACTTATTAACTGCCCAGTAATTATTTATTCATCCCAATTTAATTCATCAAAATTAATTAAATATCCACCATAACTAAATTATGGTCAACTACTAACATTATCATTATGGAATATAGGGCATGTACATCAATACCACCATGACCCCATTCCGTAGTACATGTCCATATAGGAGTGTACACGCACGTTAATTGTGTTTAATCATTTCTAATCACCATTAGAAATATAAAATCATTTCTTAAATGATACAAAGCTCTGATTCAATACGCTTGTGCATAAACGCTCTCTCTCTTGATGTTCCCCTAAACAGGTAGTGGAAGCCCTATTGATTAGTTTTTCACTCATGTGCATTTTTTCTCACACCCAATATACCGGCCAGGTCCATTTGGACTTTGGTCATTAATACATCAAAGTGTGTGTGCAAACACCGCAGTGTCAATGTACATAGTAAATAAACAATCTCAAGTTAAAGGTAAGGTGATGTGTCAATTCCCATAAACACTTCCAGTGGTAATATAGGAGGTAGTATGACACAAAAAGATTCTTTGCCAATACACACACATATGTGTGCTCACATAAGTACACTGACATCTCTATATCTAGTAGTACAACATATGACATCTATTTATGATAAGGGTGCCCAACCCAAACCCTAGTTGTGACTTCCATTTATAAACCTATTAATGGACACATTGCTCATTTATAATTCATGTAATAAACCAATAACTCTTTACTAAACTGAACTGGTTTAAATTACAAATAAACTGGGTTTGATGGACACAATATCCAACAGATTAAGCCTGATATAACATATTGGGACTTACTCCAACTAACAGTAACTACATGCAACCATTGATATGAATGATATCTCAAAAATGTGTGCTAAATGGGATAGTAAGTAAGTACCATACACTAATAAAAGTACCAAGGATTAGAAGCAGAAGCTATTAATGGAAAAGCAGCAGACGAAGTGAAGACATGCTAAGACCCTAGGAATCATAAGAGGTTAGATTATGATTAGATGAAGTAATATTTGCAATTGGGTGACAATTGAAAATTTTAAATTTGCTGAGCTAAGTATACAAGACCTTGATGGAATGAAATATTGAGGGGTGGCTAAAAGCTATATGTAAAACTGGGATGAAATGATTAATGATGAAAAAAAAAAGGTGGGGAAAATGATAAAAATATGAGATTTATCAATGTAAACTCAGAATAATAATAGTAGATTATGGACTGCTAAGATAAGACTATTATGAGATTTTCAAAATCTGGAAATCCTTATAAAAAAAATTTGAATCCAGATATCCAATATATATATTGCTAGTAAGGTCAAATATACTGTATCCGGGTATGTAAAGAGGCAACCGGAATTTGAAGAAGGATAAGGAACAGAATGGAATACTAAATTTGGATTCACAAACCAAGAATAATGGTTAGGGAACAATACAACTAATGAATATAATGATGTATGATGTTGGGCTTAAGTAATTTCACTGATGATGAGTAATTCTATTAATTATGGCAAGGGAAAATTTTCAATTTGTCACTTGTGGATAAGAGAAATACTAAGGTGAGTATACGATAAGGTGAGAGGGATTTGTCACCCGAAGGAATTCTCAAGTTCTTTTATCTTAGCTGTAGTTGTGATTTTGGTAGAGAAATGTAAGGAAAGATATAGTTCTGGATGATAGTAAACTCTATGATAGTATTGCAAGAATTTAAGTACACAAAATGTTTTCACAATTCTGAAGTTGAAATAAATTGAAAAAAATGACGAAGATCTTGGAAGCTATTGACCTCACAAATTTTGAGGATGAAATTTATTTGAAGGAGGGGAGTAATTGTAACACCTTGGATTTAGAACCCCTCAATTCCAAAAGTGGAATTCAGCCGAGGAGGGTAAGATGTGAAAGTTGAACTAAAGGGTCTATGAAAACATCCATACAGCTGTGTAGGGAAGGAAGTAGACAAGAGAGAAGAGTAGGTAATGGTTATGAATGGTCTACAGGTGTGGGGAAAGGTCCCACATAGTGTGAACTACCTTGGGTAGAAGGTAGGACAGCAGGGAAGCTAACAAAGGACAACCGGTGGGATAGCCTCAGGCTAACCGGCTAGCTGGTTGCAGTGGCAGAATGCCCATAAATTTGTATTTTTCTTTGTGGGTCCCACTACTTTGCAGAGTTATTTTACCCATTCCTACCATAGGTTAGGGCATGATTAAGGGTTGAAATGGAATTAGTTTCATGTTACACCCTAATTTTGTGCCGAGTTATTTAAGTTTAATTACTTAGGAAAAATGAGTTTCTTATAAAAGTGCTTTGCCAAACAGACCCTAAGGCCTGTTTTAAGGTTATAAAAGGGGGAAGGTCGCCATTTCTTCTCTACTTTTTCTGCTGCGAACAGAAAAGAAATAGAGGAGAAAAGAAAAGAGAAGGGAAGAAGAATAGGGAAGAAGAAGGAAGGATCAGAGAGAGTGTTGTTGCTCTTCTCTACTACTCCCTACTATTGGTCCTCCTTTCTACTGCTACTACTGTACCTGTACTCCCATAAGCTACTAGTAGTGGAAGGATGCTATCAGAGGGTGCTACACAATTGGGAATGGGAACCCAGAGCTACATGGCTATATGTGAGCTGCTTGCACACTCATAGGAACTCCAGAATGGTATTATTCCCAACCCATCCCGGTGAATTGAGCTAGGGTCGGAATCGGCCTAGGATAGGGTTAGTCTAAGAATGAAATTGGGTGAGGGAATTTCCCTATGGGAACCCAGTATAGTCTCCTATAGCAAAAGCCTCAATTTTTGGACCCCAATTGAGACCCAATTAATTACAGGATTGTCCTAGAAACCCTAAATCATAGAGCTTTCTCTAATTGAATGAAATTAAATGTAAATGGAGGTGGGATTGACTCCCACATGATCTCAATTTTTCCTAGGGGCAGGCAAAAAATTTAGCTGACTCACCCAGGGAGTAAATTGGGTGCACTGGGACCCAATTGACTCAATAAGACTTCCCAAGACCCAAATTCAATGGGGGAAATTAATTTATAAGGTGCAAGAAATTAAAATGAAAAGGGTAGGATGTACTTCGGGTGATGGAACTGCCCAGCACAATTTTTCCAAGAGAGGCAAGGCTGTTAGGCTAAAAAATAGTCTATTCTACTAGGGAAACCAGCCAGCCGGTTGGGCCCTGATAGGATAGGGCTATTAAAGGGATTTTAATGATGGAAGTTATGGACTATTCCTATAAACCCCAACTTGCTCAATAATGGTTAAGCCATCTGAGGGCATGCTCTATGACCTACAAAGGGAAAGAAAATGCAACAGAAGGTGTGGGGTTATGAAGTGTTAGTATTGCCCCCTCCCTATCCAAGTACATTCATGCTCTAAGGGAAGTACAGCCATATCCAATAGGGTATGAGTTAAATACATCTGAATCTAATCCAATAGACCAAGAATAGGCTCAATGACTATGTAGGTTGACCAGATGACCTACCGAGACCTCAGGAATTGGACTAGAATGCTAGCTGGTCAGCTGAGAAGGAATACCGACTTGAGGTCAGTGCACTCCTTATCAACAGAGTGTGGATTCCAATACAAGAATTTAGTTGGAACATAGGAAGGGAAAATTTATAATTGATTATGGAAATAAAATTGGTCTAAATGTGAAATTGGTAATCTAGGAACCTGAAAATGTACCCGGTGAGGATACGCGTGATTGGAAATTCAACGAAAGAACACCAAATTTGGGGAAATCAGGTGAGTTGGTGTTTGAATTATTTTATGGAGTGTTTTGATATTTTCAGTTATGCATGCTCATGTGAAATGTGATGAATGTTGTGTTATGGATTTATTTTATATAAAAATATAAATATTTAACATGTTGTATGATTTTACCAACTTGGGTGTGATTGAGGTTTTTTTTTATGAGTATTATGGTAGACGTGTGGAGATTGATGTAATATTGATGGTTTGTGGCATAGTGTGGTCGAGGTTCTTTCAGGTGCTGTGGGCTCAAATGTCAGTCTTATAGCTATGACCTTAGTTGTGTGTGTGGATGCTATGATTGATATGGATACATTTAGATGCATATGGTTAGGCTCACATCCCAGTGCTATAACCCCTTGCCAATAGGGGTAAGGTATTAGCTAATCCAACTCGGTGGTAGGTCGCGAAGGACTACTATACCCAGATACTACGTACTGTATCCTGAGAGGGCACAACATGGTACGATGTACTTTACACATAGCTATCGGACAACATAGGGGATCGAGGACGGTGTGGGATTCCAGGACCATGTTTCTCAAGGGTTACTATTTAGGGGTTAGCTGGGGGACCGAGCCTTTGACCGGACTGGCTGACTCCTACTTATAACTAGCTTGTATCTCTGAAGCCCAATGTATAGGGTACGGGATGCCACCTACGTTGCTTATAACACTTATACCCCTTTATTGAGACTTAATAATTAGAACAGAAATTACAATAATAAATGGATCATATGGATTGTTGCATATAAGCCAGATGGCATGATATTGTGAGCTTGGGTTGGCATTCATGATATATGTGTGTGTGTGTTTGCATGCTCACCCCTCACTGGGCAGTATAGCTCACCCCTCGTTGATATTTGTTTTTAGATGCTAGAAATGAAACTGAAATGGACAGAAGATTAGTATGGTTGTGAGGCCATGTGTGCAAGATACTTCGTAGTTGGATGGACACCTCTACAATTTATTCTTGGGTTTATATTAATTATGGTTGTAAGATTTATATTATTGCTATTGTTACCTATGGATTAATTCAGTTTGGGCCTGTAATATTAATTACCAGTAACTATCATTGCTAACTTCCTAGGGATTCTATATGCGTACTCTGATTTTGGTAGATATTCTCAAGTGGTTGGTTGGTTAGTACACTGCATTTGTGATCTTGAGTATAATTGGTCACCACACATAATTACGCTTTCTATGGATTATATATGTGTACTCTGATTTTGGTAGATATTCTCAAGTGGTTGGCTGGTTAGTACACTGCATCTATGATCCTGGGTATAGTTAGGCTAACTGAATTGGGAATCCAATGCCGCATACCTTAACCATATTTGGGCAAGGTGTGACAATGGGTTCTTGAGAAATTTAAGTGGCAGACTGATCGGTTTGATGTGTTAGGAGACCCCAAGGTTCATTTACAGATCTTCGTGAGCATCGCCAAGTCATGGCAACTTACACATGAGTAGATGGGGCAAGCATTATGGCGACTTTGTCGGGGTCGGCCATGAGGTGGCTAACACAATTCGAACCTACGTAGACTCAAAATTACGGAACAGTCGTGCGAGCCTTCACCAAGCAGTACTCTTACAACATAGAAGTTGATGTTAAACAATGTGAGTTGGAGAACCTAAGGCAACTTCCAAAGGAAGCATTTACGGCATTTCTAATGAGGATTCATGATAAGGGTGCCAAAATGGTGGATAGCCCTTCTAAGGCAGAACAAGTGGAGATGCTGATTGAAAATCTCTCCAAACCCTACTATGAAGTCCTTTACTACAAACATTTGCAAACTTTTAATGCTTTGATAGCCACAGGCACTCGTGTTGAAACAAGTTGTTAAGGGATGCCCAGTATCAGGTAGTGCCTCAGGACTAAGGAAAGAATGCATGGTTTGGGTGAGGCAGGAGCTTAGAGATGAGCACAGTGAATGTAGTCCAACATCCAGTACCATCATTAGAGTGTCCCAGCCACAACCATTTGTCATATAGGCAGATCCAGTAGCCTAAAGGGCCTCGTAGCCTAGGAGGTAGTTCATAGATTTGGGAATGCCAATGGCAATAGTGTATGAGAAGTTGAAGAAGCAAGGTCTCCTAGGCATGGTTGCTTCTAGACCCATTAGCAATCCCCCACCTGCCTAGTATAGAGAACATGAATATTGTGCTTACTATAACCAAAAAGGTCATACCACAGAATGATGCTTCAATTTGCAACAAGCTATCCAAGATTTGGTAGATAATGGGACAATAGAACAGAAAGTCAAACAAGCTCCAATGTCACAACCAACCCACTCCCAGAGCTTGGGGCAGTTAATACATTGGAAGCAGAAGAAGCTTAAGTGGATTTAACTAGACTCATTCGACTAAAGAAAAGAAAAGGTCTCATGGATTCCCGAGTTCACAGGAAGAGCATGGGAAACAAAGTTTGGATAATGAGGAGAAAAGTTGAAAGAGCCATTGATAAAGGAGAACTGGGAGTTATGGGTCAACCACCACCTAGTCCTCCACCACATAAAGCTCCTATAGTCCATGTCCCACCATCACCTATGCATCATCCCCCTTCACCACCACCAGAATCCCCATCATACTATCCGGGATTATATTCTTCATCACCTTTATATCATCCACTATACCCTTCAACGTACCTAACCTCTCATAGTACATCCCCATCATATTATCCTACCTCATACCCATCAACCCCATCAGATGACCTTTTCTCCTGATCGGCATATGTCCCAGGGATGGTATGTGATCCCTGCCCTTAGGAGCCTAGATGGATGGATGGTTGTGACATGTTACCAAGGTCATCGCATCATACTTCATCAACTAGGTCAGTGAATGCTTGGACGATGAAGAGTCTGAAATGGACCCTACCCCATTGATACACCTTTTTGAATATAGAGAGGACCCCTCGCCAGTAGTTGAAGAGATAACAGATGGGCAACTCAAGGCAGTTATGGCACTAGCATTCAGGGAGCAAATTAAGCAAGAGGCTTGTCAGATTCACATAATGAGGGACAAAGAGGGAGAGTCTGATCATGATGAGCTTGATAATTCTGATGATGACATGATTAGTCACCTGGTGTGTGCCATGAGTGGAGATGATCCAATGATGGATCCCACTGATGCCATCCATCCGGCATTATCTATCCAAAAAGAGATAGAATTACCAAACGAAAAGGAAGAGGAAGAAGATGTTTCTGAGGTGGCTACGGAAGAAAAAATGGTGGATATAATAGTACTTTTGAGAACAATGGAAGATCACCTGAATGGGACAAACAAAATGTTGCGTGACATGGCTATCAGTGAAGATTACTATGTTGAACAAGTAAAGCACCTCCAAGAAGTAAGAGAGGAGGACACACTAGAAGAGGTATTGGATAAGGGACTCCAGCGTTTCTTTAATGCAGCAAAGAAGGTGTGAGCCCAAGCTCATGATATTTGTGAAGAACCTCAACTTCCTACCCTAAATCTAAAGAGAGAACCTGAAGAGCCTATGGAAGAAGGCACCCCCATGGTTGGGATTATTACCATCATGGATACTGAAGATGAAAGTGATGGATATCCACTAGATATTTTCACTAGAAAGTCTGTGAGTGTAATGGAGACACGAAGCGAAAAGGAGTACAAGAAAAAATCATTGGTGGTGGAGCAGCCCAAAACAAATGGGGCAGCAAAAAGGCTTTTCAGTACAGAACCAGAAAACCCTATTTTGACACAGCTCAAGAAGGTGTTGGCCAACATTTCCATTTGGAGCTTATTGATGGACTCCCCGTCAGACAAAGAAATCGTGCTCAAGTCCCTTGCAAACATACAAGTGCCAATTGAAATTGACCCAATACAACTTTCACAGATAATAGGGGCAACATATGCAATGCAATCTCTGATGTTCACCGATTCTGAGCTACGTAGCCAAGGGATTAAACACAATCGGGCTTTGCATATATCAGTTGAGTGCCACGACAAAGTTGTGCCTCAAGTCTTGATTGATAATGGGTCTACCTTGAATGTTTTGTCATTATGATCAGCCTTAAGCATCTGTCTGGATATGGAGAAGATGAGACCATCAAATCAAACAGTGTGGGCTTATGACAACACAAAAAGGGACATTTTGGGAGTTCTCACAGCATCTGCGGTAATCATCCTGGCAAAGTTTGATGTTGATTTCCAGGTGATAGATATCTTGGCTTCCTTTAATATGCTCTTAGGAAGACCATGGTTGCATCAAGCCAAGGCAGTATCTTCCAGCTTGCATCAGAAAGTGAAGTTCTTGTATGAAGGAAAGGTGATAACCATTTCAGGAGATCCAAAGATAGTCAATACCCTAGCCAACATTGAGAAAGGGGGGAAAGAAAAAGAGATCCGCCTTAGTGGGTTTGAGATAGAAGGTACATATGCTTTCCTCTCTAAAGGAAAAGTTGAAGAAGATGTTCTAATAGATGAGGAGACTATTTGGAGTCCATCAATGGGCAGTATGATGAAGAAAATGCAGTACTTCCTGGGGATGGGGCTTGGAAAATATCACCAGGGAGTGTTAAGGTTCCCTATGATGGTTGAAACAAAAGGAAAAGAAGGACTGGGATACAAGGGATTTGAGAAAGAGGGATGCAACAAGAAGTCAATTATAGCATATTTTCCTACCCTCAATGGATACTTTGTGAAGGAAGGAAAGGATTTTTTGTTCCATGGAAATGTGGAACCTTGGTTTAACGAAGTAGTGGCCCATATTCAACTAGGATTTGAGATATTCTTCCAAGATGAATTTGATTGGGTGCATTATGAGTCAGAGCAGCTTCAATTTGCAAAGAAGGATGACGAGATCATCAACATATCAGGGATTCTAAGGATTGAAGATGAGGATTCCTCTCTTGATCCTACCATATTGATCTAATTCAAGAAGTCAATTAACCCTTGGATTCTTCTGAAAAGAGAATGAGAAAAGAAAGTGAAGTTGAATTGGTGCTTACATCTGCCAGTAGACATGAAAAGACATATTTTCTCAATCTTTCAAGAGATGCATACGAAAGAGTTGCATGAACTGAAGCCTAGACCATTCCACGGTGAAATCACTTATGCCCGGGAAAGAAGAGCTAAAAGACTGAGGGTTTGTGTGCATTGTGCCAGAACCAATTGTAACCGAATAATCAAAGCAACCAACTAAACTGTGACCGAGGGGTAGGAATGATTTCAAGTAGCTGCCTAGAGAAGCTGGAATTCATTAATAATGGCCTAAGTAGCCTCAACTAGAACTCATCTCTCATGAAGTTTGGCTTCGGATACCAGGAGATTCGCTAGATCATTTTGGTGGCCGTGAAACTTCAGAAGGTTGAGATAGCAGCAGTTGCCATAGAAGAAGAGGGTCCCCTACCATATTTTTTGATTCACAGAGCCAATGGACTAATACATAATTGGACCAGTGCCGGAGACAGCTTCGAGTTCACTCATACCCAATAATTAACCGATCTGAATATCACTAAAGAAAGCACTGAGTCTGTCATTGAGTCCTCTGATGTCATTTATGTTCCCTTACTTCCTAAGAATAATAAGTTCAAGTTCATGTATGTTGAGTCTATCATTGCTTTGTTAAACATTAATGAAATTCCTAATTCTGAGTATGATTTGCCTCCATTTCTAATGATGATTTTAATGAATATCACAACCTAACAAAACATGCAAGCATAAAAAATCCCAACCCATCCGTGAGGATACTCAGGTCATTAATTTGGGAATAGACCAATGCCCTCGAGAGGTTAAGATCGATGCTACCCTAAATGATGAAGAAGCAACAACAGTGATAAGTCTTCTTAAGGAATTTATGGAGGTATTTGCTTAGTCCTATTAGGACAGGCCTGGGATTGATCCAAGTACTGTGCAACACCACTTGCCAATATACCCTGATGCAAGGCCGATTAAGTAGAAGCCTAGAAGAATGGGTCCTGAATGGAGTGAGAAAATCAGGGGAGAAGTGATAAAGTAGTGGAATGCTAGTTTCCTACAAGTTGTGGAATACCCCCAATGGTTGACCAATATTGTTCCAGTCCCCAAGAAAGACGTGAAGGTACGGATGTGCATGGAATTTTGGGATCTCAACAGAGTTAGCCCCAAAGATGATTTCCCATTGTCACATATTGGCATGCTTGTTGACAACACAGCAAAGCATGCTTTGTTGTCTTTCATGGATGGTTTCTCATGGTATAACCAAATAAGCATGCACCCCTAGGACAAGGAGAAAATGGCTTTCACCACCGGTGGGGAACATATTGTTATAAGGTGATGCTATTTGGGTTCAAGAATGTAGGAAACTTACCAAAGAGCGGCCACTGTTATCCACCATGATAAAATTCACAAGGAAGTAGAAGTCTACGTTGATGATATTATAGTAAAGTCAATGGATCAACAAGGACATGTCTCCTCCCTGAGAAAATTCCTTGAGAGGATAAAGAAGTATTAGCTAAGGGTGAACCCCCAGAAATACGTATTTGGTGCAACAACCGGAAAGCTATTGGGATTTATAGAAAGTGAAAGAGGCATTAAGGTTGGTCCTGTAAAAATCAAGGCTATCACACCCCGCTCCCCGTAATAGAATACCACAGTGTGAGTAAGACGCTTACCCATCTTACACCTCTACTAGGATCTCTGATAGGAGTACCTTAACATTTACAACCACACACACTGAACCACCATAACAATTTGCAGCAGAATCCAAGAATATCATAGCAAAATATAGTTCAAATGGGGGACATGTCTAATGATAACATATATCCGTAACCGAGTTATTCAAATACATATATCCATGACTTACATATATTAAGTCCATTAAGAATACCATAAATCAGTTAGGTATCAGAATATCAAAAAGACTCTGAGCCTCTCAAGGTGCTGAGTAGGCACAGGTATCATAGGCACAATCCTAGTCGTGCTCTTCTACTTCTAGCATCCACCAGTCAGTCACTCCGTACTCAGGTGCGGAGGTAGAGTCACATCCTATCGGTACCACGGTACACATCATCATCTAAAAAGCAATATCCAAGAGGGGTGAGCTCCAACTAGCTCAGTGAGGGTTGGGGTTCATGCACAATCAACCACATACACATAATAAATCATGATGCCATGAGTATAGAATTAAACACATAGTCCATGATGCGAATGATGCAATTCATTTGATATTAATCTACCTAATATACAGCTAAGTCTGCTAAATGCTACTACGACACATTAGGCTGTATCCTTGGTCCTGGAACTCACACATAGATCACCTAGCGATACAAACCCTAGTCTTGATTAGGAGCCTACCGGTCTTGGAATGTAACCATTGGTCACCCAACAAACCCTTGATAATCCCCTCTTGGCAGTCACGGCAACGGAATCACCATCGGCCACGCCAAACTATTTTCTGCCTCCTACCACAATCACATAATACCACGGGTGTGGCATTTCGGAAAGGTTCATTGAATATATCACTATTGGGTTATCCAATACCTTACCCCCTGTTGGCAAAGGGACGTAGTATAGGTAATGTCATTTAATCACAAATATTCTACATGCCTTACATAATGATACAGTTAGTATAGACTATGCGATACCAGAATCACCATTAGCCACAAAGCGTATCCATTTTCAAGTATAGTCCCGGGGTACACAATACCAGAATCACCATCGACCACAAAGTGTAACACACGACTATATACCTATTTTTCATATAAGCAGTTGACTATGGGCTACGCAATACCGAAATTACCATCGGCCGCAAAGCGTACCCATTTCCAAGTATAGTCCTGGAGTGCACAATACCGGAATCACCATCAGCCACAAAGTGCATTCTGAAACTATATCTAATCTAATGTATATAATAAATGCATGAATGCAACATTCACATAGCAATCATGATACTAGAACCACCTCAGCCACACCGGATCCCGTTACACATCTCAAAATCACATATCCAATATCCATATTTCATAACATAATGAATCCATATAAATAGCATGTTCACAATTATCAACATAATCATTTTAACAATAGGATAATCAATTAAAATTTCCCAACACATTTCTACATATTAAACATTCCACAAAATAAAGTCAACCATCCCTCACCTTGGTTATGTTTGGTTGAATTGTTTTTTCGAGTGTATCAACCTGGTGTTCAACTCACTTTAGTTCTCATTGTACATGTGCATCTCTGTCCTATGTACAAGGGTAGACAGATATCATTACATGTCGGAAGCACTGAAGGGGGACCCACAAGAGCTACCCCAAAGGGTTCAAGCATTGTCAATTTCAACAGCATTAGGAGGATCACCAAAAATATGCATCGACAATAGGGCTGAATCCACCGAAAATATCAGACTTATTTCCAGTGGCCTTGGTAGAGGCCTCCGAAGGTCTCAAGGTTCACCAAAAATATGCACCGGAAACAATCCAGGTTGTTTATGGTGGGTGTTTCCTATGGATACCCGAAGTGAACCCACGGATTTGGGGCTTTTCGACCACTGGGGTTTGTTCCATGGAGGCTGTAGAGGGTCTTCCCACCTTTATTTTAAGGTAAAGAAATCCCGTTTCCATCGATCCATTTGGGAGGTACACGATCGAAAGATCAAAACTCTAACTTCATTTTTTGTCACAAGCGTTGTCGGAGCTCATCGGCTTGGTTTGAGCTCAACAATCACATGGGAGAGTGAAATGTAAAATCATCTGACCTCCAGGGGGGCCAGAGTCAAGGCTTACCCCTCCAACTTGGTGATTCACTCCCTACCTCAACTACACAACTACAAAATGAAGAAGGAAAGAGGTAGGGGAGGTAGCACTTACCTCCAGCGGGGATTCTGACAACTCGATGCAAGGCCAGGAGCCAAGATGAGCTTCTTCCCTCTTCTTCCTCTTCTTCTCCTTCCTTTCTCTCCTCTTCTCTTCCTCTCCCACGTTTTGGACAAGTGAGGAGTGAGAAATGAACTTACTCCTCCTTTATAGTATGTCATGACCTTAGTGTCTGTTTGGTTGGCCCTTGTCTGGTCCAAGTAGGTTATCCTGTAATTTGGGTTACGCGGGCCTACCTCTTTAGACTTATATGGAGTACAAGTTATGAGGGAAGGTGTGGGAGAGTGTGTGGGGTCATCTACAACTGCTCACAATGTGGGTGGTGGGGTCCATGGGCATCGAAACCCAACTAGTAGCCTGTTAGGCCACCGGATTCAGCCCAGGTGTTTACAGTGGTCAAGGAAGTGTTGTGCCTTGACTGCCTGATATTCTCACTTGGTCATTCCATGGGTGTTTGTCCCAGGTTGTGTCTATGATCCTCTGGCAATTTTGGTATGTGCCGGGACTCGGATGTGGGGATTTCAAGTGACTTACCGTTTGGGGTTGGAAGGCTTGAATCCTCTCTAGTTGGACTGGTAAGAAATACACGAGCAAGTGGGATCATCTCTCCCCCTTTTGCAATGAGCTACCGCAAGCCAAAACCCGATGGTACTTTCCACTTCTGGTCTGAGACCTAGTACAATATTTCAAATTAGACCGAGTTAGGGTATGGGTGTAACAAAGGCGATTCAAGAAATGCCCATGCCTCGAATAGAAAAGGAAATATGAGGACTCCTTGGTCTCACCCAGTACATTGGCTGATTCATATCTCAATTGACTATTATTTGTGAACCGATCTTCAAACTGCTGAAGAAAGACCAGTCCAAAGAATGGACTGATCGATGTCAGTAGGCATTCAACAAAATAAAGGAGTACTTAACAAAGCCACCAGTGCTATTACACCTGTCATTGGAAGGCCTCTATTTCTATACTTATCAATTGGAGACAATTTCATGGATCATTATTTGTAATACCCTACTTCTTAAACTCGGTCTGATTACACGGTTGACCCAGTTTAACTATGCAGAACCCGAACCGGAGAGAATCAGAGCGGGTTCCTTATGGACTATGATGGCAAGGGTGACCTTAAACACCGGCTGGCCCGACAAGTCCGAGCCAATGCCAGAAGAGATGGGAATACCCAAGCCATGTACATGCACCTATCATAAGGTCATGTACGGATAAAGCAGGTATGTAGCCGTATATTAAGGTACATACGTATATGACGTCGTATGCCAAGAGTGAGATTCGCGCTGAGGCCCGAACTCTGTCAAAATCCCAAGTTTTGGCTCTCAGGTGGGCGGACAGGTGGGTGCATCCACCCACCTGAGTGACCCACCCATGTGAATTGCTTAGTATTTTAAAGAAGTATATATAGCATTTATACTTTCTTTTCTTTTCTAATTTATGACACTCGTACGTTGGTGAGAGGAGTAAAGAGGAGAGAGAAAAGAAAGGGAAGAAGAACGGAAGAGAAGGAAGAGGAAGAAGAGATGGATATCATTGGCGCCGAGGCTTGATCTCCCCATTCCGGCGCCGGAAGAGTGAACTTCAACACTAGATCTACATTTAGAGGTAAGCAAAGTTGGGTTCCTTAAACATTCACCATACCCAAGTAAAACCCTTGATTCGAGTAGGGTTTCCTGAGATCTTGTAAATCCCCTTTGAAATGATGAATCTAAGGTTTAATAGATGATTTATGTGTTGATCTTGAAGGATTTGAAGAAGTATTTACAAGGTTGGAGAAGCATTGTGGATTTGAAGTGATTTTGGGGTTTTGAAGTGATTTTGGGGTTTTGAAGGTGTTCTTGGGCAAAGAAGGTAAGATGGCTTCCCATTCCTTAAATCTAACCTAGATCTAGGTTAGAACCATCCTATAAGACTTTGAAAGTGTGAAGAATGGGTTGGGAAAAGCCCCATTTGAATCTCTAAAGAATGGAGGAAGTTGGGAAGAAACAGCAGGTTTCCCGCCAAGACCGGTGGGCCATCTGGCCTGCCTGTGGGCACCCGCCTGAGAGGGCAGGGCCTTCGGGCACAACCGGCGGGCTAACCGACAGGCTAACCGGTGGGCATGGTTGCCCGTCAATCTTATCAGACCCCCCTGGCCCAACCGGTGGGCCAACCTGCCCACCGGTCTAGACAGGTGGGCTGTCTGACCCACCTGAGAGGCTCTGAATGTGATTTTTCCGTCCGATTGGGCCCGAATCGGACGTGTGACCTTCTTTTGGGATTCTAAACATGATCGTGTCATTGGATCATGTTAATTTTGATTCCAAAATGGTGAAGTACTAACTCCGCTCACTCATAGTAGGTTCACCAAATCCTACGCTTCTCGCACCGGATCTCACCCGTACCGGACGGGAATCCTTGTACACTATGGGTAAGTGGGGAGAGGACGTTTGACCTTGTTTCAAGGCATTGTTTGGCATTCATTTAATTGTATCTAGTCTAGTCATGCCATCATGAAAATGCTATGTAGATTAGTCATTCTCACATTGTTATGCCTGTGTGCTATGTTTACTTTCTAAATGCCAAGTGATGTGATGCTTATGTGATGAATGTTGACATCATTATGCATGATGCATTAATAGACTAGATGCCATAGTCGGCTTGGAAACGAGTGCATTGGTGGCCTGTGGTATGGGACGCGGTGGCACTATGCAATCATACTATTGTCATATAGGAGCATGCGGTTTAGGATTTTCACCATCCCGTGCTACGACCCTTCCCAACAGGGGTTAAGGTGTTGGGTTACCATTTGGGGGGAAGCAGTGGTCGCGGTTGTTGGGTCACTGTGGCGATTAGACATAACGCCCAGCGGGTCATTAGGACAGTCGGTAACCCCGGTGGTATATTCAAGAGGGCCAATCGTACTGCTTTTAAATTGCTGGAGTCAGCACCTTTAAATTCAGTCATTTACTTTTCTGTTGAGAGCCGGTGGTGGGCATGCTTTTATTTTTCCAAGTACTCACGGTGGGCCTTCTTCGACAGCCCTATGAGCGTATCGCGGGATGGAGTTCGCGGCTCGTACCCGGAGTATACGTGCACTGTGGCTGTAGTAGCACTAAACCAAAGACTTAGTAATGTTGCTTAGGTGGATGTGATTTAAAATGTATTGCATAGCATGTAGTGCATATGATTGTGTTTTGATGTGTGGATTGCTGTGTGGTCCATCTTTCCACTTACTGAGCTAGTGAGCTCATCCCACGTGTGCACCCCTTTTTAGATGATTTTGCAGGTCATCCATCGAGGAGCAGGTGGGTCCCAGGTTGAGTTCCCTAAAGAGGACGGTGGGCCCTCGAGGAGTTAGACACGCACGATTGCCCGTCGAGAGTTGTGCTCTTGGGACCGATTACGATGCCGAGCTGAGCTCCACTTTTGAGGCCGAGCTGAGCTCTACCATGTGATGCCGAGCTGGGCTCAACCCTTGATGCCAAGCTGAGCTCTAGCCTTTGACACTGAGTCGAGCTGTATACTCTGATTTTTTGGATGGTTTCCTTTATGTACTTGATATGTGAATTATACTTTTATTGTATAAATATCATGCCTTCGGGCCCACAAGTATATAACTATTGTATCACAATTCGGGTATCAAGTATTATGGGGATATTCACAGGTAAACCAAGTCTTCCGCTGATCTGATAATCTTTTATTAGTTGTGTGTATCTTTGTGGTGGAATACGATGTCGATGATCTGGCGAGTTTGGGTTAACGATGTTAACTTTGATCCTTGGCCGGTTCGGTGTGAACGGGGTGTGACAACGGTGGTATCAGAGCATGATGCTCTGGTCCACTCACAGCATATCATTAGAATCCTGTAGAATTTATAATAGGGAAATGGGATTGGGTTAATGTAAAAGCTTTAAGGAGTTAAAAGCCAAAGAAAGAAAGTATTAAAAAGGGTTGCATTTAGGTATTGCATTCATGGCATGTGTGAGTGTAGATAAAAGGTAAATAAATTGGTGTTATAACCTATAGAGTACTAGCTTGACGAAATTTTGGCAGTATAACGGCGTAAAATGGGATTTCCAAAAATTTACACACAAACACCTGATAAACAACAGATATATAATATAACAACGATAAAAAAGGTAACAGTAGACACCACAACTAAACTATACAAGAATTCAACATATAAACTCATCACAAACCACTATCAAAACACATTATCCCACAAATAATTTCAGATACAGTGCAAGTACAAGGAATTAGAAAAGAAATGAAATATACAACAAGGTCCAATAAAAGGAAACAGATAAGAAGCTGGTGTTGGCGAGCTAAGCCCTCACTGATCATCATCGTCGTCATCTATTATCACTATGTTCGTCGGAGGTCTAGAGTTGACATCGAGGCGATGGTCGTAGTAGTCAAACCTCGTGTTCACCAGCCGTACCTCCCTCCGTAGTCGGCCAAAATCTGCTGAGATGGCGTTGGCCGTGGTGCTCAAGTCCTGGCCCAGTTGGAGAAAAGAGTTCTCCAAAGTAGCCTGCCTCTCCAGGATGCGTTCCTCCCTGGAAGCACTCTCGTCCAGCCTTCTTAGCAGCTGATCTTGGCCATCCTTCAAGGCCCGCATGGTGGACATCATGCCCTCAAAGTCGTATGCACCACTCTCAGGTGGTGGGGCTCTATGCTGTGAGGCTGCAGCTCTGGAGAAGCCAGGATCGGGACCTCTCGACTCCTGAGGCATCTCCTCAGGGATGTCATCACCCACCAGGTCATCCTCCTCATCCTGAGGAACATAGTCCTCATCATCCTCGCTGGACTCCTCCTCCATGTGAACATCCTCCATAGGGGCAGCCCTCCTAACCCTATCTCTCTGCGCTCCTGCTCTCGGAGGTGTATCCATAAGGGTGTGGAGACCCATCCTCAAGAGGTTACCCCTGTCGAACTTGTCCGCCGGAGTCTTCCCCTCCTCGCCACTCAGGTCCACCCCTAAGAACTCGAAGATCCTAGTGAGGATCCTGCCATAGGGGAATCCTCCATCCTCAGGGTGGGAAGTATGGTGCTCCATCGTCTTGAGGATGATGTATGGCAGGCACAAGTGCTCGACACCTCCCTCTATGGCCGTGTATATGCAGAAAGCGATGAAGGCCACCATAAAGCCCACCTGGTTCCGATGACCTCCTCTGGGGAGCAAGTTGAACTGGACCAAACGGGCGAACACGCGAACCTCGGGGTAGAAGGATGTCTCGGACTCCGGACGGGCACTGCTGCCACAGATGGTCTCGTAGATGTAGTCCGGCATCTCCAAACTCATGAATGGTCCTAGGGGCTTACTCCTAGGAGGACTGTAGTAACGGTGCCTGGCTGCTGAGATGCCCAAGATGTTGGCCAAGGTATCCACGGTCAGCTGGATGTCTACCCCCTTCACCAAGCTGACTATGGTGTACTCCCCGTACTGATAAGAAACCTCCAAGTTGCAGTAGAACCTGTGAACTAGTTGCTCGTAGCATGGACGGTCTACGTGGAGGATAGACTCCCAGGCCAGTGCTGAGAACCTCTCCTGAAGCCGAGCCTTGTGGAATTCGTTGACTACCACGGTCTTCTCCATCATCACCGACCTCTTCAGGAAATCCGGCCAGTTGGCTGCTACCTCTGCACTATGGAAGAGCTCCTCATCATAGTTCGAAGGGTCAAATCGGGCAGGTCTGGGTCTCTCTGTGCGGGGGGCTAGAGAGCTAGTTCCCGCACTCTTCCGCTTAGAAGCGGTGGTCTTACATCGAGTGCCAGAGGATGAGGGCCCCTTGCCGGTGCGAGATGACACCATGGCAAGAAAAGAGGAAAGCAGGGTGAGTAAGGAAAAGAGAATGACAACAGAGAGATGGGTGAGCAATAAGAGAAAGCCCCGAAACTCAAATTTTCTCGCAAAAATAGAAAATGCGACAAGCGAGGAATGATAGGGAGCCTATGGACGAGATGCACGGTAAGTGACAAAGCAGAGTCATGGTAAAACAACAATATGATAGAAAGGGGCATATGTAACATGAGAGGATTCAAATTTCAATGCGCAAGTTCATTCACAATGGAGTAAAACTTGAAACTATAGGTCTAAGACGGAAATGTCATGGTAGCGAGATCATGAACATGCAAAAACATACTCTAATAGACTATGGAGGTCCACAAATACCAAGTATGTAAAGAAAAAAAAATCAAGGAAACCCAACACAAAAGAGGGGTTTTCATGGGAAGACATGGGGATTCCAAGCATAAGGGACATTTCATGAATTCTATAGCATGTTAAGCACAAATCAAGCGTAATGCATCACAAATGAATCCTTAATTGGAGAAAAAGAGCGAGAATTGAAGAAATCCCCAAATTTGAGAAAACTAGGGCACGATTTGGGGTTTTTCTCAAAATGGGGAGATAAATCCTAACAAACTAGAAATGACCACAAGAGAAACATCATAATCACATGGAAACACTATTCTATGGAAAGAAATATGGAAAGAGAGCCTAGATTAAAGTCTACACATGGATTTTACCCCCCAAGTAAAAATTCTGAGAAAAAGGGAAGAAAAACTTACTTGGAAGTGGGAGAGTTGAATCTTCGCAAAAAGCGCCGGGTTGATGAGTGGAATCGCGAGTGGAAGCACCGAGGAGACCTCCAAGATCGCCCAAGGAAGAGAGGGAGAGAGAGAAAGAGGAAGTGAAGGAGATAAGACAGAATAGGGCTTAAGTGCCCTGTTCGTGTTTTTCACTCGGCCAGGACAGGCGGGCCGACCGGGCAGGGTGGCCCGCCAATGTCACCCGCCGGTTGAGGACCAGGACGCGGGCCAACCTGCCCGTCAGTGCAGCCCACCGGTTGAGGAAACTTGTGGAAAAATGGAACTTTTTTTTATGATATTAATATTATTAATATAATGTATTGATTTTGTCATTACTCTTATAGTTGCGTGTTATGGTCAAGTAGGACCATTGACATACTTGTGGGAGCACCGGCCTTGTATCTTGGAATTAAGTTGCGGTCAATTGCAGACTATCATACACTACAATAACCTATGTGATGGCATATACTTGTGTGCCGAAATCAATTCTACGGTGTTTAACCAATGTGGTGTATGATATGTTCCAGGTACAGGGATACGATGGTACGTACTAGATCCGGTAGCAATGCCCGAGGTACCTCGCGTGGTCCTCGTCTGGTCGGTCGACCACCAAATCCCAGGAGGTCCCGCTCTGTGGGGCAATCCTCCCCTCCACCACCTTCAGAGACCCTTGGTCAGGGTGGGGCACATGGGGACCCACCTATGACTACACTCCCGGACCCTCCACTGGTTATTACTCCAGAAGATGTTGCTACCATAATTCAGCAGTCACAACAGGCTTTTCAGTAACAAATGCTTCAGCAACAGCAAGCATTTATGATTGCTATTCAGCAATAATTGGACCTTTCTCAATCGGGTCATCCTCCCCGGATACTTACTCCACAAGACCCGCCTGTAGGGTCGGGAACGGGGCCACAAGTGGGAGGTACACCTCCAATTCCAGCATTCAGTGTTCCTCAGTATGGGGTGCCTCCTCCATACTCTTACTGTAATACCCTACTTCTTAAACCCGGTCTGATTTTGCGGTTGAACCGGTTTAACCATGCAGGGACCGAGCCAGAGGGAATTAGAGCAGGTTCCTTATGGGCTATGATGGCAAGGGTGACCTTAAACACCGGCTGGCCCGACAAGTCCGAGCCAGTGCCAGAAGAGACAGGAGTACCCAAGGCGTGTACATGCACCTACCATAAGGCCATGTACGGATAAAGCAGGTATTGTAGCCGTATATTAAGGTATATATGTATACTACATCATATGCTAGGGTGGGGTTCGTGCCGAGGCCCGAACTCTGTCAAAATCCTAAGCTTTGGCCCTCAGGTGGGCGAACAGGTGGGTGCACCCACCCACCTGAGTCACCCATCCATGTGCACTATTCACTTATTCAGGAATTATATATATAGCATTTATGTTTTCTTTCCTTTTCATTTATGACACCCGTACGTTGGTGAGAATAGAAAAGAGGAGAGAGAAAAGAAAGGGAAGAAGAAGGGAAGAGAAGGAAGAGGAAGAAGAGAAGGATTTCAGCGGTGCCGAAGCTTTTCCGGCGCCGGTGGAGTGATCTTCAACTCTAGATCTACATTTATAGGTAAGCAAAGTTGGGTTCTTTGAACATTCACCATACCCAAGCTTAAACCCTTGATTCGAGTAGGGTTTCTTGAGATCTTGTAAATCCCCTTTGAAATGATGAATCTAAGGTTTAATAGATGATTTATGTGTTGATCTTGAAGGATTTGAAGAGGTATTGACAAGGTGGAAGAAGCATTGTGGGTTTGAAGTGATTTGGAGGGTTTGAAGTTGTTCTTGAGAATAGAAGGTAAGATGGTTTCCCATCACTTGACTCTAACCTAGATCTAGGTTAGAACCATCCTATAAGACCTTGAAGGTGTGAAGAATGGGTGGGGAAAAGCCCCATTTGAATCCCCAAAGAATGGAGAAAGTTGGGAAGAAACAGCAAGTTTCCCACCAAGACCAGTGGGTGGAACCGGTGGGCCCCTACCCGCCTGTGGTCACCCACCTGAGAGGACAGGGGGGCTTCGGGCACAACCGGCGGGCCCAACCGGTGGACCAACCGGCGGGCCACCCTACCCGCCGGTCCTAGCAGGGGCCCCTGGCCCAACCGGTGGGCCCTACCAGCGGGGCCCTACCCGCCGATCCAAACCGGTGGGTAGGACCGGTGGGCCAGACAGCCCACCTGTCTGACCCACCCGTGTGGCCCGAAGGTGATTCTTACGTCCGATTGGACCCAAATCGGACGTGCGACCTTCTTTTAACATTCTAAACATGATTGTATCATCGGATCTCGTTAATTTTGATCCTAAAATGGTGAATTACTAACCCCGCTCAATTATGTTAGGTTCACCAAATCCTACCCGTTTTGCACCGGATCTCACCCGTACCGAACGGGAATCCTTGTACGCTACAGGTAAGTAGGAAGAGGACGTTTGGCCTTATTTCAAGGCATTGTTTGGCATTCATTTAATTATATCTAGTCTAGTCATGCCATCATGAATATGCTATGTAGATTAGTCATTCCTCACATTGTTATGCATGTGTGCTATGTTTACTTTCTAAATGCCAATTGAATGAGATGTTTATATGTTGAATGTGGACATCACGGTGCATGATGCATTGATAGACTAGATGCCATAGTCGGCTTGGAAACGAGTGCATTGGTGGCCCGTGGAATGGGACGCGGTGGCACTATGCAATCGTACTATTGTCATATAGGAGCATGCGGTATTAGGATTTTCACCATCCCGTGCTACGACCCTTCCCAACAGGGGTTAAGGTGTTGGGTTATCATTTGGGGGGAAGCAGTGGTCACGATTGTCGGGTCACTGTGGCGGTTAGATATAACACCCGACGGGTCATGTAGGACAGTCGGCAACCCCGGTGGTACATTCAAGAGGGCCAATTGTACTGCTTTTAAATTGCTGGAGTCAGCACCTTTAATTTTAGTCATTTACATTTCTGTTGAGAGCTGGTGGACAGCATTGTCTTTACTTTTCCGAGTACTCACAGTGGGCCTTCTCAGACAGCCCTATGGGCGTATCACGGGAGGGAGTTCGCGGCTCGTACCCGGAGTATACGCGCACTGTGGCTGTAGTAGCACTAAAATCGAAGACTTAGTAATGTTGCTTAGGTGGATGTGAATTAAAATGTATAGCATGGCATGTAGTGCATATGATTGTGTTTTGATGTGTGGACTGCTGTGTGTGGTCCATCTTACCACTTACTGAGCTAGTGAGCTCATCCCACGTGTACACCCCTTTTTAGATGATTTTGCAAGTCATACATCTGAGGAGCATGGGGTGGGTCCCACAGTCGAGTTTCCTGAAGAGGACTGGTGGACCCCTGAGGAGTTAGAGCACGGCACTGACTGCTCGTGTGAGAGCTGTGCTGCGGGACCACAGTTCTGAGGCCGAGCTGAGCTCCACGTTGGGGGCCGTGCTGATCACTTCTGAGGCCGAGCTGAGCTCTTCTATGTGATGCCGAGCTGGGCTCAACCCTTGATGCCGAGCTGAGCTCTAGCCTTTGTTGTCGAGCCGAGCTGTGTACTTTGATTATTTTGATGATTTCCTTTACATACTTGATATATGAATTGTACTTTTATTGTGTAATTATCATGCCTTCGGGCCCACATGTATATAATTATTGTATCACAATTCGGGTATCAAGTATTATGGGATTATTCACAGGTAAAACTTAGTTTTCCACTGATTTGATGAGTTTATATTAGTTGTGTGTATGCTGTGGTGGAATACAGTATCTGATGATCCTGGCAAGTTTGGGTTAACCGGTGTTAACCGGTCACTGACCCGGTTCTGTGAGAGGGTGTGACACTTACTATCCGGCTTATGCTCCTAACTTCCCGCCGACGAATAATACGTCAAAGGTAGTGGAGTCATTCAAGAGGAACTTACCACCTGTATTCTCTAAGGTGGGGAGTGATCCTCTGGAACCGGACCAATGGATCTAAGAACTAGAGAAAATATTTGAGGTGATTGAGTGCATAGACACACAGAAACTCATTTGTGCTGGGTTGCAACTCAAGAAGGAGGCCAACTCTTAGTGGCAAGCCTCCAAGCCCATATTGTTGGCTGCCTATCCAGAACCCACCTGGGAACAGTTCAAGGAGTTGTTCCTGGACAATCATTACCCACGCAGCTTCAGAGACCGCAAGGAGACTGAGTTTATGGCTTTAACTCAAGGAGGTAAGACTGTCCTTGAGTACCAACAACAATTTGAGAGCTTGTTCCATTTTTCCCCAAGGCATATGAGGACAGCTGAAGAGAAGGCTGCGAGATTCCTAAAAGGCCTAAAAGCATCCATTGGGTCTGTACTTGAGGTCTTGGATTTGACTGACTATGGCCAGATTGTGCAGAAGGCCAAGACCATGGAGGATAAGCAAAAGGGAGAACAGTCCCTCACCCCTGGACTGTGGAAGAGAACGAACCCATTTTCGGATATGGGAAACTCCTCCAAGGCATACCGCGGATCGTACAGTTCTGGGCCTATGTATAGGCAGCCCTATAGGCCATCTGGCTACCCTCCTAGACCAGCTGGTGGTTCGGGCTCCACATCCTTTCGCCCGAACACTAGTGCGGCACCTACAGCTCCAAGGCCACCTCGACCTCCATCTGCAACGGGTCAAGTGCAGAGGGGCCCCGCCCCAGTTCCAACATCTCAGATTCGTTGTTTTAACTGCCATTCATAATGGCACTATGCAAAAGACTATCGGGTCAGACCAGCCTTGCCCTCCAGTCAGCCCTCGGCGTACCGACCTCCCTTAACTCGGGGAAGTCAACCGCAGGGAAGGATGTATGCTCTATCAGCTGAGGAAGCTGAGGCGATCTGAAGTAGCGGTACATTTTAAATTAAGAATTTCCTTATGTTAAATATTGATGACCTACTGAAATTATATGCATTGTTACACTAGGTGTCCTACCCATATCAGGCATACCAGCCTATGTTTTATTCGATTCAGGAGCTACTCATTCATTTGCATCTAAGAGATTTGCCGAAAAACTTGGGATGCCACCCAGGATCCTAGATCACGAAATGATTGTTAGTATGTCTACTGGTAAAGTTATTCAGTTAAAGGAGGTGTATGGGCCGTGCCCAGTGGAAATTAGCGGAGAGAAATTTGATGCACAACTCATTAAGTTTAATATACAGAATTTTGATGTTATACTGGGTATGGATTGGTTGTCGGCTCATTGAGCTAATGTGATGTGTGCTAAAAAGCTGATTAGGGTGACAGATGACGAAGGGAAAGAATTGGTACACCGAGCAGATAAAATGAAACGGGCGAGAAAGGTCCTTGTCTCCGCTCTTCAAGCGGTAAAGTTGTTGGAAGACGGCTGTCAGGGCTACTTAGCATCGGTACTTGATGTTGATGCCAGGATTGCACCTCTAGAGGAGGTAAAGGTGGTTAAAGAGTTTCCTGACGTCTTTCCAGATGATCTGATGTATTTACCATCTGATAGAGAGTTGGTGTTTGCTATAGATTTGACTCCTGGAGCAGCTCCAGTACCTAAGGCTCCATACAGGATGGCACTAGCTGAATTGAAGGAGTTGCAGATGCAGTTGTAGGAACTATTGGAAAAAGGGTTTATTCGCCCAAGTGTTTCACCTTGGGGTGCCCCAGTGTTGTTTGTCAAGAAGAAAGATGGCAGCTTGCGTATGTGCATCGATTACCGGGAATTAAATAAGCTAACCATTAAGAACCGGTATCCGTTGCCACGCATTGATGATTTATTTGACCAGTTGCAGGGTGCCAGGGTATTTTCAAAGATAGACTTCGATCAGGCTATTATCAGCTCAAGATAAAGAGCAGTGACATACCCAAAACAGCATTTAGGACTCGGTATGGGCACTATGAGTTCCTAGTATTATCTTTTGGGTTGACCAATGCACTTGCAGCATTCATGGATTTAATGAATCGAGTATTTCATGACGTACTCGATAAATGGGTAATCATTTTTATTGATGACATCTTGATCTACTCCAAGACGGAAGAGGAGCACACTCAACACTTGAGAATGGTGTTACAGAGGTTGAGAGAACAACAGTTGTTTGCCAAGTACAACAAGTGTGAATTCTGGCTTGAACAAGTTGGATTCCTAGGGCACGTAGTGTCTAAGGCCGGAATCGAAGTAGATCCTGATAAGGTGAAAGCAGTAGTAGAATGGGAAAGCCCCAAGAATGTCACTGAAATTAGAAGCTTCTTGGGTTTGGCTGGATATTACCAGCGCTTCATTGAGAATTTCGCCCGAATCTCAGCACCAATGACTAGATTAACCAAAAAGGGTGTGAAATTCGACTGGGCAGAGGAATGTGAGAAGAGTTTCCAGGAATTGAAGAAGAGGTTGGTGATGGCCCCTGTGTTGACCATCCCTAAAGGCACAGGTGGAATGACAGTCTACACTGATGCTTCCAAAGTTGGTTTGGGTTGCGTTCTCATGCAACGTGGTAAAGTAATAGCGTATGCATCCCGACAACTAAAGGAGTATGAGAAGAACTACCCCACTCATGACTTAGAACTAGCTGCAGTCATTTTTGCCCTTAAAATTTGGCGACATTATTTGTATGGGGAGAAGTGTGAGATATCGATGATCACAAAAGCACAAGTACTTCTTCACCGAAGGATTTGAACATGAGACGAGGAGATGGCTTGAGCTCATGAAGGATTATGACTGCGACATTCGGTATCATCCCGGCAAGGCAAATGTAGTGGCGAGATCGTTGAGCGAAAGGCAGAGAGTGTCACTCTCATGCCTAGCGATCAACCCACCACTCGTGCAAGAGGCGATGCTAGTGGATGAAGCCCTCTTATATGAAGGAGCAACCTTAGAATTGGAACGTCAACGAAAACCTTAAATGGTGTTGTATCCTTGCGGCTCTCGGTGCATCCGGCTATTAGGCAAGAGGTAATTCTGAAACAACCTTTGGATCCCGAATTACAGCGGATCAGAGTTAAAGTTCAAAATCAAACAATGAACGACCCAGATTTTGTTTTAGCCAGTGATGGGGCATTGATGTTTCGAGGCAGATTGTGTGTACCCGATGATTTGGATATACAAGACAAGATAGTACGAGAAGCACATAGCTCCGAGTACTCACTCCACCCAGGAAGTACCAAGATGTACAAAGACCTCAAACAAAATTACTGGTGGCCAAGCATGAAAGTCACAATAGCTCTGTATGTGGCGACTTGTCTCACATGCCAAAAAGTAAAAGCTGCGAGGCATCGACCTTATGGTACTCTTCAGCCACTCCCAGTACCAGAATGGAAGTGGGAGAGGATTACAATGGACTTCGTCACCGGACTACCATGTACACCTAAGGGAATGGACGCGATATGGGTGATCGTTGATCGGCTTACCAAGACTGCTCATTTCATTCCCATCAAAACCAAGTTCTCTATGGCCAAACTAGCACAACTTTACATGGACAACATAGTGCGCTTACATGGAGTGCCAGTGAGCATTGTATCAGATAGGGACCTAAGGTTCACTTCCAGATTTTGGAAAAGCTTCCAACGTGCCTTGGGATCACAGTTGAATTTGAGTACTGCCTTCCACCCACAGACGGATGGTCAGTCGGAGCGAACCATACAAATATTAGAGGACATGCTCAGGGCATGTACAATGGAGATGAGTGGCAGTTGGGAAGAATATATACCTCTTATGGAGTTTGCCTATAACAACAGTTACCAAGCTACAATTGGGATGGCTCCGTATGAGGCATTATATGGCAGGAAGTGCAGAACTCCTTTGTATTGGGATGAGGTAGGTGAACATCGAATGTTAGGACCTGAGATGATATAGATGACTTGTGACAAAGTCAACGTTATTCGAGAACGGATTAAAGCAACTCAGTCCCGTCAAAAGAGCTATGTGGACAACCGCAAAAGACATCGAATTTCAGCCAGGAGAAAAGGTATTTCTCAAGATCTCTCCTACTAAAGGGTTGCAAAGGTTTCACCAAAAGGGGAAGTTGAGCCTAAGATACATTGGACCATTTGAGATCTTAGCCCGGGTTGGCTCAGTAGCCTACATGCTTGCTCTGCCACCTTCACTTGGGGATGTTCATAATGTATTCCATGTATCCATGCTGAAGCGATACGTTCATGATCCCTCTCATGTATTACCCGTGGAGCCAGAATACCTTGAAGCTGACATGACCTATCTGAGGCGGCACTGAAATTTTGGACCGAAAGGTGAAGGCCCTTCGCAACCGCTCCATTTCCTATGTAAAGGTACGATGGGCTAATCATTCACTTGAAGAGGCATCCTGGGAGAAAGAGGATGAAATGCGAGCCAAGTACCCTCATCTTTTGATCAACCAGTGCAAATTTGAGGACAAAATTTTTGAAGGGGGGGTAAATGTAATACCCTACTTCTTAAACCCGGTCTGATTACACGGTTGACCCGGTTTAACTATGCAGGACCCGAACCAGATGAGCGGGTTCCTTATGGACTATGATGGCAAGGGTGACCTTAAACACCGGCTGGCCCGACAAGTCCGAGCCAGTGCCAGAAGAGATGGGAATACCAAAGCCGTGTACATGCACCTATCATAAGGTCATGTACGGATAAAGCAGGTATGTAACCGTATATTAAGGTACATACGTATATGATGTCGTATGCCAAGAGTGAGATTCGTGCTAAGGCCCGAACTCTATTAAAATCCCAAGTTTTGGCCCTCAGGTGGGCGGACAGGTGGGCGCATCCACCCACCTGAGTGACCTACCCATGTGAAGTGCTTAGTATTTTAAAGAAGTATATATAGCATTTATAATTTCTTTTCTTTTCTCATTTATGACACTCGTACGTTGGTGAGAGGAGTAAAGAGGAGAGAGAAAAGAAAGGGAAGAAGAAGGGAAGAGAAGGAAGAGGAAGAAGAGATGGATATCATCGGTGCCGAGGCTTGATCTCCCCATTCTGGCATCGGAAGAGTGATCTTCAACACTAGATCTACATTTAGAGGTAAGCAAAGTTGGGTTCCTTAAACATTCACCATACCCAAGTAAAACCCTTGATTCGAGTAGGGTTTCTTGAGATCTTGTAAATCCCCTTTGAAATGATGAATCTAAGGTTTAATAGATGATTTATGTGTTGATCTTGAAGGATTTGAAGAAGTATTTACAAGGTTGGAGAAGCATTGTGGATTTGAAGTGATTTTGGGGTTTTGAAGGTGTTCTTGGGCAAAGAAGGTAAGATGGCTTCCCATTTCTTAAATCTAACCTAGATCTAGGTTAGAACCATCCTATAAGACTTTGAAAGTGTGAAGAATGGGTTGGGAAAAGCCCCATTTGAATCCCCAAAGAATGGAGGAAGTTGGGAAGAAACAGCAGGTTTCCCGCCAAGACCGGTGGGCAAAACCGGTGGGCCATCTGGCCCGCCTGTGGGCACCCGCCTGAGAGGGCAGGGCCTTCGGGCACAACTGGCGGGCTAACCAGTGGGCCACCCTGCCTGCTGATCTTAGCAGACCCCCTGGCCCAACTAGTGGGCCAGACCGGCGGGCCAACCAGCTGGCCAACCTGCCCGTCGGTCCAGATCGGTGGGCCAGACAGGTGGGCTGTCTGACTCACCTGAGAGGCTCCGAATGTGATTTTTTCGTCCGATTGGGCCCGAATCGGACGTGTGACCTTCTTTTAGGATTCTAAACATGATCGTGTCATTGGATCGTGTTAATTTTGATTCCAAAATGGTGAAGTACTAACCCCGCTCACTCATATTAGGTTCACCAAATCCTACGCTTCTCGCACCGGATCTCACCCGTACCGGACGAAAATCCTTGCACACTACGGGTAAGTGGGGAGAGGACGTTTGGCCTTGTTTCAAGGCATTGTTTGGCATTCATTTAATTGTATCTAGTCTAGTCATGCCATCATGAAAATGCTATGTAGATTAGTCATTCTCACATTGTTATGCCTGTGTGCTATATTTACTTTCTAAATGCTAAGTGATGTGATGCTTATGTGATGAATGTTGACATCATTGTGCATGATGCATTAATAGACTAGATGTCATAGTCGGCTTGGAAACGAGTGCATTGGTGGCCCGTGGTATGGGACGCTGTGGCACTATGCAATCGGTACTATTGTCATATAGGAGCATGCGGTTTGGGATTTTCACCATCCGTACTCGACCCTTCCCAACGGGGTTAAGGTGTTGGGTTACCATTTGGGGAAGCGTGGTCGCGTTGTTAGGTCACTGTGGCGGTTAGACATAACGCCCGACGGGTCATTAGGACAGTCGGCAACCCCGGTGTATATTCAAGAGGGCCAATCGTACTGCTTTTAAATTGCTGGAGTCAGCACCTTTAAATTCAGCCATTTACTTTTCTGTTGAGAGCCGGTGGTCGCCATATTTTTATTTTTCCGAGTACTCACGGTGGGCCTTCTCCGACAGCCCTATGGGCGTATCGCGGGATGGAGTTCGCGGCTCGTACCCGGAGTATACGCCCACTGTGGCTGTAGTAACACTAACCCAAAGACTTAGTAATGTTGCTTAGGTGGATGTGATTTAAAATGTATTACATAGCATGTAGTGCATATGATTGTGTTTTGATGTGTGGACTGCTGTGTGGTCTATCTTTCCACTTACTGAGCTAGTGAGCTCATCCCACGTGTGCACCCCATTTTAGATGATTTTACAGGTCATCCATCTGAGGAGCATGGGTCGGGTCCCACGGTTGAGTTCCCTGAAGAGGACTGGTGGGCCCCTGAGGAGTTAGAGCACGACACTGATTGCCCGTGCGAGAGTTGTCTCTGGGACCCCTGATTCGATGCGAGTTGAGCTCCACTTTTGAGGCGAGTGAGCTCTACCATGTGATGCCGAGCTGGGCTCAACCCTTCTTGCAGTGAGCTCTAGCCTTTGATACCGAGCCGAGCTGTATACTCTGATTTTTTGGATGGTTTCCTTTATGTACTTGATATGTGAATTGTACTTTTATTGTGTAAATATCATGCCTTCGGGCCCACATGTATATAACTATTGTATCACAATTCGGGTATCAAGTATTATGGGGATATTCACAGGTAAACCAAGTCTTCCACTGATCTGATAATCTTTTATTAGTTGTGTGTATACTGTGGTGGAATATAGTATCAGATGATCCTGGTAGGTTTGGGTTAACCGGTGTTAACCCGGTCACTGGCCCGGTTCGGTGTGAACGGGGTGTGACATTATTAGCTCAGAAGGAGAAGGGAAACAGGGCGGAGCAATCTATCTACTATTTGAGCAAGAATTTCCTGGAATATAAGATGTGGTACACACCTCTATAGAAGACTTGTATTGCATTAGTCTGGGCAACAAGAAGGTTGAGGCACTATATGGTGGCATATCTAGTTCGGTTGATCTCAAGAATGGATCCAATCAAATATCTCTTTGAGAAGCCGACTTTGACAGGAAGGACGGCTCGATGGCTATTGTTGTTGTCCAAATTTGACATCACTTACATCACTCAAAAGTCCATCAAGGGACAGGCAGTGGTAAATGATCTAGTTTTTCACCCTACAAAAGGTGAAAGAATATTGGACGATGCTTTCTCGGATGAGGAAATAGCCTCGGCTGAAGAAGAAACCATCAACAAATGGAAGTTGTACTTTAATGGGGCATCCGATAAAAAAGGATGTGGTGCGAGAGTACTTCTAGTCACCCCTGATGGATTATATTTGCCCTCATCTTTCCATATTGACTTCCCCTACACCAATGAGTATGTAGCATGTGCATTGGGACTGAAAATAGCAATGACCATTGGGGTAAAGAAGATTAAGGTACATGGTAACTCAGCCATTTTTATTTGCCAAACTCAAGGGAAGTGGAAGACCAGGGATGAAAAGCTAAAGCCATATCAGGAGCACTTAGAAGAAGTAGTCAAACAATTTGAGGATATCTCTTTCAAAAAATTTCAAAGAGATAATAACCAGTTTGCAAACGCCCTCGCCACATTGGCATCCATGGTGGAGTACAATCCCATGGCACAGGTCCGACCATTTATGGTAGAAGAAAAGAAAGCCTACATACCAAGATATTGTGAGCAGAGGGCTCCTATTCATGACCCAAGAGGAAGTTTAGGCCAAACCGGAGTGGCCCATTCATAGTCAAGGAGATATTACCAGGGAAGGTTGTAAGATTCATGGAACTTAATGGAAAAGAAGTGTCGAGATTGATCAATATGGATCAACTCAAGAAGTATTATGTTTAGGGTGAAGCAGCCGAACTACGCTAGACCTGAGTCCTCACAAGGGATAAGTAGGCAACTCGATGAATCTTGAGTGTAGTCTCAATAACCTCAAAAAAAAAGGGGGGGGCAAAGGATTCCCAAATTAATGATCAGAGTACCTAAAAGATCATCTCTGCTTCATTCCCCCAAGAATTTCCATTTGGAATTTAGTTATTAGGTCACTTTCTTCCACCTATGAGATCCTTCCAATCCGTTCCTGATTTTAACCTTGTCAAGAATCACCACTCGGCATCAGTTATCAAGGCCAGTTCATTCCCCACCCTTATTAAAATAGTCTCAGTGCAATGAATAAAAGTGATGGAAGTCTTGTTAAATCTTGGATGAATGAGTATTACTAAAATTTGTTTCTAATTAATTGGGTTAATTGCAGAAAAAATTAACATGGGCTCTTTTGATGAAACATTATAGAATTGGACATTGAAGATAGGTAGCAAAGAGCCAGGTTTACTACAATCTTTGAATATGCAGGTACTAAGCAGGATTTGATGCTTAAAGTTACACTATGGATTGCTGTGGTAGGCACCTCAATAATGGGATACAGAACTCTAGGTGTTCAGGTTTTGGACAGTAGAAATATACCACACTATAGAAGAATTCAAGGCTTGCATACTCTCCCCTCTTATGGGAAGATTGTTCTGCCCCTCATTAAAGTCAGATTACTCAAAGGAGGTTTGGGGTTTCTTTCGATGGAGCAAGGAAGAAATGGCACAGTTCATGGGTTATGGAAAGATCGACATGCTAAAGGTGTCGAGAGCATTCACAAAACTCCCACCCCAAGGAGAAGTTCGCCACCAGCATTGGATCAATGCCTATCTATTCTGCATGATAGTGTGGTACATCCTATGCACATCAGGGCGAGGGGCACATCCCATCATTATTGACATTGTGAAGCAGTAGAAAGTAGGATGTGATTTAGTCCCCACTAATTTGGAGGAACTGTTTCAAGGATTTGATGAGATGAACTGCATAGGAAAGTTCAGGACAAATCATTACTTGGGATGCCCATCTATATTCCAGCTTTGATTGATGGAGCAGTTATAGCTATTAAAGCCCTTGGCAAGTGAACAACTGAAGGTGATACATTACCAAGATAAGTGGGAGATTCTAGGATTCGAAGCCGTTACTGATTGGGCAGCCCCATTGTTTGACCCTTGGTCTCTGGCTTAGTAAAGTGGGACAACAATAGGCAACCCATTGTCTGACCCTTGGTCTCCAGCTTAGTAAAGCCAGACAGCAACGGGTAGCCCATTGTCTAACCCTTGGTCTCTAGCTTAGTAAGCGAGACACCAATGGGCAGCCCATAGTTTGTCCTTGGTCTTCGGCAATACAACAGGATGACCCCTTAAAGACCATTTGCATGTTGAATTATTGCACACTAACACCTTGGCAGGAACTAAGCAAGGATTGCCATGCAGTGGCATAGGTGAGTTTTTGACCCCTCAATTTAAAATTCCTAGATAGGATCATATTAATTTCTTGCTTAATTGATGCTTTAATCAATTTGTAAATTTACTAATGAATTATCGCTTATTTACGCATTTGTAACTCCGCCATCATTGAGTATGATAGTGACAATACATGCTCATGGTAATTAAATTTGGGAAAATATTTTCTTTACCCTTCGGCCTTGGCACAGGCCTCAGCCAACGAGGGTCATTCTATAGACACCTAATTTTGTCACCCACCCGGTAGTGATGACATACAAGGATTGATTAAGGTTCGGGCTTCACATCTGAATGGAATCTATGTCGTTAGATCCAAATGATGATAGTGACTCGAGAATCATCCTAAACCCTAATTCAATCTGAAACTCGAAATGGCCCCAAAACCTTAATACAACCCAAAACCCTAATCCGACCCTAGGTCAATTTTGGACCTGATCTTGTGGCACTTGCATGTTATATATTAATGAATTGATTCTAAATACTCTCCAATGATGCAGGAGCGGCATGAATAAGGATTGCCGGAAAAACCCATAGCTGGAAAAAGGGAAAAAGTCCCTTTTTTGCTACTTATCTATATTTCGAGCAAATAAGGAGCTGAAAACCCACACCATTGGATAGTGCTTGAAAATACAATGCTGAGGATATATTGCATATGAAAACTGAACCACGGATCTCCCAAAATCGGTTTGAAAGTCAAACGAGGATCAACGGACCCGATTTTGACGATTTGACCTAGACCCATAGAAGACCCATAGACCCACGCTGTCTAGGTCCATAAGATTCTATCCAGGTCCCCACAGGCCGTCCAAGCCCTTATGGACTGCAAGGTCTTTGTTAGAAAAGGAAAGAGAAAAGAAATGAAAAAATAAAAATAAATGGTTTTCTTTAACGAAATTTGCTTTTTTAGGAAGGTTTCTGGACGGTTCCGTCAATATTTTCATTGGTCTATCAAGGTATTGATGGACCGCCAATTCACATACATAAGGCGTAAAGGTGCATTTAAAATGTGGAAAAATCTACTTTTGGAAGGAAAAGTTGGCGAACCGTGGAGCACGCCATTTTAGACGGCGAGGCCGTGGAAATTTTGGGAGACCGATAGGGAGGGGTTGACACCTATAAATGGTGTCTTCCTTTCCACCATTAGAGAGGAACACATAGGAAAAAATACCAAGGCACGGCCAAGAAGAGAAAGAGAGAAAAAAAGAGGGAAGAAAGAAGAAAGAGATGGAAGGAGAAGGAAGTGAGGAAGAGTGGGGTGAAGGAATTTCTCCGCCTCCCACCCTTGAGGAGCACGTGGAAGCTTGGAGGGCTATTGAAGGCCTAGATTCCCTGAAGGAGAGGAGCAAGCATCCAAGGTCAATCCCGTCGAAGCCAGGGATCGTAACCAGAGCCACCGAAGCATCAGCCGGGGTCCATCCCCTCTTAACCTGGAACAGGGGTCAAGTTCAAGTACATTTTTTAACAGAGTAGTAATAATGTAGATTCTTCATTAAAATAGTGTGTATAATATTGTAAATTAATACCTAGTTGTGCATATGGGTTTGAGGACATAAGAAAGGGAATATTCAAAAACCAGCATCTGATAGGAAGACTGGTTCAACCTTGTGAAGTGGGTGCCTAACACCTTCCCAACTTCATAACCCGGCACTTACCCTAATCTCTAGATTAGACCAAGTCAATCTTGGGTTCGATGCATCGGCCCGTGGGAGCAGCCCCCATCCCCTCCACCCAGACCGATAGATTTGATGAGTCAATGGATCCTAATGCTCACTTAAAAGTCTTTATAAGAAATGCCAAATCATAACAGCTATTGGATGAACAAATGGCTCAGACCTTCATGTTAACTCTATTAGGACCAGTTTTAAGGTGGCTCAAAACAGTTAGAGCCTGCACAAACTCAAAATTAGGCGGCGGTTATGCGAGCCTTCACCAACGTATTCCTATAATCGAGGTTGATGTGAAGCGGCATGAGTTGGGGTCCTTAAGACAACAACCAAGGGAAGGGTTCATAGCATTTCTAATGAGGTTACGAGACAAAAACCGCGAAATGGAAGATCACCCATCCAAGGCAAACAGGTGGAGATGTTAATTAAAAATCTCTCGAAGTCATATTATGAAGTCCTTTATTATCAGCATTTTCAAATTTTCAATGCATTGATAGCCACCGACATTCGCATTGGGAATAAGCTAAGGGACACCCAATACCAAGGGGCTCTCGAGTTCTAGAAAGAATGTGAGGGTTGGACGAGGCAAAGGTTGGAAGCAAACATGATGAATGTAGTTCAACAATCGATGAAATCGGTAAAACATCCCCTCTCAAACCTTTTGTGATACAAGCATATCCCTTAGCCCAAGGACCCCTCGAGCAAAGAGGCGGTTCAAAAACTTGGGAATGCCATTGTATGAGTGTATGAAAAGTTGAAAAGTAGGTCCTCCAAGATCGATTGCTCCGGGTCATCAACCCCCACCACCTTGGTATAGAGATCACGAGTTTTGTGCTTACCATAACGGAAGGGTCACACTATAGAGCGATGCATTAACTTATTACATGAAGTCCAAGATTTGGTAGACAATGGGACTATAAAATAAAGGTTAAGCAGTCTCCAAATGTCACGACCAATCCACTCCCAGACCACGAGATAGTCAATATGTTGGCCAATGAATCCTAGGATTTCAACCCTCGATTCTTTGATCCAACTCACCTCATTAGGAATTCGGAAGTTCAACCTCCACAAGTGCTTAAATAGAAAAGAAGTTGATGTATGTATGGAATTACCATTCCTCTAGAAATTATAAGGCAATATCCTAGTTTTATAAAAAGCTTGCAAAAGAATGTAATTCTTGGCGAGTGCAATAAAAATGTATTATGCCAACATGCAGTTCACCGCCCTATGGAATATATCCATGGAGGGCCCCGGTAGACACCAATTTTGTCACCCTCCTCGGCTATAATGTATTACGGTTGTGGGCTAACCTCTCTCTTCGATT
>CM040961.1:62847113-62890632 GCA_022985045.1 Macadamia tetraphylla | reverse complement strand
TTCTATGTCTGATCATACCATTTGGGGAGGCCCCTACGCTTCCGAGACTTTGTCAGCTGGGGAGTTCACCGACTTGATGGGTATAGATATTGAGGATGATTAGAAACATATCCGTCTAGGTGAGATCAGTGCTCGTTGGTGGAGGATCGGCTTGGGGGTGAATCCTGGTAACATTGCACAGGTGACCCATTCTTTCCTCCTATTTATTGTGGGTCAGTGCCTCTTTAGTGACCTCCGAGGGGGGTAGATATCCGTATGGCAGCCATTTTTCGAAACATTTGGGATTTGGATACTTGGGATTGGGGTGGAGCCACTTATGCCTATCTGTTGCGGACCCTCGACCTTCTAGCATATGGGGACCGGGGCCTCAAGGGCACAGGCTACATCCTCCAGGTAGCTTCTTGTCCCTACACACATTTCTTTTCATTTGATTGCACTTCCTTACTTTAACTCTTCAATTCAGCCCTAGTGTTACAAACATTTGGAGATTATGGCTCCCATACCCCAAGCATCGTTTTTCCCCATAGCCACGAGATGGGGAAATTGTCAAGTACTCTGGGGTCGCCGCCATCCTCCCGGGGCCATCGCTCGTTCTCTTTTGAATGGACTTACAGAGGTAAGCCATGTTTGCCATTAAATTGTCTTCTATCATTTGCCGTACTTACTTATTCTTGAATTTGCAGGTTACTTGGAGGCCGTTTCAGCATCTCAAGTTTCTTGACATTGACGAAGTTGCTTGAGCCAGGTACCTAACAGAGAACCAAGTTCTATTTAGGGGAATTTGGGGCCATGCCTGGTATTTGGGAGAGTAGGTCACACCCCAGTGGTCCGATTTCGAGATGCGCTTCCCTCCTTATCTTCCTCCACCTACCATGCATCATTCGGAGCACATTCCTATGGATCAGATCGAGGGATTGATCGAAGGAAGGTGGGATGCATACTTCCTAAATCAGGATAGGGATTACGAGACATTCCTTGAGGAAGAGACAGTCTGTACTCCTTTTGGTCCCAGTGTTCCAGTGGTATGTTGCTCTTCTTGAATATCCCTTTCATTCTTCAGTTTCCCCTTTTTTTTTTAGCTTTGATTGATGTTCTTTCAGGGGAGGATACATCATACGGATCCTTCTCCTATTCAGTCACAAGTTGATGCTGCTGGTCCATCTTGAATTGGACCTTCTACTGTTGTGGGTAGATCTCTCTGGATGGCCACCATCCCCTTTCATGGCTTCCCGGGCTGGTCCTATCCCAATGCAACCCATCCTAGTATACCTCAGCTCCTAGAGTGTAGAATGGACAGAGATGCTTCTCTTAGGCTGCCCATTCCATATGACTGTGTGAGTATTCAACCTCTCATTGGCTTTTGACTTCTTTTGACTGACATGATCCTCATCAGTTGTCTCCGGAGGCCTACACCGAGCTTAGGAGGATGCACCAGAGCTTTGTGTGAGGTGGTGCTTGACAAGGTATCATTTCCCCTTTTTTCTTTTTTAATCTTGTCCTTCTTCTTTATTACTCTTTTTCTTGACCATTCCTTACATTTCCCAAGAAGGAGAGAACACTATCTTAAAGAGCCAAGTCAACTCTTACCAACAGGGGAATGCCCAGCAACATGTGCAAATTCAAGATCTCACCCAGAGGTTGGCGAACTCGAGATTGGAACCTACTAGCTCTTCGACATTCCATGAGGATGACACCGAGTATGGTTCAGACGAGGATTTTGACTCTTAGGGATCTGTTATTGTAGTTCTTGCAAACACAAACACACGTGTATCTTTTTTCTTTTTCTTTTTCCCTCCCTATGTTTATTCCTTCTTCTTTTTGTATTACCATATTTGGCATTTTATGAATGAAGATCTATCTATGACATAAAGAAAATCTTATTTATGAATTTGAATTCTTAGGCACAATTAATTCCATAACTCAAGTCTTCATTAAAACAATCGGAATAACACAAAAATCCAAATATCATAGTATTTTACTACCAAGTTCAATATATAGAATGGAAATAACTTTCCTACCACAGACAGTATAGATAGGTAACAAGGTGGAGAGACAGTTCTTGGGGTAGGTAGAAGTTCACTAACTCTTCTGGGTCCTCTGCTTTCAATCCATACTGTCGGCTGATGTAGGTGGGCAAGTAAAAGGACGTATGAGTTAATCCCATCAACCTGACGTAATTGCATCTAGGGGTTTTCATTAGAAAATTCTCTTATGGCCACCATGGGCATCTCCATGCAATATCCTATGCAGTTCTTCCTTGTAGTTAATCCTCCTAATCAATGATGAGCATGAATTCTGGGACTTCCCTCTTATCTTGGTAGCAAAGAACTCTGAGTTGGCATCCATTTAACGGCATGGTCAACTTCAGTTTCTCAAGTAGCCAAAGTTGGAAAATAGCAGGACTTCCTTGATAATGATCAAGTCCAAATCTATAGCTATGACTCATATCATCAAGTCCCTTAAGGGTCTCTACAAGGACCATGGGGATGATATCACCTCCTTCCTTTAATTGCCTTACCACCCTATCAGAACAAGTGATGCACCATGTCCGGGAGTTCGGAGAACATAGCGAGCTATCATGTAAAGTGGGTATGCATCCTGTGATCCCTACTGATGGATTCCTCCTAATGATAGATACTGAACGAAGATCCTAGCCACCTTTAGAATATCGATCTTCCCATATGTAACGAACTGCTTCACTTCCTCCTTTTTTCATCCGAAGAAGTCCTGAATATCCTCCGAGTAATCTTCCTTCAAAGATGGTTGGATCAACCTACCCTTAGGTGGAGATAGCATACAAACTCAAAATTCTTTGAGAGTTGGGCAGATCTCAACCAACCTAAACGAAAATATATAAAGATTGGTATCCTAGTGTTGAGGCACCTGTCGAAGTAAATTGTGATGTAATTCTATATACCCGATCCGACTGAGCATTGACACATTCATAGATTCTAGCAGTCCTAATCAGGTTTATGTCCAAGGTCCATTTTCTTAATGTCTCATCCAAAGAGCCCATGAATTTTCTTGCAGTCATCACAAATAAAGGGGAGACTTGATGATTCGTCAAAGTATCACTCAATAGCTATTGACACAACCAAACCTCTACCACTGTTGCATCAAACTCTTTTTTATTTTTTTTATTTATTTTTTTGATTAATCAAGGATGGGAAATGAATAGGCCTTGATATACTAGTGCCAAGTGGTGACTTTTTGGGGGATGAAATGCTGGATAGGAATTTGAAGGACCATAGGTGGATGAAAGATACCTAATGGCCTTATATGCCAAATGGCGATTCTTGGGGGACACAAGCTATGATGTTATTTTTAAGACAACTTGATTATTAATCTAGGAACCAATTTATTGCCTTGAGATTGTTGAGACTGCACTTGCACATGTAAAGTTACCTACGTATCCCTTGAAAGGAATCAGGTCTAGCGTAGTTTGGGCTATTCACCCTTTCAGACATAATATCTCTTGATTTGATCCAAGTTGATCAATCCGAGTATTTCTTCGCCATTGTGGTCTATAAGTTTCTGACCTTGCTGGTAGAATCTCTGAGTGAATGGGCCACTCCCAAATTTGGGGCCTCAACTTTCCTCTTGGATCATGAATTGGGGCTCTTTGTTCTCGAAGAACAAGCTCACCCTTTTCTATGTGACAGGGCTTCACATTCTTGTTGAACACCCTTGCCATTCTCAGTTGATATTTCTTTAGATTATCCATGGCCTTCATACGTCTTTCACTAAAAAAGTTGAGCTCATCGTGTCTGGCCTTCACCCATTCTCCTTCAGGTAACTAACTATTGAGCAAAACCCTTAAGGATGGTATTAGGATTTCCACGGGTAAGACTGCCTTAGCCCCATATACCAAGGAGAAAGGAGTTACCCCTATCGAGGATTGTACAAAAGTACGATATGCCCATAAAGCAAGTGGCAACTTATCCACCCAATCCTTGTGTGTTTCAGCCATTTTTTGTAGGATGACCTTGATGTTCTTGTTAGCTACTTCTACTGCCCCATTGGTCTGTGGCCTGTAAGTGGTAGAGCGATGCCTTTTGAGATCGAACTTTGTGCAAATTTTGTCAGTTTTGCCTCAGAAGTGGGATCTCTAATCCGAAATCAGCTCTTGAGGCACTTCATATCGGCAATGATGTTTTCATGGATGAAATTTTTCATCTCAGCAGATGTGAGGACTGCATATAACTAAGCTTCTACCCACTTGGTGAAATAATCAATGGCTATATAATGAACTCGTGACCATTGGACCCCTTGGGGTTGACCTTTCCTATGATGTCGATGCCCCAAGTAGAAAATGACCAAAGAGAACTGAGTGAGTGCAATTCCATCATAGGATGTGTATGATATTGGCAAATATCTGACATTTATGGCATTTCTTGACAAAGCTCACGTAGTCTGCCTCCATTGTGTTCCAATAGTATCCCAGTCTGAGAATCTTCTTAGCTAGCATCTTAGCATTCATATAGGGTCCACAAAGGCCTTTACGAATTTCTTTCATGAATGTTGCAGCTTGCTCTTTATCCATGCATAGCAACTATATTCCATCATAGGACCTCTTGTATAACAAGTCCCCTTGAAGAATAAATTGGGTGGCTTATCTCCTTAGAAATTTATTTTCTCCATCTATGGCTTCAACCGGGTACTTTCTTTCCTTGATGAAATTCACAATATGAGTAAACCAAGATCGACCATCTACGATGAGAGAGCTCACCGAATTCTGATAAATAGGCCTGCTACTTTTTTCCACCAAGAATGGTTAGACCTTAGCCATAGGGTTGCATTCTACCATAGAAGCCAAGGTTGCAAGGGCATCGGCAAATCGGCTGTTATCCCTCTGAAAGTATTCAAACGAGATCCTCTCAAAGTGTCCAATCACTTCTTCCAAAAGCTTTAGTTTCTCATCTCTGGTCTTCCACTGTCCTTGTGTCTGACAGATGACAATGGATGAATCACCATATACTTTAATCCTCTTTATCCCAATGGTCAGAGCAGTTTCGAGTCCCAAGGCACTAGCTTCATATTCGATAATATTATTGGTACAAGGGAAATCAATGCGGAATGATGAAGGCAAGTAAAGGCCGTCAGGAGTAACAAACAATATTCCTACGCCACACCCCTTTTGATTAGCTGCTCCATCAAAGAACAACTGCCATTCATTAGTTGTGTCTTTTTCCTCCATTGCTGTGATTTCTTCATCTAAGGCAGGGCTCTTCCATCTTCTATGGGGTAGGCAGCCAAATGATCGGCTATAGCTTGCTCCTTGATAGACTTCTAAGCAACATAGATGATATCAAACTCTGATAACAATACCAATCATTGAGCCATCCTTCCTGTTACAGTTGGTTTTCAAAGAGATACTTGATTGGGTCCATCCTTGAGATCAAATCCACCGGATAAGCTACCATGTAGTGTCGCAGCCTTTTTGTTGCCCAAATCAGTGCAGCACAAGTTCTTTCCAAAGATGTGTACCATGTCTCATATTCCAATAACTTCTTGTTGAGGTAGTATATGGCATGCTCTACCCCCTTCTCTATCTCTTTTTTTGCTAGCAACGAGCCCATGGAATATTCTTCCACTGACAAGTACAGTAAAAGTGTTTCTCCTTCCATTGGTGGTGTCAATACTAGTGGGTTCATGAGGTATCCCTTGATTTTATCAAATGCTTGTTGGCATTGGTCATTCCATTCTGTGCGCTGATCCTTCTTCAGCAGCTTGAAGATTGGTTCACAGATCGTAGTCAATTGAGCTATGAACTTGCTAATATACTGGATATAACCCAAAAATCCTCCTATCTATTTCTCAGTGCGAGGCGTGGGCATTTCTTAGATTGCTTTGATCTTGATAGGGTCGACTTCGATTCCCCTTTCACTCGCCAAGAATCCCAACAATTTTCTTGTCGTTGCCTCAAATACACACTTCTAAGGATTCAACTTTAGTTGATATTTCTTGATCCTTTCAAAGAATCATCTTAGTGAGGGAATATGCCCCTGTCAATCCCTTGACTTTACTATCATGTCATCCACATAGGCTTCCACATCTTTATTCATTATGTTATGCAATATGGCCATAGCTACTCTTTGATAAGTTGCCCCAATATTTTTTCAGTCCAAAAGATATCACCTTGTAACAATAGGTTCCCCATGGAGTGGTGAAGGCTATCTTTTCACGATCCTCTGGGTGCATGCTCACTTGATTATATCCCAAAAATCTATCCATAAATGATAGCAAGGCATGCTCTGATGTGAGGTAATGGAAAGTCATCTTAGGGCTTACCTTGTTAAGATCTCAGAAATCCACGCACATTCGTACCTTGCCAACTTTCTTTGGCAGTGGTACTATATTAGCCAACCATTGGGGGTACTTGACCACTTGAAGAAACCCTGCATTCCACTGTTCCTAGATTAATAATTCGGGGATCCTTATGGATGGGTTGGGCTTTCTTTGGTTTGCATTGTTTTATTAACTTTTGATATTTATTAAGATCATCATCAGAAAAAAGAGACAAGTCATACTCGGAATCAAAAATTTCATTCATGAAAGAAGGAGTAACAGACTCAATATACACGGACTCTGGACTTTCCTCGAGAGGGAGGGCCGACTTATAATCATAAATGAAAGATTGGACAATAGATTTGACTACAGACTCAATGACTGACTTGAGCTTTTATCAGTGATATCTAGGTTGGTTGACTCGGTAGCATGAGTAAACTGGAAGTTCTCCCTAATGCTTGTCCAGTTCAAGAGTGGGTCAATGGCTCAATGGATGAGCAGATGTGGCAGCAAGCCTTCTTCTTCTTCCAGGATGGTCACTGCTATCTCTTCAGTGGTGCTAACATTGTTCTTTTTGATAGGTGCTTGCTTCTTTAAGAATACAAGCTGATCTATTTCATATTCTCTAAAGTCAAACTTCTTGAGGGGTGAGGATTGGTGGTGACTACTCAATCCCCTTTCTATAAAGTCTAAATTTTCAAGCCTACTAATTGAGGCTATCCTTGCTCCTCGGTCACATATTTGACCGCCATCATGTGTCTTCCCGTTGCAGTTGATTCGGGCACAGTTTATGCAAACCATCATTCTTTGTGCTCTTCTCTACTTTGCATATACACTCCTTCCTCGAAAGGGTCTGGGCTTGAGCTCATGGTTCCCGTAGAAATGAATAGATGTGGTTCTTCAGATCAATGGGAAGTTACAAACTCCAATGAGTCTTTTTCCCACTCTCTCTTCAGGAGGACTCGGGGGCTTGGTACTTCCTTTGACTAGATCAGTGTTGTAGGGTTGTTAGAGGAGAATCCATCTTCAATCAATGCTACTTCCACTATTCCAGTGACGTAGCTGTCCTGTTCTCTTTCCTTGGCTTGCTGTTGTTCTACCTCTTGAGTCATCCAGTCGAACTCATCTTGAAAGAACACCTCGAATCTTGGTTGCATCTTTGTGGCGGTTTCATCAAATTATGGCTCAACATTACCGCAAAAGGGGAAATCTTCTCCTTCCCTTACAAAATACCCATTGAGAGTGGGGTAGTAAGAGGTGGATATTTTCCTGATCATTCTTAGTATCTTCTATTCCTTGCCGACATTGTTGATTTTTTGTTCGGGGGTTGGAGGAGTGTACCCTAGACCGCTTCTTCCTTTACTCACCACCAAAGTAGGAAGCCTTGAGACACCTTGATGATACTTCCCTAGTCCCATTCTAGGAAATTATTGCATGTTCTTCATCATTTGACTCACCGGCGGGCTCCATATAGCTTCATAGTCAGTCGGGATTTTTTCTTCTGGTGCTTCCTTGGCAAGGGCCGCACAACTTACTTCTAAATCAAAACCAATAAATCAAACTTCATGGTCTTATTCTTCTCCCTTTTCAATGTTGGATAAAGTGTTGACCACTTCAGTATCTCCAACTATTGTAATACTTTACCTTCATGAATGAGTTTCATCTTTTAATGGAGGCTAGAAGCGACAACTCTTGCATGGTGCAACCAAGGTCTTCTTTGGAGCATGTTGAAAGATGCCGGTATGTCAATGACATGGAAATCAATGTCAAACTATATCGGGCCAATTATCATGGCGAGGGTGAGGATTCCAAGGACTTCTCTTTTCGTATTATCATATGCCCATATTGTCTAGTTTGACGGCCTCATATCTTTCATATTAATGTCGATGCTTTTGGCCAACCTCAAAGGTAGAAACATTCAAAGCAGACCCATAGTCAATGAGGGCTTGAGGCATGATCTTGTCAATATATTCTACTATGATGTGCAAAGCCCTGTTGTGCCTGGCTCCTTTGGGAAGTTCAGATTCTGAAAACATCAATGATTGCACCGCATGGGTTGCCCCTACTATTTGCATGAGATGTGTTGGATCTATCTCGATTGGCACTTGCACATTAGTGAGGAACTTTAAGACTACTTCACGATGTGAAGGGTAGGCCATCAATAATCCCCAAATTGAGATATTAGCCTGGGCCTTCTTGAGCTGAGCCAAGACTGGATTCTCCAATTCTTTTTTCAAGCCACTTGTTCCCACCTCATTAGTTCTTGACTGTTCTATGGCTACGGCCTTACCCTTGTAGTCTCTCCCACTTTGGGTCTCCATTACATTGACAGGTTTCTTTACAATAATATCTATGGGATAGCAGTCCCCATCATCACTATTTGTTATGGTAATTATCCCTACCATAGGATCATCTTCTTCTTCAGATTCTCCTTCCCTGCTTCGGGTGGGAAGTCGAGGTCCTCCACAAATATTAAGAGCCCTAGCCCGCACTTTCTTGACTGCATTAGAAATCCTGTATCTATCATTTCTGCAAGTGTGTCATGTCCTCCTACTTTTTAAAGGTTTCCCATTTTTTCAGTGTAGTAGTGTTCATTGATGGCCACTTCACCTAACATTTGGTCAATTTCATCAACCTCGAGTTTCATCTCAACCAAACGCTCATAGATGCTACTCATGTGTTTTGCTCTAGGGTTTACTTCACCCTCAAAAGTGATCTCGCACCTTCACTATCTTCTAAATCTGATGCCGGTTCTTCCCCTTCCATGTGGATAGTGAGTGCTGATTGGATAGCATCTGTGGGGTCAATCATCAGGTCATTTTCATCGATTTCATACACAGAATATCCTCTAGGATCTCTGGGTGAATAGTACCCAGATTCATCATCTTCATTGTTATCCCAAGGTCCCTGGTAATCACTGTCATCCCAATCTTGGTACTCGTCATCACCTCGAGAATCAGAGTCATCCCCATTATCCTTATTCTCACTCTCATCCTTATCGTCGTCATCATCATCCTCTTCTTCACTAATGTCCGTCCCCCTTGCTTGGTTCTTCATCAGATTCTTCATGACCCTTGAATTCTCCTGCATCCAAATATTCGTAGTATTCAGAATGTATGGACTGGAAGATCTCCATGGGACCAGACTTGACCCAAATGGCTCAGAGCCTGATCATACCAGACTCATCATCTTCTGCATCACTCCCTATATGGATTAGGGAGGTGTGATTTTTGATTTGCTGATTTTTTATTTGCTCCGCTATTGCCAATGTTGTTATTTCCCTGAGAAGGTCATCTGTGACTCCTTCAATCGTCTCCAGATTATTCTCCTGATGTATGGTTTTCTGAATTAGAGAAGTAGGATCAACATCTTGACCTTCTCCTAAGACATTCACCAAATCTATTGATGAGGTTATCTTTAGAGAATCTGGTAATGCAAGTATATCCTTCCAGCTATATTTGCCCATCCATCCTTCTTTTGGATTATCCACCGAACCTTGGGAATGGGATTGGTATGAGGTTGATGAGGGATATGAGGAGGGGTGATATGAGGGTGATGTGATGTAAGAGGTAGGATATTGTGATGAAGATAAGGGGTGGTAAGATGATGATGAGGTTCCTTCTCCTTAGTGGTGGGGTGAAGGATGATGGTATGGTGGAGGTTGGTGGTATGATGGAGGTTGATGGTAAGATGGATGTTGAAGGTATGGTACGGTTGATTCTCCTATCGATGAGGAAGGAGGAATGATGGATATCTAGTTTTCTGACTCTTCTTCTGATGACTCTTTTTTCATAACCTTGGCCCTTTGGCTCTTGACTTTCCTGTAGGCATGGCATTCATGTGATTCTTCCGATCTTTGGGTATGATCAACTGAGTGGGGTTACTCTCTGCTGCTTCTTCTTCTAGGTTGTTCACATGACTAGATTGAGGAACCCCAAAATCATAGAACATAGGACGACAAAAGTGGCTATCTACATAGTACATATGAATGGCCCTTCGGAAATACTCGCACTCCTTTCGACAATCCTTCTTAACACAAATATCCGAAGGAAGGGATAATCTTTATACAAGCATCAACTTCTCTTTCCATTCATTATGCTTCTCAACATCGTACTTCTTGGAGTCTCTAATAAGAAGCGTTGGATTGAACAAATGAAGATCCCAATCTTACCAGTCACCTGTCATTGACATCATGTTGATGGTTCCATGATCTGGGAGTGGATTGGTGTTGACATTGGGAGGCTGCTTAGCTGTGACCTCAATAGTCCCATTGTCTACCAATTCCTGGATCGCATATTGAAGACCTAAGCATCTTTCAGTGTTGTGCCCCTTCTGAGTGTGGTAAGCACAATATTCATGGTCCCTATACCATATTGGGGGAGGGTTGCTGATTGTCCTTAAAGCTACTGTCCCTAGTAATCCCTATTTCTTTAGCTTCTTATACACTATGGTCATGGGCATCCCTAAATTAGTGAACTGTCTCCTTAGGCGAGGAGCCTTCTGAGTAAGAGCATCTGCTTGTATCACAAAAGGTTGTGAAGAGGTGACGGGTGATACCTATTGCTGGACCACACCTACCACATTGGCCTCGAGACTTTTTCCTCGTCTAACTCTGGTATTCTTTCCTACATCTTCGGAGGATCCTTGATACTGAGCCTCCCTTAGAATTCTATTTTTCACACGTGTGCCGGTGGCTATCAAGGTATCAAAAGTTTGTAGATGTTGGTAATAGAGGACATCGTAATAAAGCTTTGACAAGTTTTCAATCAACATTTTTACTTGCTCTGCCTCAGAAGGTTGGTCTACCATCTTGGTGGCCTTGTCTCAAAACCTCATTAGGAAGGCGGTAAATCCTTCCTTGGGCCGCTGCCTCAACGTCACAAGCTCCCGATGCTTCACATTCACTTCAGTGTTGTACAAGTACTGCTTGGTGAAGGCTTTCACCACTGTTGTCCAATTCTGGGTTTGGGTAGACTCCAACTGTGTGAGCCACCTCAATGCTAGCCCTGATAAGGTTAACATAAATGCCTATCCCATCTGGTTGTCCATAAGTTACCATGATTTTGCGATGCTAAGGAAGACTTTGAGATGAGCCTTAGGGTCCCCTGACCCGTCAAATCTGTCAATTTGCCATTTGAACTTCTTGGGAATCCTTACCCTAGAAAAGAAAATCATATCATCAGAATCCACCACTTGACTTTTCGAACTCTTTCCTGTTCGAATCAGATTTTCTAACTTTTCCAATTGCTCTCTAAGTTTTCTTTCTTTCTCCATCTCTGGAGGTTCCATTCGGACATGTGCCATAAATTCCTCTTCCTCATCTTCAATCACCACTCTGAGTGGAGGGACTCAGGAATAGGTTCCTCGTTGACCATTTGGGCGAGTAAGTGAAACTCCTTGTTGACCAGTTGGCCTGACTTGTTCAGGTTCTCTTGAGTCAGCTCGAGAAAAATTCTCACGATAACCCACAGGTCCGTTCTGTTCCAATTCTCCTGTATCCTATACTGGTTCATCCCTGGGATCAGTCCTTGGAGGGTTTTGAAGCATGTGCAATATCTAGGCCAATCCACTCTTGACCTCGGCCATTTCTGTCTGCAAGGTCTCTATGGGGTGGACCCATGCTTGCTCGGGTGATTCAGGGTTGTGTGGATCCATGTGAACTAGGCTGTAATCACTTGGCGGTAGACAGTCTTAGAGAGACGATGGAGGTGACACTGGACTTAAGTAAGTCAACCAGTTACCTTGACGTGTCCAAATGGACCGCGGAGAATACTTGAGGTGTGGAATTGTGCCTAAACCAAAAGTGTCTTATTTTAGGATTCTTGTATTCCCAACCCTTTGTTCAATCACTCACTCAATTGTCAACCAATGATTCATCCAAAGTTAGCCCACTTGAGGATAGGGAGTGGATAGGGGTTGATGCCTCTAGTCTACTCGATGTCATAGGTGGGAGATTCACACAAATGGCTTGACTAGAATATTCCTATAAGACATTCTCTACCAATAAAGTCATGCTTTCCTTAATCTTATCCCACTAGGTGGCCTTCCTCCTAGTTTCCTTGGGTCTTTTTAGATGATTCGGCATTTTGTGGGACTTTGACGGGAATCACCCCAGAGTTGCGTACACCCAATCATCCATAACTCATTTCCAAGGAGGAAGGACAATATTTATCCAAAATCCATTAAGGAGAGCATTTCTTTATGACTAGAATGCATTATAGGAAGATTCCTTTCAAGACCTCAAACAAATTCTAAAGATCAGCTTGTGGCATTCCTATCGTTCTTCAACTATTTCCTACATGATGTGAGTATGCAGTGGATGCAATAGGACCAACAAGGATTCCTTGATAGGATCTATATATGCAAGGTACATGATCCTTTTGATATACCCAAAGGTAAGATATCTAGGGGGTGACTTCCTTGCCCATTACACATGACTACACATGACGTTAAGCAACTGACTATGGGGTGGTGGAACCGTGAGTGAATGTGTGCAAAAGTGTAATGCGGTAATATCATTATTTGATCTCAGAATGTCAAAAAGTGCACGGACCTCCCCGAGGGTGCTGGCACAAATACAAACATCCTCGCCATTTAACAATATCCCACACCTTTGTATAGGAAGCAGCTACCTATTGCTCTCAGATTACTCTTCATGACATGCACTGACCCCCCTGAGGGTGCGGGCATGACAGGGAGTCCCTCGCCAAATGATTTCACTTCGAGCACGATGCATGATGCGGTTAGCGAATACAATTACAAACATGGGGTTAGCCAAACACATTTTCAAATAGATGTGGTGGAAAATGTTCTTGCATTTAATGGTAGCATCTAGTGTCGGAAGCTTGACATGTCCCCAGTGGAGTTGCCACTGTGAGGTTAGCAGCCATAATTTCTCTCCTTCTCCCCTCTGGTAAGAGGGGAAAAAAGACTTGTATTCGGCCCTTGCTCCTCTCTTTCTCTTTCTTAGGGAGGTGAATGTCGTGCATGCTTACCTACGGGCTCTGCACTACCATACCTCCTCTCAAAGATTCGTGGAGGCCTATTTCACAGAAGTGTAAAGGTCATCATTGAGATGGGGATTTGATGATGGTCCAATATGGGGGATTGGGATCATATAAAAGGGTTTGGAGTCCCCACCTAGGGTTATGGGCCTAGGACACGGGGGTAGGCCCAATTCCTGAGAAGAGGGGCCAGAAATTGGTCTGGTTCAGAGATTTAGGGTATGTGTCAGGTTGTAGAGTTGGGAAGGTGTTAGGCACCCAATCTACCCAGTTTAATCGATCTTCCTACTAGATGCTTAAGAACGAATATTTTCCACAATTATTCCTATTTTGCATGCATGGCTAAGTTATCACACATATATACATTGACTGAATTTAAATAATTTTGTACACTAAAACAAGATAAATATAAAGTCTACATTATGCTAATTTGGGGGAGAAATTATACTTAAGCTTGACCCCTGTTTTGGGTCAAGAGGGGTGGACCCCCAATTAGTGCTGGTACGAGCTTTCTTGTGGATTCTCCTGGCTCAGGGGAAGATGGTCTTGACCTCCAACTTCCTTTTTCGAGAGATGCGAATTGTGGTAATATTTGGACAGAGTTTTGGCTTGGAACGGTTACTTTTGGTCTTAGACTGAGGTGGCACTCCGACAGAGCTTCCACTAGGGATGGGCTACTTCTGGATTTTAGCTAAGGTGGCACTCTGATAGAGCTTCTGCTAGGGATAGTGTAATACCCTACTTCTTAAACCCGGTCTGATTTCGTAGTTGAACCGGTTTAACCGTGCAGGGACCGAGCCAGAGGGAATGAGAGCGGGTTCCTTATGGGCTATGATGGCAAGGGTGACCTTAAACACCGGCTGGCCCGACAAGTCCGAGCCAGTGCCAGAAGAGACGGGAGTACCCAAGCCATGTACATACACCTACCATAAGGCCATGTACGGATAAAACAGGTATTATAGCCGTATTTTAAGGTATATACGTATGCTACATCGTATGCCAGGGGTGGGGTTCGCGCCAGGCCCGAACTCTGTCAAAATCCCAAGTTTTGGCCCTCAGGTGGGCGGACAGGTGGGTGCACCCACCCACCTGAGTGACCCATCCATGTGCACTATTCACTTATTTAGGAATTATATATATAGCATTTATGACTTTATTTTCTTTTTATTTATGACACCCGTATGTTGGTGAGAAGAGTAAAGAGGAGAGAGAAAAGAAAGGGAAGAAGAAAGGAAGAGAAGGAAGAGGAAGAATAGAGGGATTTAAGCAGCGCCGAAGCTTGATCTTCCCATTCCGGCATCGGAAGAGAGATCTTCAACTCTAGATCTACATTTGGAGGTAAGCAAAGTCGAGTTCTTTGAACATTCACCATACCCAAGCTTAAACCCTTGATTCGAGTAGGGTTTCTTGAGATCTTGTAAATCCCCTTTAAAATGATGAATCTAAGGTTTAATGGATAATTTATGTATTGATCTTGAAGGATTTGAAGAGGTATTGACAAGGTGGAAGAAGCATTGTGGGTTTGAAGTGATTTAGAGGGTTTGAGGTTGTTCTTGAGCAAAGAAGGTAAGATTGTTTCCTATCCCTTGAATCTAACCTAGATCTAGGTTAGAACCATCCTATAAGACCTTGAAGGTGTGAAGAATGGGTTGGGAAAAGCCCCATTTGAATCCCCAAAGAATGGAGGAAGTTGGGAAGAAACAGTGTCTTTCCCGCCAAGACCGGTGGGTGGAACCGGTGGGCCCCTACCCGCCTGTGGGCACCCACCTGAGAGGGCAGGGGCCTTCTGGCCCAACCGACGGGTGGAACCGGTGGGCCCCTACCCGTCAGTCCAAACCGGTGGGTAGGACTGGTGGGCCAGACTGCCCACCTGTCTGACCCACCCGTGTGGCCCCGAAGGTGATTCTTACGTCCGATTGAACCCAAATCAGACGTGCGACCTTCTTTTAACATTCTAAACATGATTTTATCATCGGATCATGTTAATTTTGATTCTAAAATGGTGAAGCACTAACCCCGCTCATTTATGTTAGGTTCACCAAATCCTACCCGATTCGCACCGGATCTCACCCGTACCGAACGGGAATCCTTGTACGCTATAGGTAAGTGGGGAGAGGATGTTTGGCCTTGTTTCAAGGCATTGTTTGGCATTCATTTAATTATATCTAGTCTAGTCATGCCATCATGAATATGCTATGTAGATTAGTCATTCCTCACATTGTTATGCATATGTGCTATGTTTACTTTCTAAATGCCAATTGAATGAGATGTTTATATGTTGAATGTGGACATCATGGTGCATGATGTATTGATAGACTAGATGCCGTAGTCGGCTTGGAAACGAGTGCATTGGTGGCCCGTGGAATGGGACACGGAGGCACTATGCAATCGTACTATTGTCATATAGGAGCATGCGGTATTAGGATTTTCACCATCCGTGCTCGACCCTTCCCAACGAGGGTTAAGGTGTTGGGTTATCATTTGGGGAAGCGATGTCGCGATCGTCGAGTCCTTGTGGCGGTTAGACATAGCTGACGGGTCATGTAGGACGATCGGCAACCCGGTGGTACATTCAAGAGGCCAATCGTCTGCTTTTAAATTCTTTGAGTCGCACCTTTATTTTCATCATTTACATTTCATTGAGGCGTGGATTGCATTGTCTTTACTTTTGAGTACTCATGGTGGGCCTTCTCGAGCGCCCTATGGGCGTATCGGGGAGGAGTTCTGGCTCGTGCCGGAGTATCTGGCCTTGTGGTAGTGACACTAAAACCAAAGACTTAGTAATGTTGCTTAGGTGGATGTGATTTAAAATGTATAGCATGGCATGTAGTGCATATGATGTGTTTTGATGTGTGGGCTCTTGTGGTCCATCTTACCCTCTTGAGCTAGTGAGCTCATCCCGTGTACACCCTTTTTAGATGATTTTGCGGTCTTGCATCGAGGAGCATGGGGTGGGTCCCAGTCGAGTTTCTGAAGAGGGTGGTGGACCCCGAGGAGTTAGAGCATTGCCTTGTTGCTCATGCGAGAGTTATCTTTGGGATAGCAGATTCGAGGCAGTGAGCTCCACCTTTGAGGCCGTCTTGAGCTCCACTTACGAGGCCAGTGAGCTCTACTATGTGCAGTGGGCTCAACCTTTGATGCGAGTGAGCTATAGCCTTGTTGCGAGCAGTGTGTACTTTGATTATTTTGATGATTTCCTTTACATACTTGATATATGAATTGTACTTTTATTGTGTAATTATCATGCCTTCGGGCCCACATGTATATAATTATTGTATCACAATTCGGGTATCAAGTACTATGGGATTATTCACGGTAAAACTTAGTCTTCGCTGATCGATGAGCTTATATTAGTTGTGTGTATCTTGTGGTGGAATCTGATGTCGATGATCTTGCGGTTTGGGTTAACGGTGTTAACCCGATCCTTGCCGATTACGTGAGCGGGGTGTGACAAACGGTGGTATCAGAGTGTGATGCTCTGCTCCACTCACAGCATACCATTAGAATCCCGTAGACTCTATAATAGGGAAATGGGGTTGGTTAATGTAAAAGCTTTAAGGAGTTAAAAGCCAAAGAAAGAATGTATAAAAAGAGTTGCATTTAGGGATTGCATTCATGGCATACGTGAGTGTAGATAAAAGGTAATTAAATTGATGTTGTAACCTATAGAATACTAGTTTGATGAAATTTCGGCAGCATAACGGTGTAAAATGGGATTTCTAAAAAAATTTTTACACACAAACACCTGATAAACAACAGATAATATGATATAATAATGATCAAGTAGCAAAATACACAACTAAACTACACAAGTGTTCAACATCTGATTCCACCACAAAATGATCACTATCAAAATATATTATTCCACAAATGATTCCAGTTACAGTACAAATACAAGGAATAAGAAGAAATGAAAAAAAAAATATACAACAAGGTCCACAAAAAGGGAAAATAGATGAACAGCTGGTGTGGGCGAGCTAAGCCCTCACTGGTCATCGTCGTTGTCATCGATGATCACCACGTTCGCCGGAGGCCTAGAGTTGACGTCGAGGAGGTGGTCGTAGTAATCGAACCTCGCGTTCACCAGCCGTACCGTCCTCTGTAGTCTGCCAAAGTCGGCGGACATGGTGTTAGCCGTGGTGCTCAAGTCCTGGCCTAGCTGGAGAAAGGAGTTCTCCAAAGTAGCCTGCCTCTGCAGGATGTGTTCCTCTCTGGAGGCACTCTCGTCCAGCCGTCTCAGTAGCTGAACCTGGCCATCTTGCAAAGCCCGCATGGAGGACATCATACCCTCGAAGTCGTCTGCACCACTCCCAGGTGGTGGGGCTCTATGTGGTGAGGTTGCAGCTCTGGAGGAACTAGGACCGGGGCCTCTCGACTCCTGAGGCGCCTCCTCAGGGATGCCATCACCCACCAGATCATCCCCCTCATCCTGAGGAACGTAGTCCTCATCCTCCTCTCTGGACTCCTCCTCCATGAGGACATCCTCCATAGGGGCAGCCCTCCTACCCCTACCTCTCTGAGCTCCCGCTCTCGAAGGTGTATCCATGAGGGTATAGAGACCCATCCTCAGGAGGTTACTCCTGTTGAACCTATCAGCCGGAGTCTTCCCCTCCTTGCCACTCAGATCCACCCTGAAGAACTCGAAGATCCTAGTGAGGATCCTGCCATAAGGGAACCCTCCATCCTCAGGGTGGGAAGTGTGGTGCTCCATCGTCCTGAGAATGATGTACGGAAGGCACAAGTGCTCACCGCCTCCCTCTGCGGCCGTGTAGATGCAGAAAGCGATAAAAGCCGCCATAAAACCCACCTGGTTCCGATGACCTCCTTTGGGAAGCAGGTTGAACTGGACCAAATGGGCAAATAGGCGAACCTCAGGGTAGAAGGACGTCTCGAACTCCGGACGGGTGCTGCTGTCGCAGATAGTCTCGTAAATGAAGTCTGGCATCTCCAAACTCATGAATGGTCCCAGAGGCTTACTCCTAGGAGGACTGTAGTATCGGTGCCCAGCCGTCGATATGCCCAGAATGCTGGCCAAGGTACCCACCGTCAGCTGGATGTCTACCCCCTTCACCAAGCTGCTTATGGTGAACTCCCCTTATGGATAAGACACCTCCAAGTTGCAGTAGAACCGGCGGACTAGCTGCTCGTAGCATGGTCGATCTACGTGAAGGATAGAATCCCAGCCCAATGCTGAGAACCTCTCCTGAAGCCGAGCCTTGTGGAAATCGTCGACTACCACGGTCTTCTCCATCATCACCGACCTCTTCAGGAAAATCGGCCAGTTGGCTGCTGCCTCGGCACTAAGGAAGTGCTCCTCATCATAGTCTGTAGGGTCAGACCGAGCAGGTCCTGGTCTCCCTGTGCGGGGGGCTGAAGAGCTAGTCTCTGCACTCTTCCGCTTAGTAGCGGTCGTCTTACATCGAACGCCAAAGGAAGATGGTCCCTTGCCGGTGCGAGATGACATCCTGGCAAGAAGAAAAGAGAGTGGGGTAAGTAAAGAATGGAAAATGACAGCATTAAAAAGGGGGGGACCCAAAACCCAAATACTCGCAAAATGGAAACGGCAACAAACTAGAATGATATGGAGCTAATGGATATGATGCACGGTAGGTGACAAAGCGGGGAAACATGCCAAAACAGTAAAATAACAGCAAGGAGCATATGTGACATGAGAGGATTCAATTACAATGTGCAAACTCATTCACAATGGGGTAAAAGCTTGAAACCCTAGATTTAGAACGAAATGCCATGGTAGTGGGATCATGAAAGTGCAAAAAACATACCCAAATAGACTATGGAGTTCCATGAATACAAGTAGGTGATGAAGATCAAGGAAACCAATACAAAAAGAGGGGTTTTCATGGGAATACATGAGGATTCCAAGCATAATGGGCAATTCATGAAATCTATAGCATGTTAAGCACAAAGCAAATGAAATGCATCACAAAGGAGTCATCAATTGGAGAAAAGGAGTGAGAATTGAAGAAATCCCCAAATTTGAAAACCTAGGGCACGAATTGGGGTTTTTCTCCAAATGAAGAGATAAAATCCTAATAAACTACAAATGACCACAGTAGAAACATCACAATCACATGGCAATACTATTCTATGGAGAAAAATATGGAAAGAAAGCCTAGTTTAAAGCCTACACATGCCCTTCTACCCCCAAATGAAAATTCTGAGAAAAGAGAAGAAGAAACTTACTTGAAGGAGGGAGAGTTGAATCTCCTCAAAAGCGCCAAGTTGATGAGTAGGCTCGCGAGTAGAAGCGCCGAGGAGACCTCCAAGATCGCCCAAAGAAGAGAGGAAGAAAGAGAAAAAGGTTGGGGAAAGAGACAAGATAGAACAGGGTCTGTAGGGCCCTGTTCGTGTTTTTACACGGGCAGGACCGTCGGGCCCGATCGGCGGGCCCCTACCCGCCGTGCAGCCCACCGATTGTGAAAATTGGAAAATTTTGAAGATTTTTTCCCCTTCTCTCCTCCTAGCATGATTACATTGATTCTCATTATTGATACTATTCCTATATTAATGTGTTATGGTCAAGTGGGACCATTGACGTACCTGTTGGGGCATTGGCCCTGTATCTTGGAAATTAAGTTACGATTTATTGTGGACTATTATACACTACAATACCTTATGTGATGGCATATAATTGTGTGCTGAAATCAATTCTCCGGTGTTTAACCAATATGGTGTGTGATATATTCCAGGTACAGGGATACGATGGTACGTACTAGATCCGATAGTAATGCCCGAGGTACCTCACGGGGTCCTCGTCCGGTCGGTCGACCACAAAATCCCAGGAGGTCCCGTTCTATGGGGCAAACCTCACCTCCACCCCTCCAGAGACCCTTGGTCAGGGTGGGGCACATGGGGACCCACCTATGACTACACTCCCGGACCCTCCACCGGTTATCACACTGGGAGATGTTGCTACCATAATTCAGTAGTCACAATAGGCTTTTCAGCAACAAATGCTTCAGCAACAGCAAGCATTTATGATTGCTATTCAGCAACAATTGGACCTTTCTCAGTCGGGTCAACCTCCCCGGGTACTCACTCCACAGGACCCGCCTGTAGGGTCGGGAACGGGACCACAAGGGGGAGGTACACCTCTAATCCCACCATTTGGTGTTCCTCAGTATGGGATACCTCCTCCATACTCTTACTATCCGGCTTATGCTCCTAACTTCCCGCGACAGTGTCGTCACGGTAGTGGAGTCATTCAAGAGGAACTTACCACTGTATTCTCTAAGGTGGGGAGTGATCCTCTGGAACGGACCAATGGATCCAAAATTAGAGAAGATATTTGAGGTGCTTGAGTGCGGATGCATAGAAACTCATTTGTCTTTGGGTTGCAACTCAAGAAAGAGGCAAATTCTTGGTGGCAAGCCTCAAGCCCATATTGTTGGCTGCCCATCCAGAACCCACTTGGGAGCAGTTCAAGGAGTTGTTCTTGGACAACCATTATCCATGGACTTCGAGACCGCAAGGAGGCTGAGTTCATGGCCTTAACTCAAGGAGGTAAGATTGTCCTTGAGTACCAACAACAATTCGAGAGTTTGTTCCATTTGCCCCGAGGCATATGAGGACAGTGAAGAGAAGCGACAAGGTTCCTAAAAAGGGCCCAAAAGCATCTATTGGAGTGCATGCTTGAGGTCTTGGATTTGACCGAATATGGCCGGTTGTGCGAAGGCCAAGACCATGGAGGATAAGCAAAGGGAGACAGTCCCTCACCACGGATGTGGAAAGAACAAACCCATTTCGGATATGGGAAACACCTCCAAAGTATACCGCGGATAAATGCAGTTGTGGGCCTATGTATAGAGCACCCTATAGGCCATCTGGGTACCCTCCTAGACCAGTTGGTGGTTGGGTTCCACCTCTTTTACCGAACACTAGTGTGGCACCTCTGCTCCAAAGCCACCTCGACCTCCATGCACCTTGGGTCAAGTGCGGGGGCCCTGATTCGCGTCTGATTCGTTGCTTCAACTGCCATTCATATGGGTATTATGCGAAAGACTGTCGGTCCAGGCCTGCCTTGCCCTCCAGTCAGCCCTCTGCGTACCGACCTCCCATAGCTCGAGGGAATCAACCGTAGGGAAGGATGTATGCTCTGTCAGCTGAGGAAGCTGAGGCCAGTACAGAAGTAGTGGCAGGTACATTTTAAATTAAGAAATTTATTATGATTAATATTGATGACCTGCTGAAATTATATGCATTGTTACACTAGGTATCCTACCCATATCAGGCATACCAGCCTATGTTTTATTCGATTCAGGAGCTACTCATTCATTCGCAACTAAGAGATTCGCAGAGAAACTTAGGATGTCACCCAGGATCCTAGATCACGGAATGATTGTTAGTATGCCTACTGGTAAAGTTACACAGTTGAAGGAAGTATATGGGCCGTGCCCAGTGGAAATTAGTGGGAAGAACCTTGATGCACAACTCATTAAGTTTAATATGCAGAATTTTAATATTATATTGGGTATGGATTGGTTGTCGGCTCATCGAGCTAGAGTGATGTGTGTGGAAAAGCTGATTAGGGTGACAGATGACGAAGGGAAAGAATTGGTATACCGAGTAGATACAATGAAACGAGTGAAGAAGGTCCTTGTCTCTGCTCTTCAAGCGGTAAAGATGCTAGAAAGTGGATGTCAGGGTAACTTAGCATCGGTACTTGATGTTGATGCAAGGATTACACCTCTAGAAGAGGTAAAGGTGGTTAAAGAGTTTCCCGATGTTTTCCCAGATGATCTGATACACTTACCACCTGATAGAGAGTTAGAGTTTGCCATAGATTTGACTCCTGGAGCAGCTCCAGTATCTAGGGCTCCATATAGGATGGCACCAGCTGAATTGAAGGAGTTGCAGATGCAGTTGCAGGAATGATTAGAAAAGGGGTTTATTCGCCCAAGTGTTTCACCTTGGGGTGCCCCGGTGTTGTTTGTCAAGAAGAAGGATGGCAGTTTGCGTTTGTGCATAGATTACCGGGAGTTGAATAAGCCAACCATTAAGAACCGGTATCCATTGCCACGCATTGATGATTTATTTGATCGATTCAGGGGCAGGTATTTTCAAAGATAGACCTTGGTCCGGCTATTATCAGCTCAAGATAAAGAGCAGTGATATACCCAAAACAGCATTTAGGACTCGATACGGTCACTATGAGTTCCTAGTGTTGTCTTTCGGGTTAACCAATGCACTGGCAGCATTCATGGATCTAATGAATCGAGTATTTCAGGATGTACTCGATAAATGGGTAATTGTTTTCGTTGACGATATCTTGATCTACTCCAAGACCGAAGAAGAGCACACTCAACACTTGAGAATGGTGTTACAGAGGTTGAGAGATCAACAGTTATTTGCCAAGTACAGCAAGTGTGAATTATGGCTTGAACAAGTTGGATTCCTGGGGCACGTAGTGTCTAAAGCCGGAATCGAAGTAGATCCTGCTAAGGTGAAAGCAATAGTGGAATGGGAAAGCCCCAAGAATGTTACTGAAATTAGAAGCTTCTTGGGTTTGGCTGGATATTACCGGCGCTTCATAAAAAATTTTACTCGGATCTCAGCACCAATGACCAAGTTGACTAAAATGGGTGTGAAATTCGACTGGGTAGAGGAATGTGAGAAGAGCTTCCAGGAATTAAAAGAAAGGTTGGTGACGGCCCCTGTGTTGACTATTCCTGAAGGCATGGGTGGAATGACGGTCTATACCGATGCTTCCAAAGTTGGTTTGGGTTGTGTTCTCATACAACGCGGTAAGGTAATAGCGTACGCATCCTGACAACTAAAGGAGTATGAGAAGAATTACCCCACTCATGACTTGGAACTAGCTGCAGTCATTTTTGCCCTTAAGATCTGGCGACATTATTTGTATGGGGAGAAGTGTGAGATATACAGTGATCACAAAAGCCTGAAGTACTTCTTCACCCAGAAGGATCTGAACATGAGACAGAGGAGATGGCTTGAACTCATGAAGGTTTATGACTGCGACATTCAGTATCATCCCGGCAAGGCTAATGTAGTGGCAGATGCATTGAGTCGGAAGACACGATGTCGCTCTCATATAGCAGTCATTCCACCACTAGTGCAAGAGCGATGCTAATGGATGAAACCCTCTTATATGAAGGGGCAACCTTAGAGCTTGAACCTCAACGAAAAGCCTTAAATGGTTGTTGCATCCTTGCGGCTCTGAGTGCATCCGGCAATTAGGCAAGAGGTAATAATGAAGCAACCTTTGGATCTGAATTGCAGCGGATCGAGTTAAGGTTCAAGATCAAACAATGAGCGACCAGTTTTGCTTTAGCTAGTGATGGGGCATTGATGTTCGAGGCAGTTGTGTGTACCGATGATTTGGATATACAAGACAAGATAGTGCGAGAAGCACATAGCTCCGAGTACTCACTTCACCCAGGAAGTACCAAGATGTACAAGGACCTCAAACAAAGTTACTGGTGGCCAAACATGAAAGTCACCATAGCTTTGTATGTGGCGACTTTTCTTACCTGCCAGAAAGTAAAAGCTGAGAAGCATCGACCTTATGGTACTCTTCAGCCACTCCCAGTACCAGAATGGAAGTGGGAAAGGATCACAATGGACTTCGTCACCGGACTACAAAGTACACCTAAGGGAATGGACGCGATATGGGTGATCGTGGATCGGCTTACCAAGACTACTCATTTCATTCCCATCAAGACCAAGTTCTCCATGGCCAAACTAGCACAACTTTACATGGACAACATAGTGTGCTTACATGGAGTGCCAGTGAGCATTGTTTCAGATAGGGACCCAAGGTTCACTTCCAGATTTTGGAAAAGCTTACAGCGTGCCCTGGGATCACAGCTGAATTTGAGTACGGCTTTTCACCCACAGACGGATGGTCAGTCAGAGCGAACCATACAGATATTAGAGGACATGCTCAGGGCATGTACAATAGAGATGAGTGGCAGTTGGGAAGAATATATACCTCTTATGGAGTTTGCATATAACAACAGTTACCAAGCTACAATTGGGATGGCTCCATATGAGGCGTTATATGGAAGAAAATACAGAACTCCTTTGTATTGGGATGAGGTAGGTGAACGTCGAATGTTAGGACCTGATATGATACAAATGACTTGTGACAAGGTCGACGTTATTAGAGAACGGATTAAAGCAGCTCAGTCCCATCAAAAGAGCTATGCGGACACCCGCAGAAAAGATAGTGAATTTCAGCCAGGAGAAAAAGGTATTTCTCAAGATCTCTCCTACTAAAGGGTTACAAAGGTTTCACAGAAAGGGGAAGTTGAGCCCAAGATACATTGGACCATTTGAGATCTTATCCCGGGTTGGCTCAGTAGCCTACATGCTTGCTCTGCCACCTTCACTTGGGGATGTTCACAATGTATTCCATGTATCCATGCTGAAGAGATACATGCATGATCCATCTCATGTACTACCCGTGGAACCAGAGTACCTAGAAGCTAATATGACCTATCTGAGCACCGACTGAAATTTTGGACGGAAGGTGAAAACCTCATAGCTGCTCCATTTCCTATGTAAAGGTGCGATGGGCTGATCATTCACTTGAAGAAGCATCTTGGGAGGTAGAGGATGAAATGCAAGCCAAGTACCCTCATCTTTTGATCAACAGTGCAATTTCGAGGACGAAATTTTTGGAAGGGGGGGTAATGTAATACCCTACTTCTTAAACCTGGTCTGATTTCGCGGTTGAATCGGTTTAACCGTGCAGGGACTGAGCCAGAGGGAATGAGAGCGGGTTCCTTATGGGCTATGATGGCAAGGGTGACCTTAAACACCAGCTGGCCCGACAAGTACGACCCAGTGCCAGAAGAGACGGGAGTACCCAAGCCGTGTACATGCACCTACCATAAGGTCATGTACGGATAAAACAGGTATTATAGCCGTATTTTAAGGTATATACGTATGCTACATCGTATGCCAGGGGTGGGGTTCGCGCCAGGCCCGAACTCTGTCAAAATCCCAAGTTTTGGCCCTCAGGTGGGCGGACAGGTGGGTGCACCCACCCACCTGAGTGACCCATCCATGTGCACTATTCACTTATTTAGGAATTATATATATAGCATTTATGACTTTATTTTCTTTTCATTTATGACACCCGTATGTTGGTGAGAAGAGTAAAGAGGAGAGAGAAAAGAAAGGGAAGAAGAAAGGAAGAGAAGGAAGAGGAAGAAAAGAGGGATTTAAGCGGCGCCGAAGCTTGATCTTCCCATTCTGACGCCGGAAGAGAGATCTTCAACTCTAGATCTACATTTGGAGGTAAGCAAAGTCGAGTTCTTTGAACATTCACCATACCCAAGCTTAAACCCTTGATTCGAGTAGGGTTTCTTGAGATCTTGTAAATCCCCTTTAAAATGATGAATCTAAGGTTTAATAGATGATTTATGTGTTGATCTTGAAGGATTTGAAGAGGTATTGACAAGGTGGAAGAAGCATTATGGGTTTGAAGTGATTTGGAGGGTTTGAGGTTGTTCTTGAGCAAAGAAGGTAAGATGGTTTCCCATCCCTTGAATCTAACCTAGATCTAGGTTAGAACCATCCTATTAGACCTTGAAGGTGTGAAGAATGGGTTGGGAAAAGCCCCATTTGAATCCCCAAAGAATGGAGGAAGTTGGGAAGAAATAGTGTCTTTCCCACCAAGACCGGTGGGTGGAACCGGTGGGCCCCTACCCGCCTGTGGGCACCCACCTGAGAGTGCAGGGGCCTTCTGGCCCAACCAGTGGGCCAGACTGCCCACCTGTCTGACCCACCCGTGTGGCCCCGAAGGTGATTCTTGCGTCCGATTGAACCCAAATCTGACGTGCGACCTTCTTTTAACGTTCTAAACATGATTTTGTCATCGGATCATGTTAATTTTGATTCTAAAATGGTGAAGCACTAACCCCGCTCAATTATGTTAGGTTCACCAAATCCTACCCGATTCGCACCGAATCTCACCCGTACCGAACGAGAATCCTTGTACGCTACAGGTAAGTGGGGAGAGGATGTTTGGCCTTGTTTCAAGGCATTGTTTGGCATTCATTTAATTATATCTAGTCTAGTCATGCCATTATGAATATGCTATGTAGATTAGTCATTCCTCACATTGTTATGCATATGTGCTATGTTTACTTTCTAAATGCCAATTGAATGAGATGTTTATATGTTGAATGTGGACATCATGGTGCATGATGCATTGGTAGACTAGATGCCATAGTCAGCTTGGAAACGAGTGCATTGGTGGCCCGTGGAATGGGACACGAGGCACTATGCAATCGTACTATTGTCATATAGGAGCATGCGGTATTAGGATTTTCACCATCTGTGCTACAATCCTTCCCAACGAGGGTTAAGGTGTTGGGTTATCATTTGGGGAAGCGTAGTCGATCGTCGGGTCCTTGTGGTGGTTAGACATAACGCCCGATGGGTCATGTAGGGACGATCGGCAACCCGTGGTACATTCAAGAGGGCCAATCGTCTTGCTTTTAAATTCTTTGATCGCACCTTTATTTTCGATCATTTACATTTCTGTTGAGAGCTGGTGGATGGCATTGTCTTTACTTTTCCGAGTACTCACGGTGGGCCTTCTCCGACAGCCCTATGGGCGTATCACGGGAGGGAGTTCGCGGCTTGTACCCGGAGTATACGCGCACTGTGGCTGTAGTAGCACTAAAACCAAGGACTTAGTAATGTTGCTTAAGTGGATGTGATTTAAAATGTATAGCATGGCATATAGTGCATATGATGTGTTTTGATGTGTGGACTGCTGTGTGGTCCATCTTACCACTTACTGAGCTAGTGAGCTCATCCCACGTGTACACCCCTTTTAGATGATTTTCTGGTCATGCATCGAGGAGCATGGGGTGGGTCCCGATCGAGTTTTACGAAGAGGCGGTGGACCCTGAGGAGTTAAACACGGCAGTGCTCGTGCGAGAGTTATCTCTGGGACAGCGTTCGAGGTCGGTGAGCTCCACCTTTGAGGCCGTGCTAAGCTCCACTTCTGAGGCCGAGCTGAGCTCTACTATGTGACGCCGAGCTGGGCTCAACCTTTGATGCCGAGCTGAGCTCTAGCCTTTGTTACCGAGCCGAGCTGTGTACTTTGATTATTTTGATGATTTCCTTTACATACTTGATATATGAATTGTACTTTTATTGTGTAATTATCATGCCTTCGGGCCCACATGTATATAATTATTGTATCACAATTCGGGTATCAAGTACTATGGGATTATTCATAGGTAAAACTTAGTCTTCCGCTGATCTGATGAGCTTATATTAGTTGTGTGTATGCTGTGGTGGAATACAATATCTGATGATCCTGGCAGGTTTGGGTTAACCGGTGTTAACCCGGTCACTGGCCCGGTTCTGTGAGAACGGGGTGTGACAGATAGGCTATGGGAGGGCATGGATGAGGTGGCACTTCGATAGAGCTTCCGTTAGGGAAAGGCTATGGGAGGGCTAGGCTGAGGTGGCACTCTAGTAGAGCTTTCGCTGGGGATAGGCTATGGGAGGGCTAGGCTAAGGTGGCACTTCTGCAGAGCTTCTGCTGGGGATAGGCTATGGGTGGGATAGGTTAAGGTGGCACTCCAGTAAAGCTTCCGCTGGGGATAGGCTATGGGAGGGCTAAGCTGAGGTGGCACTCTGGTAGAGCTTCTATTAGGGATAAGCTATGGGAGGGCTAGAATAAGGTGGCACTCCGACAGAGCTTCCGCTTGGAATAGGTTGAAACCTAAATGGTTGAAGAACATTAAAGGCCCGAAGAACACTTCGAAGATCCGAAGAACGGATCTTATTAAGATCTCTCCGAAGACTTGAAGAACCTCAAAAGGGGGGAGGGAGACTAAGGTAAAGCTTTTCTTATACCAAATGCTCACTCAAAAAAGCAAAGGATTGAAGAGCTTTGACGGTCTGAAGAACACTTCGGATCTTATGAAGATCTCTTCAAAGACTTGAAGAACCTCAAGGGGAGGGGAGGAGAGAGGGTAGAGCTTCTCAATGAAGAGTGCTCACTTGGAGGCTTGAGTATAAAAAACCAAAGGGAGGGGGGTATTTATAGAAGCTTTGGACCAATGGAGAGGAAAGAGGAGTTTCCTTAGCCAATGGGGTTAAAAAGTGATTTTTTTTGGACCAATGGGGTAACAAAGTGAGATTTTGGGCCAATGGGGTGACTAGGTAAATTTTTGGGCCAATGGAGTGAGGAGTAATTTTTTGGGCCAATGAGGTGAAAAGATTCCTTTCTTGGGCCAATGGGAGATTGTGGTGTAGGGTACACTAGTGGGGTAGCGTAGAATGCCCAAGTGGGTGAAGAGGGAATCCCTTCAAAAAACTGGTCATCGGAGTGAAGGTTCCAGTGAAAACACCGGGGCTGGATAGGGGTGCGCGAGGCAAGGGGAGGCACGAGAGACAGGGGTGCAAGGGGCAGCGAGGCATGCGCAAGGCAGTAGGGCACAGGGCAAGGCTGTAGGGGAGAGCAGGGCAGCAGTAGCATGGGGCAGGGCTGTGGGGGTACGAAAGGCAGCAGGGGTGCTAGGCAGGGCCATAGGCCACGTAGGGTAGCAAGGGCACGGGGCATGACTGCAGGGAGCATAAGGCAGCAGGGGTGCGAGGTAGGGCTACGGGGGGCGCAAGGTAGCAGGGGTGCAAGGTAGTGCCGTAGGGGCACACAGAGCAGCAAGGGCGTGGGATAGGGCCGCAGGCTAAGCAAGGCAGCAAGGGCGTGGGGCAGGGCTGCGGAGGCACGCATATGAAATTTAATTCTTCCAGGAATGTTTGCGGAAGATCTGACGGTCTGATTTTGATGTGCCTTATATCGTTGGAATCGTGATTCCGAGCACTATCTATCCATACAGTCCTTTCTAACCAAATTCCTTTGTATATAAAATGTCATAATTGGACCCTTCTTTTCTTTTGCACGGGATTTTTGGGATTCTTGGATGGGTATGAAATGTTCATGGGTTGGGTTACCTTAGTGAACTGTCATCTCTGTTAATCGAAAGAGAGAGGTTGCGTCCACAATCCGTAACACATTATAGCCGGAGGAGGGTGACAAAATTGGGTGTCTACCTGGGGCCCTCCATGGATATATTCCATAGGGCGGGTGAACTGCATGTTGGCATAATACATTTTTATTGCACTCTGCCAAGAATTACATTCTTTTTTGCAAGCTTCTTTTATAAAACTAGGGATATTGCCTTATAATTTCTAGAGGGAATGGTAATCTCCATACATACATCAACTTCTTTCTCTATTTAAGCACTTGTGGAGGTTGAACTTCCGGGAATTCCTAATGAGGTGAGTTGGATCAAAGAATCGAGGGTTGAAATCCTAGGATTCATTGGCCAACATATTGACTATCTCGTGGTCTGGGAGTGGATTGGTCGTGACATTTGGAGACTGTTTAACCTTTACTTCTATAGTCCCATTGTCTACCAAATCTTGGACTTCATGTAATAAGTTAATGCATCGCTCTATAGTGTGACCCTTCTGGTTATGGTAAGCACAAAACTCGTGATCTCTATACCAAGGTGGTGGGGGGTTGCTGATGACCCTGGGAGCAATCGTATCTTGGAGGACCTACTTTTTCAACTTTTCATACACTGTTGCCAATGGCATTCCCAAGTTTTTGAACTGCCTCTTTGCTCGAGGGGTCCTTTGGGCTAAGGGATATGCTTGTATCACAAAAGGTTTGAGACGGGATGTTTTACCGATTTCATCGATTGTTGAACTACATTCATCATGTTTGCTTCCGAACCTTTGCCTCGTCCAACCCTCACATTCTTTCTAGAATCCTGGAGAGCCCCTTGGTATTGGGTGTCCCTTAGCTTATTCCCAATGCGAATGTCGGTGGCTATCAATGCATTGAAAATTTGAAAATGCTGATAATAAAGGACTTCATAATATGACTTCGAGAGATTTTTAATTAACATCTCCACCTGTTTGCCTTGGATGGGTGATCTTCCATTTCGGCGGCTTTGTCTCAGAACCTCATTAGAAATGCTATGAACCCTTCCCTTGGTTGTTGTCTTAAGGACCCCAACTCATGCCGCTTCACATCAACCTCTGTATTATAGGAATACTGCTTGGTGAAGGCTCGTACAACTGCCGCCTAATTTTGAGTTTGTGCAGGCTCTAACTGTTTGAGCCACCTTAAAACTGGTCCTAATAGAGTTAACATGAAGGTCTGAGCCATTTGTTCATCCAATAGCTGTTATGATTTGGCATTTCTTATAAAGACTTTTAAGTGAGCATTAGGATCCATTGACTCATCAAATCTATCGGTCTGGGTGGAGGGGATGGGGGCTGCTCCCACGGGCCGATGCATCGAACCCAAGATTGACTTGGTCTAATCTAGAGATTAGGGTAAGTGCCGGGTTATGAAGTTGGGAAGGTGTTAGGCACCCACTTCACAAGGTTGAACCAGTCTTCCTATCAGATGCTGGTTTTTGAATATTCCCTTTCTTATGTCCTCAAACCCATATGCACAACTAGGTATTAATTTACAATATTATACACACTATTTTAATGAAGAATCTACATTATTACTACTCTGTTAAAAAATGTACTTGAACTTGACCCCTGTTCCAGGTTAAGAGGGGATGGACCCCGGCTGATGCTTCGGTGGCTCTGGTTACGATCCCTGGCTTCGACGGGATTGACCTTGGATGCTTGCTCCTCTCCTTCAGGGAATCTAGGCCTTCAATAGCCCTCCAAGCTTCCACGTGCTCCTCAAGGGTGGGAGGCGGAGAAATTCCTTCACCCCACTCTTCCTCACTTCCTTCTCCCTTCCATCTCTTTTCTCTCTTTCTTCCCTCTTTTTTTTCTCTCTTTCTCTCTTCTTGGCCGTGCCTTGGTATTTTTTCCTATGTGTTCCCTCTCTAATGGTGGAAAGGAAGACACCATTTATAGGTGTCAACCCCTCCCCCTTACTGGTCTCCCAAAAATTTCCACGGGCCTGCCGTCCAAAAATGGCAGGCTCCCACGGGTTCGCCAACTTTTCCTTCCAAAAGTAGATTTTTCCACATTTTAAATGCACCTTTACTGCCTTATGTATGTGAAATTGGCGGGTCCATCAATACCTTGATAGACCAATGAAAATATTGACGGAACCGTCCAGAAACCTTCCTAAAAAAGCAAATTTCGTTAAAGAAAACCATTTATTTTTATTTTTTCATTTCTTTTCTCTTTCCTTTTCTAACAAAGACCTTGCAGGTCCATAAGGGCTTGGACGGGCCCGTGGGGACCTGGATAGAATCTTATGGACCTAGACAGGCCAGTGGGTCTATGGGTCTTCTTGCGGGTCTAGGTCAAATCTGGTCAAAATCGGGTCCGTTGATCCTCGTTTTGACTTTCGAAACCGATTTTGGGAGATCCGGTGGTTCAGTTTTCATATGCAATATATCCTCAGCATTGTATTTTCAAGCACTATCCAATGGTGTGGGTTTTCAGCTCCTTATTTGCTCGAAATATAGATAAGTAGCAAAAAAGGGACTTTTTCCCTTTTTCCAGCTATGGGTTTTTCCGGCAATCCTTATTCATGCCGCTCCTGCATCATTGGAGAGTATTTAGAATCAATTCATTAATATATAACATGCAAGTGCCACAAGATCAGGTCCAAAATTGACCTAGGGTCGGATTAGGGTTTTGGGTTGTATTAAGGTTTTGGGGCCATTTCTGAGTTTCAGATTGAATTAGGGTTTAGGGATGATTCTCGAGTCACTATCATCATTTGGATCTAACGACATAGATTCCATTCAGATGTGAAGCCTGAACCTTAATCAATCCTTGTATGTCATCACTACCTGGGTGGGTGACAAAATTAGGTGTCTATAGAATGACCCTCGTTGGCTGAGGCCTGTGCCAAGGCCGAAGGGTAAAGAAAATATTTTCCCAAATTTAATTACCATGAGCATGTATTGTCACTATCATACTCAATGATGGCGGAGTTACAAATGCGTAAACAAGCGATAATTCATTAGTAAATTTACAAATTGATTAAAGCATCAATTAAGCAAGAAATTAATATGATCCTATCTAGGAATTTTAAATTGAGGGGTCAAAAACTCACCTATGCCACTGCATGGCAATCCTTGCTTAGTTCCTGCCAAGGTGTTAGTGTGCAATAATTCAACATGCAAATGGTCTTTAAGGGGTCATCCTGTTGTATTAAGCCGAAGACCAAGGACAAACTATGGGCTGCCCATTGGTGTCTCGCTTTACTAAGCTAGAGACCAAGGGTTAGACAATGGGCTACCCGTTGCTGTCTGGCTTTACTAAGCTGGAGACCAAGGGTCAGACAATGGGTTGCCTATTGTTGTCCCACTTTACTAAGCCAGAGACCAAGGGTCAAACAATGGGGCTGCCCAATCAGTAACGGCTTCGAATCCTAGAATCTCCCACTTATCTTGGTAATGTATCACCTTCAGTTGTTCACTTGCCAAGGGCTTTAATAGCTATAACTGCTCCATCAATCAAAGCTGGAATATAGATGGGCATCCCAAGTAATGATTTGTCCTGAACTTTCCTATGCAGTTCATCTCATCAAATCCTTGAAACAGGTCCTCCAAATTAGTGGGGACTAAATCACATCCTACTTTCTACCGCTTCACAATGTCAATAATGATGGGATGTGCCCCTCGCCCTGATGTGCATAGGATGTACCACACTATCATGCAGAATAGATAGGCATTGATCCAATGCTGGTGGCGAACTTCTCCTTGGGGTGGGAGTTTTGTGAATGCTCTCGACACCTTTAGCATGTCGATCTTTCCATAACCCATGAACTGTGCCATTTCTTCCTTGCTCCATCGAAAGAAACCCCAAACCTCCTTTGAGTAATCTGACTTTAATGAGGGCAGAACAATCTTCCCATAAGAGGGGAGAGTATGCAAGCCTTGAATTCTTCTATAGTGTGGTATATTTCTACTGTCCAAAACCTGAACACCTAGAGTTCTGTATCCCATTATTGAGGTGCCTACCACAGCAATCCATAGTGTAACTTTAAGCATCAAATCCTGCTTAGTACCTGCATATTCAAAGATTGTAGTAAATCTGGCTCTTTGCTACCTATCTTCAATGTCCAATTCTATAATGTTTCATCAAAAGAGCCCATGTTAATTTTTTCTGCAATTAACCCAATTAATTAGAAACAAATTTTAGTAATACTCATTCATCCAAGATTTAACAAGACTTCCATCACTTTTATTCATTGCACTGAGACTATTTTAATAAGGGTGGGGAATGAACTGGCCTTGATAACTGATGCCGAGTGGTGATTCTTGACAAGGTTAAAATCAGGAACGGATTGGAAGGATCTCACAGGTGGAAGAAAGTGACCTAATAACTAAATTCCAAATGGAAATTCTTGGGGGAATGAAGCAGAGATGATCTTTTAGGTACTCTGATCATTAATTTGGGAATCCTTTGCCCCCCCCTTTTTTTTTGAGGTTATTGAGACTACACTCGCATTCATCGAGTTGCCTACTTATCCCTTGTGAGGACTCAGGTCTAGCGTAGTTCGGCTGCTTCACCCTAAACATAATACTTCTTGAGTTGATCCATATTGATCAATCTCGACACTTCTTTTCCATTAAGTTCCATGAATCTTACAACCTTCCCTGGTAATATCTCCTTGACTATGAATGGGCCACTCCAGTTTGGCCTAAACTTCCCTCTTGGGTCATGAATAGGAGCCCTCTGTTCACAATATCTTGGTATGTAGGCTTCTCTTTTTCTTCTACCATAAATGGTCGGACCTGTGCCATGGGATTGTACTCCACCATGGATGCCAATGTGGCGAGGGCGTTTGCAAACTGGTTATTATCTCTTTGAAATTTTTTGAAAGAGATATCCTCAAATTGTTTGACTACTTCTTCTAAGTGCTCCTGATATGGCTTTAGCTTTTCATCCCTGGTCTTCCACTTCCCTTGAGTTTGGCAAATAAAAATGGCTGAGTTACCATGTACCTTAATCTTCTTTACCCCAATGGTCATTGCTATTTTCAGTCCCAATGCACATGCTACATACTCATTGGTGTAGGGGAAGTCAATATGGAAAGATGAGGGCAAATATAATCCATCAGGGGTGACTAGAAGTACTCTCGCACCACATCCTTTTTTATCGGATGCCCCATTAAAGTACAACTTCCATTTGTTGATGGTTTCTTCTTCAGCCGAGGCTATTTCCTCATCAAAATAGCAAACTTACCACTCTTCCCCTTTATGGACTTTTGGTGATGTGGATGTCAAATTTGACAACAACAATAGCCATCGTGCGTCCTTCTGTCAAATCGGCTTTCAAAGAGATATTGATTGGGTCCATTCTTGAGATCAACAACTAGATATGCCACCTATAGTGCCTCAACCTTCTTGTTGCCCGGACTAATGCAATACAAGTCTTCTATGAGTGTGTACCACATCTTATATTCAAAATTCTTGCTCAAATAGTAGATAGATTGCTCCAACCTGTTCCCTTCTCCCGAGCTAATAATGTCACACCTTCAACCGAAGGTGACCACATTAACACAGTTAACCCAAACCTACGAGATCATTGTACTATATTCACCACATTCACACACTAATAAAACGATTATCGATCAGGGGAAGACTTGGTTTACCTGAATATCCCATAATACTTGATACCGAATTGTGATACAATAGTTATATCATTGGCCAAGGCATATATTACACAATAAAAGTAAATTCACATATCAAGTACATAAAGGAAACCATCAAAAATCGAGTATACTGATACTCGTGTATCAAAGGCTAGAGCTACATGTGCAAGGGTTGAGCCCATTTCGGCATCACATGGTAGAGCTCAGCTAGGCCTCAAAAGTGGAGCTCAACTGCATCGAGCTCGGTCCCAAAGGCAGACTCTACGGGCAATGGTGTGGCTCCCAACTCCTCAGGGCCCACCGGCCTCTTGTGGAACTCAACCGTGGGACCCGACCCATGCTCCTCGATGGATGACACAAAATCATCTAAAATGGGGTGCACCGGGATGAGCTCACTAGCTCGAAGTGGAAAGATAGACCACACGGTCCACATCAAAACACAATCATATGCACTACATGCTATGTACATTTTAAATCACATCCACCTAAGCAACATTACTAAGTCTTTGGGTTAGTGTCACAGCACGTGGCGATTGAGTCACGAGCCGAACTCATCCGGAACGCCCATAGAGGACATCGGAGAAGGCCCACCCTGAGTACGAAAAAAAATATGCACCACATGCCCCAAAAAGTAAATGGCTGAATTTAAAGTCACTCCAATTTAAAAGCAACGATTGGCCCCTTGAATATACACTTGGGTTATGTCCTAATGACCCGTGGGCGTTTTGTCTAACCCCTCAGACCTAACAACGCGACACTTCCAAATGGTAACCCAACACCTTAACCCCGTGGAAGGGTGTCGGAGGCCCACCGTGAGTACTCGGAAAAATAAAAATATGGCGACCACCGGCTCTCAACAGAAAAGTAAATGGCTGAATTTAAAGGTGCTGACTCCAGCAATTTAAAAGCAGTACGATTGGCCCTCTTGAATATACACCGGGGTTGCCGACTGTCCTAATGACCCGTCGGGCGTTATGTCTAACCGCCACAGTGACCTAACAACCGCGACCACTGCTTCCCCCCAAATGGTAACCCAACACCTTAACCCCTGTTGGGAAGGGTCGTAGCACGGGATGGTGAAAATCCCAAACCGCATGCTCCTATATGACAATAGTACGATTGCATAGTGCCACAGCGTCCCATACCACGGGCCACCAATGCACTCGTTTCCAAGCCGACTATGACATCTAGTCTATTAATGCATCATGCACAATGATGTCAACATTCATCACATAAGCATCACATCACTTAGCATTTAGAAAGTAAATATAGCACACAGGCATAACAATGTGAGAATGACTAATCTACATAGCATTTTCATGATGGCATGACTAGACTAGATACAATTAAATGAATGCCAAACAATGCCTTGAAACAAGGCCAAACGTCCTCTCCCCACTTACCCGTAGTGTGCAAGGATTTTCGTCCGGTACGGGTGAGATCCGGTGCGAGAAGCGTAGGATTTGGTGAACCTAATATGAGTGAGCGGGGTTAGTACTTCACCATTTTGGAATCAAAATTAACACGATCCAATGACACGATCATGTTTAGAATCCTAAAAGAAGGTCACACGTCCGATTCGGGCCCAATCGGACGAAAAAATCACATTCGGAGCCTCTCAGGTGAGTCGACTGACCCACATCGCCCACCGATCTGGACGCGGCGGGTTGGCAGTGGTTGGCCCGGTCAGCCCACTAGTTGGGCCGAGTGCTAAGATCAGCGAGCGGGTGGCCTTGGTTAGCCCGCCGTTGTGCCGAAGGCCCTGCCCTCTCAGGGGGTGCCTGAGCGGGCAGATGGGCCACGGTTTGCCCACCGGTCTTGGCGGGAAACCTTCTGTTTCTTCCCAACTTCCTCCATTCTTTGGGGATTCAAATGGGGCTTTTTCCCCAAACCCCTTCTTCACACTTTCAAAGTCTTATAGGATGGTTCTAACCTAGATCTAGGTTAGATTTAAGGAATGGGAAGCCATCTTACCTTCTTTGCCCAAGAACACCTTCAAAACCCCAAAATCACTTCAAATCCACAATGCTTCTCCAACCTTGTAAATACTTCTTCAAATCCTTCAAGATCAACACATAAATCATCTATTAAACCTTAGATTCATCATTTCAAAGGGGATTTACAAGATCTCAAGAAACCCTACTCGAATCAAGGGTTTTACTTGGGTATGGTGAATGTTTAAGGAACCCAACTTTGCTTACCTCTAAATGTAGATCTAGTGTTGAAGATCACTCTTCCGACGCCGGAATGGGGAGATCAAGCCTCGGCACCGATGACATCCATCTCTTCTTCCTCTTCCTTCTCTTCCCTTCTTCTTCCCTTTCTTTTCTCTCTCCTCTTTACTCCTCTCACCAACGTACGAGTGTCATAAATGAGAAAAGAAAAGAAATTATAAATGCTATATATACTTCTTTAAAATACTAAGCAATTCACATGGGTAGGTCACTCAGGTGGGTGGATGCGCCCACCTGTCCGCCCACCTGAGGGCCAAAACTTGGGATTTTAATAGAGTTCGGGCCTTAGCACGAATCTCACTCTTGGCATACGACATCATATACGTATGTACCTTAATATCTGATTACATACACCTTTATCCGTACATGACCTTATGATAGGTGCATGTACACGGCTTTAGTATTCCCATCTCTTACGGCAGCTCGGACTTGTCGGGCCAGCCGTGTTAAGGTCACCCTTGCCATCATAGTCCATAAGGAACCCGCTCATCTGGTTCGGGTCCTGCATAGTTAAACCGGGTCAACCGTGTAATCAGACCGGGTTTAAGAAGTAGGGTATTACATTTACCCCCCCTTCTGAAAAATTTTGTCCTCGAAATTGCGTACCTGGTTGATCAAAAAGATGAGGGTACTTGGCTCGCATTTCATCCTCTTTCTCCCAGGATGCCTCTTCAAGTGAATGATTAGCCCATCGTACCTTTACATAGGAAATGGAGCGGTTGCGAAGGGCCTTCACCTTTCGGTCCAAAATTTCAGCTGGCCGCTCTGTATAGGTCATGTCAGCTTCAAGGTATTCTGGCTCCACGGGTAATACATGAGAGGGATCATGAACGTATCGCTTCAGCATGGATACATGGAATACATTATGAACATCCCCAAGTGAAGGTGGCAGAGCAAGCATGTAGGCTACTGAGCCAACCCGGGCTAAGATCTCAAATGGTCCAATGTATCTTAGGCTCAACTTCCCCTTTTGGTGAAACCTTTGCAACCCTTTAGTAGGAGAGATCTTGAGAAATACCTTTTCTCCTGGCTGAAATTCGATGTCTTTTGCGGTTGTCCACATAGCTCTTTTGACGGGACTGAGTTGCTTTAATCCGTTCTCGAATAACGTTGACTTTGTCACAAGTCATCTATATCATCTCAGGTCCTAACATTCGATGTTCACCTACCTCATCCCAATACAAAGGAGTTCTGCACTTCCTGCCATATAATGCCTCATCAGAGCCATCCCAATTGTAGCTTAGTAGCTGTTGTTATAGGCAAACTCCATAAGAGGTATATATTCTTCCCAACGCCACTCATCTCCATTGTACATGCCCTGAGCATGTCCTCTAATATTTGTATGGTTCGCTCCATTGACCATCCGTACGTGGGTGGAAGCGTACTCAAATTCACTGTGATCCCAAGGCACGTTGGAAGCTTTTCCAAAATCTGGAAGTGAACCTTAGGTCCCTATCGATACAATGCTCACGGCACTCCATGTAAGCGCACTATGTTGTCCATGTAAAGTTGTGCTAGTTTGGCCATAGAGAACTTGGTTTTGATGGGAATGAAATGAGCGGTCTTGGTAAGCCGATCAACGATCACCCATATCGCGTCCATTCCCTTAGGTGTACATGGTAGTCGGTGGCGAAGTCCATTGTAATCCTCTCCACTTCCATTCAGTGCTGGGAGTGGCTGAAAGAGTACCATAAGATTCGATGCCTCTGACTTTTACTTTTTGGCATGTGAGACAAGTGCCACATCTGAGCTATTGTGACTTTCATGCTTGACCACCGTAATTTTGTTTGAGGTCTTTGTACATCTTGGTACTTCCTGGGTGGAGTGAGTACTCGGAGCTATGTGCTTCTCGTACTATCTTGTCTTGTATATCCAAATCATCGGGTACACACAATCTGCCTCGAAACATCAATGCCCCATCACTGGCTAAAACAAAATCTGGGTCGTTCATTGTTTGATTTTGAACTTTAACTCTGATCCGCTGTAATTCGGGATCCAAAGGTTGTTTCAGTATTACCTCTTGCCTAATAGCCGGATGCACCTGTAGAGCCGTCAAGGATACAGTCAGCCATTTAAGGTTTTCTGGTTGACGTTCCAATTCTAAGGTTGCTCCTTCATATAAGAGGGCTTCATCCACTAGCATCGCCTCTTGCACGAGTGGTGGGTTGACTGCTAGGCATGAGAGTGACACAGTCTGTGCCTTTCGGCTCAACGCATCTGCCACTACATTTGCCTTGCCGGGATGATACTGAATGTCGCAGTCATAATCCTTCATGAGCTCAAGCCATCTCCTCTGTCTCATGTTCAAATCCTTACGGTGAAGAAGTACTTGAGGCTTTGTGATCCTGTATATCTCACACTTCTCCCCATACAAATAATGTCGCCAAATTTTAAGGGCAAAAATGATGCGACTAGTTCTAAGTCATGAGTGGGGTAGTTCTTCTCATACTCCTTTAGTTGTCGGGATGCATACGCTATTACTTTACCACGTTGCATGAGAGCATAACCAAACCAACTTTGGAAGCATCGGTGTAGACTGTCATTCCACCTGTGCCTTTAGGGATGGTCAACACAGGGGCCATCACCAACCTCTTCTTCAATTCCTGGAAACTCTTCTCACATTCCTCTGCCCAGTCGAATTTCACACCCTTTTTTGGGTTTAAACTAGTCATTGGTCTTTGAGATTGGCAAATTCTCAATGAAGCGTGGTAATATCCATAAACCCAAGCTTCTAATTTGGTGACATTCTTGGGGCTTTCCCATTCTACTACTGCTTTCACCTTATCAGGATCTACTTCGATTCCGGCCTTAGACACTACGTGCCCTAGGAATCCAACTTGTTCAAGCCAGAATTCACACTTGTTGTACTTGGCAAACAACTGTTGTTCTCTCAACCTCTGTAACACCATTCTCAAGTGTTGAGTGTGCTCCTCTTCCGTCTTGGAGTAGATCAAGATGTCATCAATAAAAATGATTACCCATTTATCGAGTACGTCATGAAATACTCGATTCATTAAATCCATGAATGTTGCAGGTGCATTGGTCAACCCAAAAAGATAATACTAGGAACTCATAGTGCCCATACCGAGTCCTAAAAGCGGTTTTGGGTATGTCACTGCTCTTTATCTTGGTGATAATAGCTTTGATCGAGTCTATCTTTGAAAATACCACGGCACCACCAGCTGGTCAAATAAATCATCAATGCGTGGCAGCGGATACGGTTCTTAATGGTTAGCTTATTTAATTCCCGGTAATCGATGCACATACGCAAGCTGCCATCTTTCTTCTTGACAAACAACACTGGGGCACCCCAAGGTGAAACACTTGGGCGAATATACCCCTTTTCCAATAGTTCCTACAACTGCATCTGCAACTCCTTCAATTCAGCTGGTGCCATCCGTATGGAGCCTTGGTCTGGGCTGCTCCAGTCAAATCTATGCAAACACCAACTCTCTATCAGATGGTAAATACATCAGATCATCTGGAAAGACGTCAGGAAACTCTTTAACCACCTTTACCTCCTCTAGAGGTGCAATCCTGGCATCAACATCAAGTACCGATGCTAAGTAGCCCTGACAGCCGTCTTCCAACAACTTTACCGCTTGGAAGCGGAGACAAGAACCTTTCTCGCCGTTTCATTTTATCGCTCGGTTTACCAATTCTTTCCCCTTTGTCATCTGTCACCCCAATCAGCTTTTAGCACACATCACATTAGCTCAATGAGCCACAACCAATCCATACCCATTATAACATCAAAATTCGATATTAAACTTAATGAGTTGTGCATCAAATTTCTCTCCCCTAATTTCCACGAGCAGGCCCATACACCTCCTTTAAGAATAACTTTACCGGTAGACATACTAACAATCATTTCGTGATCTAGGATCTGGGTGGCATCCCAAGTTTTTCGGGAAATCTCTTAGATGCAAATGAATGAGTAGCTCTGAATCGAATAAAACATAAATTGGTATGCCCATATGGGTAGGACACCTAGTGTAACAATGCATATAATTTCGTGGTCATCAATATTTAACATAAGGAAATTCTTAATTTAAAATGTACCGCTACTACTTACATCTTGGGCCCCGCTTCCTCGGTGATAGAGCATACATCCTTCCCTCGGTTGACTTCCCGAGTTAAAGGGAGGTAGTGCCGGGTGCGGAGGGCAAGGCTGGTCGGACCCGATAGTCTTTTGCATAGTGCCATTATGAATGGCAGTTAAAACAACGAATCTGAGATGTTGGGCTGGGGGGGCCCCTGCATGACCCGTTGCGGATGGAGGTCGAGGTGGCCTTGGGCTGAGGTGCCGCACTAGTGTTCGGGCAAAGGATGTGGGCCAACCACCGGCTGGTCTAGGAGGGTAGCCGGATGGCCTATAGGGCTGCCTATACATAGGCCCAAATGCGATCCAGCGGTATGCCTTGGAGGAGTTTCCCATATCCGAAAATGGGTTCGTTCTCTTCCACGTCCAAGGGTGAGGCTGTTCTCCCTTTGCTTATCCTCCATGGTCTTGGCCTCACTGTCGGCCATAGTCAATCAAATCCAAGACCTCAAACAGACCCAATGGATGCTTTTAGGCCTTTTAGGAATCTCATGACCTTCTCTTGTCCTCATATGCCTTGGGGAAAAATGGAACAAGCTCTCAAATTGCTGTTGGTACTCGGGGCAGTCTTACCTCCTTGAGTTAAAGCCATAAACTTCAGTCTCCTTGCGGTCTCCGGTGCGTGGGTAATGATTGTCCCGGGGAAAAACTCCTTGAAACTGTTCCCGGTGGAGTTACGGATAGGCGACCAACAATATGGGCTTGGAGGCTTGCCACTAAAAGTTGGCCTCCTTCTTGAGTTGCAACCCGGCACAAATGAGTTTACGTGTGTCTATGCACTCAATCACCTCAAATATTTTCTCTAGTTCTTAGATCCATTGGTCGGTTCGGGGGATCCTCCCCACCTTAGAGAATACGGTGGTAAGTTCCTCTTGAATGACTCCACTACCTTTGGCGTATTATTCGTCGGCGGGAAGTTAGGAGCATAAGCCGGATAGTAAGTGTCACCCCGTTCTCCGGACCAGCGTTTACGGGTTAACACGTTAACCCAAACTTGCGAGATCATCGAATCTTATTCCACCAACATACACACAACTAATATAAACTCATCAAATCGGTGGAAAACTAAGTTTTACACATGAATAATCCCATAATACTTGATACCGAATTGTGATACAATAATTATATACATGTGGGCCGAAGGCATGATAATTACACAATAAAAGTACAATTCATATATCAAGTATGTAAAGAAATCATCAAAATAATCAAAGTACGGCTCGGCTCGACAACAAAGGCTAGAGCTCATTTCGGCATCAAGGGTTGAGCCCGGCTCCAAAACACATAGAAGAGCTGTTCGGCCTCGAAGTGATCGGACGGCCCCAGCGTGGGCTGGCTGGGCCCCGAGCTGTGGTCCCCGGCAGCTCTCACCGGCGATCGGTGCGTGCTCTAACTCCTCGGGTCCACGGTCCTCTTGGAAACTTCATTGTGGGACCCACCCCATGCTCCTCGGGTGTATGACTTGCAAAATCATCTAAAAGGGGTGTACCGTGGGATGAGCTCACTAGCTCGGGAAGTGAGTAGATGGACCACACGGAGTCCACACATCAAAACACAATCATATGCACTACATGCCATGCTATACATTTTAATTCCCTCCACCTAAGCAACATTACTAAGTCTTGATTTTAGTGCTACTACGCCACGGGCGTATACTCAGTGCGAGCATGAACTCCCTCCGTGATCGCCCATAGGGCTGTCAGAAGGCCCCTTGTGAGTACTCGGAAAAGTAAAGACAATGCTGTCCCGACTCTCAGCAAATGTAAATGACTAAAATTAAAGGTCTTGACTCCGGCAATTTAAAAGCGGGACAATTGGCCCTCTTGAATGTACCACCGGGTTTGCCGTCCTACATGACCCGTCGGGTGTTATATCTAACCGCCCACGGTGACCCGACAATCGTGACCCTTGCTTCCCCAAATGATAACCCAACACCTTAACCTTTTTGGGAAGGGTCGAGCGGGATGGTGAAAATCCTAATACCGCATGCTCCTATATGACAATAATGCGATTGCATAGTGCCACGCGTCCCATTCACGGGCCACCAATGCACTCGTTTCCAAGCCGACTATGGCATCTAGTCTATCAATGCATCATGCACCCTGATGTCCACATTCAACATATAAACATCTCATTCAATTGGCATTTAAGTAAACATAGCACACATGCATAACAATGTGAGGAATGACTAATCTACATAGCATATTCATGATGGCATGACTAGACTAGATATAATTAAATGAATGCCAAACAATGCCTTGAAAAAAAGGCAAGC
>CM040961.1:62817700-62847013 GCA_022985045.1 Macadamia tetraphylla | reverse complement strand
CAATTATGCGTGAGAGGGAGAAAGGAACTTTACCCAGTCAACCTGAGCCTAACCCTAGGCATCATTAGCCTGTTAGTTCACAAACACCAACTAATGCACCATTGAATATAGTACAAAGTCAGACCCAACAAGGGCCCTCTAACCAATGTAATGTTGTTTATGCCCTTAGGAGTGGTAGAGAGTATCAATAGAGCGTTCCTAAATCTTCTCCATCTATTACTCCAGTTAACTATCCTTCAGTTGAGGACACAAGTGTGCTTCTTATTCCAGGTTCGTCGGATGAACCTAAAGATTCTTCTGAAACTAAAGATGATTTGGTTGAGGAAACAAAAAATGATTTTTCTGAAAAAGGGCAAATGCCTAATAGCCTTATGTTCATCCTATCCCATTTCCTAATCGCTTAGTACACAAAAAGAAGACTGCTTCCATGGATAAAATTTTAGAAGTCTTAAAAAACATAGAAGTAATATCCCTCTTTTGGATTCCATATCCCAGATCCCCGCCTATGCAAAGGTACTGAAAGATTTGTATACTCACAAACGTATCACTAGTGTGCCCAAAAAGGCGTTCTTGGTAGGTAACATTAGTTCTATAATTACTCAGCCTATAGTAGCCAAGTATAAGGATCCAAGGAGCCCTACCATATCTTGTGTCATAGGCAACACCTACATTGAGCATGCCTTACTTGTGTTGGTGTATGATGTCTTTTATTCCGTCGCAGTTTAATCCAGGGAGTACTGGTGCAGCATCTGAGAAGGAGCGTGAAAGGTATAAGGCCAGACTTGTAGCCAAAGGCTATGCACAGAAGGAGGGGATAGACTACAATGAAATATTCTCTCCAGTGGTGAAACACACTTTGATCAGGGTACTACTTGCTTTGGTGGCCATGTATGATTTAGAGCTTGAACAACTTGATGTGAAAACTGCATTTCTTCATGGTGACTTGGAGGAACAGATTTACATGGAGCAGCCTGAAGGTTTCAAGGTGCAGGGAAAGTAAGACCATGTTTGTCTGCTTAAGAGGTCGCTTTATGGCCTTAAGCAATCTCCTAGGCAGTGGTACAAGCGCTTTGATTCCCACATGATGAAGATTGGCTACATAAGAAGTGAGTATGATAGTTGTGTTTATTATAAAGTGTCAAGTGATAATTCCATTATTTTGTTGATGCTTTATGTTGATGACATGCTCATTGCTGCAAAGAACAAACATGATATAGTCTCTTTGAAGTCTTTGTTGAGCGCTGAATTTGAGATGAAGGATCTGTTGTTTTATGGTTGTCCTTGTTGGCAACTCGGCCACGTGGCGGTGATGACGTGGCCAGTTTGGGTGACGTGGATGAAAATGATGACATGGCAGTATCCAGTGTCACCGATGAGATAACGAGCACTTGGTATGCATGGAGTGGTTTAATACATCATTAATAGGTGGTGCGGGTTTCGGGTCAAAGCGGCAAAATTGGCCTATTTACGATCGAGGGCATTTTCGGCAATGAAAACGACATTTTTGGAAGATCGATTCTTCATGAAAAATATAGATTGTAATTTTCCTAGTCCAGTGCATTTGATTTCGTCACATTCCGATACCGTATGAAGAAGTTACGGCATTTATGGAAGTCAAGGGCAGTTTCGGCATTGAAGATGAATTTTTAAAGAGCGTTCTACATGTAACAATCGAAAAAAATACAATCTTTCCAACGGTTCTGATTTCATCGCATTCCGATTCCGTATGAGAAAGATCGTCATTGGAAAGGTGTGGGGGCATTTGGTCTTTTACATGGATGATTCAGATGATTGAGTCTTCGAAAAGTCGTAGAGCATCGATTCGATTCCAACGCCGTTTCATATCGATCGGATATCGTATGAAAAAGTTATAAGCGTTCCGTAAAGTCGGTTCGAAAATCCAAACCGAAAATCCATCGGTTGCTCTCGGTGTTGGGTGGGTTTTGAATTTATTTTGAAATTCGAAGGGCTTTGTGTAATTTAAAGATTTTGAAGGTCTGAGTTGCAAGGGTCTTTAAGCACTGAAACATATGGAGGCAGGGCTTGATTGTAATAAAGAGGAGTCAAGGAAGTGAAATGGACGGCCAAGATTCGACCACGTATGCTTGATGCCCATCCAAAGGCTGCTGAGATTTTGGTGTGATATGGACGAGATAGATGCTTGGCGTGGGATTTTATTGGTTAGATGCATAATTCTTGATGCACTGGCGCTACACTATATCAAGGTATGTTATTGTGTTTCGGCGTGTACAGAAGGTATAAAAAGGATTCCGATCTTAATGATCTCATGAAATCTGATTAAAGCCATCATGGAAGATTCGGACCCAACGGTCAATATGCATTTTCACTTTTGTGAGTGGAAGACAAGCTCCCTTAAAATCCGGAAAAGCAACCAATCATAGATCGACAACACTTCGACGATGTCAGCGCTTACGTCATGATGACGTCATCGAGATTCAAATCTAACGGTTTGGATCTGTTGTCCGTTAGTTTAATCGGACGGTTTGGATTATAAGATCTCTTATATGAGATCTACGGTCGAATTCGCCCTGTTGCGCGCGCCGTGTAGCCTACGCCACCCGTACGAAGATTCCATTTCAGGCTATCTCATTGCTCCAACTTCAAAGGTCATATCTCCCTCATTTTAAGTCGGATTTGAGTGATTCAAGTTGGAGATTCTTCATCTCTCGAGCTCTACACAGCAGAGGAAGAAATCAGGCAGAGGGCTTGCTGAGGTGGTCGGAAAAACGAGTTGAAGCTCGTGGAAGGCTAAAGGTTTGAATGAAAGACTTCCATCCTCTTGCACTTCATCCATAGCCACCATTAGAGGCTTAGGAAGCTGCTGAAAACCAAGGTAGCAAGTCATATTGGTTGTTGCCAAGAGAAAAGAAAAGAAAAGAAAGAGAAGAGAAGAAGAAGGGAAATAGAGAGAAGTTGTTTCCTCTCTTTTGTGTGTGTGAATGTGAATGTGAATGCCATTGTTGCTCCATGAAAGTAAAGACAAGGAGAAAAGAAAGAAGAAGAACCTAGAATTTGGTTCTTGTGAGTTGCTTCAAGAAACCCAAGTGCCAACGGGTTGAAGCATTGGCGCACCGAGACAACGTGGTTGTGGTCCGCATCAAGTGGAGATTGACATTATTGCATCTCCGCGGTTACTCCTTGCCAAGGTAACCTCAATTTTGCCAAATTTCCATTATTATAAATCATTGTAGGCAAGATGTTTGATAAAATGCCTAAGTGATAGTTGTAGTCTATTTGGGAAATTTGCATGTATGAGTGCTTCACTATAGGGCATTGTTATAAGCCCAACTTGATTTTATTGGTGTTGGTGGGTCTTTGGACACGGGGCTATGTGTTCCTTGGTAGGTACAACTACCTAAACCTATTTACCGTGGGTGCGGCCTCTCGGATCATTACGAGAAAACTAGGGTGAAGACCTAGCCATTGTATGTCATTGGTGGAAGCTGGAATGTGTTCCCTTGGTCGTGGGTGCGGTCATAATTAGTATTGAGTAAATCTTGGGCCCGGCGGTGGGCATTACTCCGTGCATGTAGGCAAGCTGGCGAAACACGTATTTCTTGTGTTGTGGATGTGTATGCTCGTATTTGTATTGTGGATTGGGTGCTTGGCTCAGAATGGGTGTGTACATCTGGTAGACTGACCACTTGGTGGTGCGGTGTGGATGTGCATCTGTTGTGTATGTATGTGACATGATTACCGTGTGAGGTTTATGAGGCACTACTGGCAGCAATACAAGTTATGTGAGTAAGTTTCATGCAACGATAAGAATGGTCGATAGTATACATAGCGACTCTGGCGACATCAATAGGCGTGCTATTGAAGTGCAAATAGTGATTGCCACATCGAGATGCAGTTGAAAAGTGAAAAATATTTGGCACTGATTCACCCCCTCTCGGTGTCAATCGGGACCCAACAATTGGTATCGAGCAAGGACTCTAGAGCGCTTAAGCATTCGAGTGATCCGGTTGGTTGAAGATGGCATCAGGTGTTTGGTTTAGTAAGTCTACTTATGGAGCTTCTATTTTTAATGGATCAGATTTTATCCTTTGGAGGAAGTTGATGAAGTCACATATAGGTTCATTGGGGTATGATCTATGGAGTGCGGTGGTTAATGGGAGTGTAGACTCTACTATTGACTCTAAGGTTAGAGAGATCATTTTGGATGGATTAACAGACAGTGTGAGTGTCAAAGTCAGTTCATGCATATCAGCTAAGGCGATGTGGGAGAGATTACACAACCTATATGGAGGTGAGCCAGCTATATCAGAGTCCACATTAGATGTTGAAAGCAGATGTTGAGATGAGTGCTACACTAGTGGATTTGAGTGTGTTGAGGCACATATTATTACAACTCAAGATGAAATCAATATTGATTTGAGAACACATATGAAGGAGTGCAACTTCATTATTGCAACATTAGAAACACAAGTCATCAATAGAGATGAGAGATGTAGAATCCTTGAAGAGGCAGCCAATGTGTTGAGAGCACAACTGTTAGAGCTTGATGCTTCTTGTATCTCACAGAGATGATGAAGTCGAAAATGACCCTCATGTTATAAAATCTCTTGAAGATCAAGCGAGAAAGCAAAGTGAGGTGTGTACGAGGCTTGAATCGAGAGAACTTAGCCTTGAGAGAGAAAATAGATGTGCAATCTCGAGTAATTAAAAGAGGTAGTGAAATTTCAAATGATTTTAAGAAGTTAAACAAAAATTAGAAGCGAGATCATTTCACTACAAACACGATTGGTGAGTTCGGAGGAGACATTTAGCCACTCCACTTGTGGTTCTGAGAGATGGATAGACATCTAGCTCGATCTGCGGAATGTCAAGACTACCCATCATCAGCTCTAGTTCTATAACAGGCGGGGTGAGTCATCGAGAAAGCTATAGAGGCAGTTGAGATCAGCCCAGAGCAGACTACGGGAAAAACAGGAAGAGAGCTCGGAGGAGCGGAGGAAGAGAGGAGAGACACAATAGTGAGATGAGATCTCCTACACATCGAGGCACAATGTGGAGGCGTCCACGAGATACAAAGAGTAGAGGTAAAGCGAACAAGCAGTCCAAGCAGGGAACATAATCGAGTTGGTGGTTATAGCGAGTTTACAGGGAGACTAGTTGAGTATGGCGGGTTCAACAAGTTCAATTATCGAGGCCTATCGAGATGATTCCCGGCGAGTCGGATGGCTCCCACCAATAGACATAATGCTTCACCCAGCTTGCATAGGCGATTACCAATGATCTGATTATGTTTTCATGGGTATTGCCACAGTGCGATGAGTATGGGCATAGGAGGCGAGTGTATATCTAGACTAGACTCCAGCTATGAAGGAGGATTCCCATAGCACCTGGGTAGACAACTAGTAGAATGTCTTAGATGCCACCATCATGGACATTGGGCCAAGCATTGCAAGCGGTGCTCTCCCTCGGCTTGCACAAGAGGAGAGAGACTATCGGATCTCTAGAACAAGAAAGTTAAGAAGTGGTTGTAAAAGGCAAGTCAATGAAAGACATTATAAGAAGCATCGGTCACAATCTAGTGGTGAGTCTCGGTGGCTTTGTATAGTGTATGGAAAGTGAAGGATATACAAAAGGCCGAGGCAACGATGAGAATCTGGAAAACAAAGGGAGATGTCGGTTCTCGATTTATGCGGAAAGATTGAAAAGGAAGACCATCAGTTGGAAGGGTAAAGAGGTCTACAATTGGGTTGGTTGAGAGCGAGGCGAAGAAGGCGATAAGTGAGCATAAAGAAAAACATAGTAGTAGGAAAGCTTACGGTGAGAAGCAAATGCATAGGACCAAGGCAAGTGGTCGATTAGTTTGGAGAGAGAAGCACATAGAGGTGTGTGCGACCCACAGTCACCACCCTCCCACCACCTAGACAAGGTATAGGAGTGGGCACACCTCCAGGCACTAGGTGTACTCTGGTGCACAAGAATGGGGAGCTCACTAGATGGATATTAGTGCCCCAGGGACTTAGATTATGGATAAAGTTCTGCAATAGTGCTTGGATTAGAGACATCGTTGAAACTTAGTGTAGTCCTCTTGAGTATTTGCATCTTAATGGAGCAATCACCGGATGGGCGATTCGATGTCGGTCGAGGCGAGAATAGTTGAGGATGTCGTGATGGTCGGGGTATGCGATTGTGAGTATGACCAATAATTCACTTTTGTATGCATCGGTATGGGTGGAGATTGAGTTGGTACCAATCTCGGTGGTAGTTGTCGAGTGTAATTTTGTGTGATCATGGTGATTGTTTGACTTTGTGAGTTAAATATTTCAGCACTAGTGAGAGAGAATGATATGTTGACTTGGATGAAGAGATTTATGACGGGGAAGCTCAAGAAGTGGTGAGTTGAGCGATTCGTCTTGTAATTTGTAGTTCATGATGTATATCGATCGAGGCAACACTTATCGATGAGCGGTGTTGAAGCGGATATGAGTCGATTGAGTAATTGAGATTTCAACTCATAGGATAGGGAAGATGCGTATGGGCACTCCTATGTAGTTTGAACTCTCACATCGTAGGATTGGAAAGATGCATATGGGCATTCCTATAGATGCTTGTATCCCTGCTGGGAGAGATTACTTTAGAGAGATATTATAGTTCTTTGATATTGAAGTCAAAGAGGAGAGTGCTCAAGTGGAAGGCATTGATTTTGAGAAAACTTTTGCTCGATGGCAAGACTTGAGGCTATCGAGAATGTTCTTGGTTTTGTCGATGTACAAAGGGTTCAAGGTCTATCATATGGATGTCAAATCAGCTTTTCTAAATGGAAACTTGGAAGAGGAGGTTTACATAGAGCAGCTGATGGGTTTCACTAGCGAGGACCCCACTCTTGTGTCAATTAAAGAAGGCATTGTATGGTTTGAAACAAGCTCCAAGGGCATGGTACTCCAGTTGGACTCTTACTTGTGCAAGTTGGGTTTCAAGAAAGGCTTAGTGGACGATAATCTCTACATCGAGCTGAAAGCGATCGACTTGTGGTGGTTGTGTATGTAGATGATATCATCTTTAGGGTCACAAAGATGAGTTGTGTAAAGATTTTGCAATGAGGATGCAAGATGAGTTTGAAATGTCCATGTTGGGTGAACTATCATTCTTCTTGGGTTTGCGATCAATCAAAAGAAAGAAGGTATCTTCATATCTCGGTCCAAATATGTGAGGAGATGTTAAAGAGATTCACCATGGAGGATTGCAAGCCGTTAGTACACCTATGATGTGGGTGTAAGTTGAGCAAGGAAGATGACTCTCCATCGAGTTGACCACACCTCGTATAGGTCAATGATTGGTAGCCTATTATATCTGACGACTAGTAGGCACGACATCTTACAAGTTGTGTGCATGGTAGCAGATTTCAAGCGGGACCAAAAGAGACACATGTGGCGGCGATGAAGAGAATTTTCAGATATCTGAAAGGGACTAGTGAGTTTGGGTTATGGTATCCGAAAGTCAAGAGCTTTAGTTTGTCGACTTTTTGGATCGATTGGGCGGATGTGTAGATGAGGGAAGAGCACCGGTGGTGGTGCATTCTATTTGGGGAGCAGCTTGGTGGCATGGCATAGTAAGAAGCAAGAGTCGGTCTCTCTTTCAAGCTGCGAGGAGAATACATTGCGCTACATCTTGTTGTACACAAGTGTTGTGGATGAAGCAGATGTTGAAGGATTTGAGTGTGGAGGTTGAGCGGCGGTGCCACTATATTGTGACAATACTAGTGCTATCAATATCTCCAAGAACCGGTGATGCATTCTAGAGCGAAGCACATTGCTATCCGGTATCATTTCTTAAGAGACAAGGTGATGGAAGGTGAAGTAAGGATGGAGTTTGTTCCCACAGCGAGCGGTGGCGATATCTTCACTAAACCGCTTCCTAAAGATCAGTTTGAGTTCCTCGGATGAAGCTGGGAGTGGTGATTCTTCCAAAACACTAGTAGCATTGGGAGAGGGAGCAAGTTGCTTGATGTTGCTACCCCATATTGGACTCGGGGAGTCCATTGGTTCCACCCTGTACTTGTTGTCAAAGGGGAGAGATTACTCATCAGACTTTAGAGTGTATTAGTGATGAGGTGGTTGCCAACAACTCCAAAGGGGAGATTGTTGTTTTATGGTTGTCCTTGTTGGCAACTCGGCGTGGCGGTGATAGCGTGGCGGTTTGGGTGACGTGGATGAAAATGATGACATGGCGGTATCCGGTGTCACCGATGAGATATGAGCAGCTTGGTATGCATGGGTGGTTTAATACATCATTAATAGGTGGTGCGGGTTTACGGGTCAAAGCGGCAAAATTGGCCTATTTACGATCGAGGGCATTTTCGGCAATGAAAACGACATTTTTGGAAGATCGATTCTTCATGAAAAATATAGATTGTAATTTTCCTAGTCCAGTGCATTTGATTTCGTCACATTCCGATACCGTATGAAGAAGTTACGGCATTTATGGAAGTCAAGGGCAGTTTCGGCATTGAAGATGAATTTTTTAAAGGAAGCGTTCTACATGTAACAATACGACAAAAATACAATCTTTCCAACGGTTCTGATTTCATCGCATTCCGATTCCGTATGAGAAAGATCGTCATTGGAAAGGTGTAGGGGCATTTTGGTCTTTTACATGGATGATTCAGATGATTGAGTCTTCTGAAAAGTCGTAGAGCATCCGATTCTGTTTCCCAACGCCCGTTTCATATCGATCGGATATCGTATGAAAAAGTTATAAGCGTTCCGTAAATCGGTTCGAAAATCAAACCGAAAATCCATCAGTTGCTCTCGGTGTTGGGTGGGTTTTGAATTTATTTTGAAATTCGAAGGGCTTTTGTGTAATTTAAAGATTTTGAAGGTCTGAGTTGCAAGGGTCTTTAAGCACTGAAACATATGGAGCAGGGGCTTGATTGTAATAAAGGGGAGTCAAGGGAAGTGAAATGGGCGGCCAAGATTCGACCACGTATGCTTGATGCCCATCCAAAGGCTGCTGAGATTTTGGTGTGATATGGACGAGATAGATGCTTGCGTGGGATTTTATTGGTTAGATGCATAATTCTTGATGCCTGGCGCTACACTATATCAAGGTATGTTATTGTGTTTGGCGTGTACGAAGGTATAAAAAGGATTCGATCTTAATGATCTCATGAAATCTGATTAAAGCCATCATGGAAGATTCGGACCCAACGGTCAATATGCATTTTCACTTTTGTGAGTGGAAGACAAGCTCCTTAAAATCCGGAAAAGCAACCAATCATAGATCGACAACACTTCGCGATGTCAGCGCTTACGTCATGATGCGTCATCGAGATTCAAATCTAACGGTTTGGATCTGTTGTCCGTTAGTTTAATCGGACGGTTTGGATTATAAGATCTCTTATATGAGATCTACGGTCGAATTCGCCCTGTTGCGCGCGCCGGTGTAGCCTCGCCACCCGTACGAAGATTCCATTTCAGGCTATCTCATTGCTCCAACTTCAAAGGTCATATCTCCCTCATTTTAAGTCGGATTTGAGTGATTCAAGTTGGAGATTCTTCATCTCTCCGAGCTCTACACATCAGAGGAAGAAATCAGGCAGAGGGCTTGCTGAGGTGGTCGGAAAAACGAGTTGAAGCTCGTGGAAGGCTAAAGGTTTGAATGAAAGACTTCCATCCTCTTGCACTTCATCCATAGCCACCATTAGAGGCTTAGGAAGCTGCTGAAAACCAAGGTAGCAAGTCATATTGGTTGTTGCCAAGAGAAAGAAAAGAAAAGAAAAGAGAGAGAAGAGAAGAAGGGAAATAGAGAAGAGTTGTTTCCTCTCTTTGTGTGTGTGTGAATGTGAATGTGAATGCCATTGTTGCTCCATGAAAGTAAAGACAAGGAGAAAAGAAAGAAGAAGAACCTAGAATTTGGTTCTTGTGAGTTGCTTCAAGAAACCCAAGTGCCAACCGGGGTTGAAGCATTGGCGGCACCGAGACAACGTGGTTGTGGTCCGCATCAAGTGGAGATTGACATTATTGCATCTCCGCGGTTACTCCTTGCCAAGGTAACCTCAATTTTGCCAAATTTCCATTATTATAAATCATTGTAGGCAAGATGTTTGATAAAATGCCTAAGTGATAGTTGTAGTCTATTTGGGGAAATTTGCATGTATGAGTCTTCACTATAGGGCATTGTTATAAGCCCAACTTGATTTTATTGGTGTTGGTGGGTCTTTGGACACGAGGGCTATGTGTTCCTTGGTAGGTACAACTACCTAAACCTATTAACCGTGGGTGCGGCCTCTCGAGATCATTACGAGAAAACTAGGGTGAAGACCTAGCCATTGTATGTCATTGGTGGAAGCGGGAATGTGTTCCCTTGGCGTGGGTGCGTCATAATTAGTATTGAGTAAATCTGGGCCCGGCGTGGGCATTACTCCGTGCATGTAGGCAAGCTGGCGAACCCGTATTTCTTGTGTTGTGGATGTGTATGCTCGTATTTGTATTGTGGATTGGGTGCTTGGCTCTGAGAATGGGTGTGTACATCTGGTAGACGACCACTTGGTGGTGCGGTGTGGATGTGCATCTGTTGTGTATGTATGTACAGTGATTACCGTGTGAGGTTTATGAGACAGCTCTGGCAGCAATACAAGTTATGTGAGTAAGTTTCATGCACGATAAGAATGGTCGATGGTATACATAGCAGCTCTGGCGACATCAATAGGTATGCTATTGAAGTGCAAATAGTGATTGCCACATCGAGTGCAGTTGAAAAGTGAAAAAATATTTGGCACACTGATTCACCCCCCCTCTCAGTGTCAATCGGGACCCAACAGGATCTTGGTGCCGCTAAGAAGATCCTTGGCATGGAAATCCTTAGAGATAGAAATGCGGTAAACTTTGGGTAACTCGGAAGAGGTATATTGAAAAGGTGCTAGGCGTTTCAATATGGAAAAACCAAGCAGTTAGCACTCCGTTAATTTGGTCACTTCAAGTTATCGAAAGGAATGCCCTACAACACATGAGGAGGTGGAGCGGATGTCTCAAGTCCCTTATGCTAGCGCAGTTAGAGTCTCATGTATGCTATGGTTTGTAGCGAGGCGGATTTGTCTCATGCGATCGGTGTTGTTAGCGGATATATGAGTAATCCGGGAAGGAGCATTGGAATGCAATTAAGTGGATCTTAGATATTTGAGCAAGACTAAAGATATAGGTGTTATGTTCGGTGGCAAGGGAAGTTCTGAGAATTGGCGAGTTATGTTGATTCGACTATCTTTGGTGATTTAGATAAGAGGAGGTCTACTACGGGTATGTGTTTACATTGGCTAGTGGACCTATATCATGGAGGCGATGCTTGATCTACAATTGCATTGTCCACTCTGAGATACATGGCAGCGATTGAGGCTGCCAAGGAAGGAATCAGTTGGTGGGTGGTTCGTGAGTTGGGGTTGGAGCAAGGAGTGCAGTGTTACCTTTGTGCGGTCAGTGCCATACATCTTGCAAAGAATCAAGTGTTTCATGCAAGGACAAAGCATATTGATGTGAGATTTCACAAGATCAGGGAGCTTGTGTCAGAAGGCAGTATTCACTTGAGAAAAATTCATACAGATCTCAATCCTGCAGATATGTTTACAAAGCCAGTTACTACAGAGAAGTTCGAGTCCTGTTTGGACTTGATTAATATTATTCATTGTTGAATATGAGGGACGCACCAAACAGGTGCGGGTTTGTGCCTCTAATGAGGTACAATGATGAAGACGTCTACAAGTTATCTTTTACAAGAGGCTCGACAGAATTCAAGCCAAGGTGGAGATTGTTGGTGTATGATGTCTTGTATTCCGTCGAATTTTTTATTTGAGGGCAATTGTAGTTTAATCCGGATTATAGTGGCAGTTGTAGTTTAATTCGGATTAGGGTTTTTTCTCGCTATATATTTGTAGCGAGGGTTTGTTTCTCTGTAATGCAAGCAATACTGAGAGGTGTGAGGACGAGCGTTGTAACCCTATTCTCCATTGATAGTGAAGCGGGATCTCATCTCACTGGGGACGTAGGCAACCTTGCCGAACCTCATAAAATCCGTGTGCATTGTTTGTTTTGTTTTTCCATTATCTTCTGCATCGTTTTAGGGTTGCGTTTCTACAACTTGACCTTAGCGCAAGTGTGAATATTTTACCTTACCATGTGTACAAGTAACTTGGATTGGGAGAATTGAAAGCCACTGGAACTACTCCTCAGTTGGCAGATAAGTCTGTTAAGATTCCTAAAGGCATGGTTGAGGATGTCTTACTAAAGGTGGGGGAATTTATTTTCCTTGTTGATTTTATTGTGTTAGATACCAAGCCCTTCTCAACCAAGGATGAGATCCCAATAATTCTAGGAAGACCATTCTTGGCTACCAGTAATGCATTAATCAACTGTCGGAATGGTTTCCTAAGATTATCTTACGTAAACAAGCTGTTGAGTTTAACATGTTTAGGATAGGCAAGCAATCACATATGGAAGAAGAGATCAATATGCTTGAGGATTTTTGGATTTTTCGATGATTTAGTTACCAACTTGGATATTGATTTTGATTGAGAATTCCAAGAGTGCATGGATGAGTTAGATGATGATAGTAAAATTTCTTTTACGAAGTCTTGAGTCTTCACAAACACTGGAGCCCTTAGGACCCCTTTCAATTCCATTCCCAAACCTTCCATAGTTGAGCCCCCTAAGCTAGATCTTAAGGAGTTGCCATTTAATTTGAGGTATGCTTTCCTAGGGCCTGACGAGACTCTTCCTATATTAATTTCTTCAAATTTGACTTCTAGCCAGGAAGAGGAGTTACTTAAAGTGTTAAAAGATATTAAGGAAGCCCTAGGTTGGATCAAGGCTGATGTCAAGGGTATAAGCCCTTCTATTGAGCAACATTTTAAACATCTTATAGAGGATTTCAAACCATCCACGGAACCCCAAAGAAGAGCTAACCCTGTGATGATGGAAGCTATTAAGAAAGAGATCCTAAAGTGCTTGGATCATGGAATAATTTATCTTATTTCTGATAGCCAATGGGTACGTCCAGTTCACGTAGTGCCTAAGAAGTCTGGGTGACTATAGTTCCCAATGCCAATAATGAACTAATTCCAACCTGTGTCCAATCTGGGTGGAGATTGTGCATAGACCACAGGAAACTTAATGTGGCAACCTGGAAGGACCACTTCTCATTGCCATTCATTGACTAGATTTTAGAGAGGTTAGCTGGACATGAATACTATTATTTTCTTGATGGATATTCCTGCTATAACAGATCCCAATTGCTTTAGAGGATAAACATAAGACCACTTTTACATGCCCATATGGAACATTTGCTTACAGGCGTATACCCTTTGGGCTTTACAATGCCCCTGCTACGTTCCAACGATGCATAATGAGCATCTTTTCTGACATGGTCAAAAAATTCTTAGAAGTATTTATGGATGACTTTTCAATTCATGGGAATTCCTATTCTGAATGTCTTCATCATTTTTCTCTAGTTTTGAAAAGGTGCATATCTAAGAATTTGGTTTTGAATTGGGAGAAATGTCATTTCATGGTTAAATTTGGTATTGTTTTAGGCCATGTAATATCCAATGAGGGAATTAGAGTAGATAGAGCCAAAGTGGATTTAATTGATAATTTACCACCTCCTCAATCTATTAAGGACGTCGGGTCTTTTCTAAGGCATGCAGGCTTCTACAAAAGGTTTATTAAGAACTTTAGTCAGTTAGCCTAACCCCTCACTTCATTACTTTTCAAAGATCAAACTTTTGAGTTTTCTAAAGAGTGCCTAGAATCCTTCAAGCAACTTAAGAAGGAGTTGACCAATGCACCCATTGTTCAATCACCTGTTTGGACTGAACCTTTTGAACTGATGTGTGATGCTTCGGATTTTACCATAGGAGCGGTTTTGGGTCAAAGGATTAATAAGTTGCCTACTGTCATTTACTATGCTAGTAGGACCTTAAATGATGCACAACTCAATTATACAACCATTAAAAAAGAATATTTAGCTGTTGTGTTTGCATTAGAAAAGTTTCGATCTTACTTAGTTGGTTCACATGTGGTGGTGTATACTGATCATTCTACTCTTAGATACCTAGTTCAGAAGAAGGATGCCAAAGCCCATCTCATTAGGTGGGTTTTAGTTTTGCAAGAGTTTGATTTAGAAATTAGGGATAAGAAAAGAGTTGAAAACCTAGTTACAGACCATTTATCCCGGCTTCCCAATTCCTTAACTGTCGATTCTCCAGTCAACGAGAACTTTCTAGATGAACAATTATTTACAATGTCCAGTGAACCATGGTTTGCTGACATTGTCAACTTCTTAGTTTCAGGTGTGACTTCGAATCAATGGTCCACCCAAGATAAGTATAGATTTCATTCCCAATTTAAGCACTTTTTCTGAGATGATCCTTATTTGTTTAAGATATATCCAGATCAGATTATCTGACGATGTGTTCTTGATCATGAGCAACATTCTATTCTCTCTTTTTGCCATGATCATGTATATGGTGGACACTTTGGACCTAAGAAGACTGCCGCAAAGGTTCTCTATTACGTATTTTATTGGTCCATTCTTTTTAGAGATGTTTTGATTTTGCAAGGCTTGCACCTTTGCCGATCTTTGGCCCTATCAATAAGAGGAACATGATGCCCCTCAATCCTATTTTGGTAGTTGAGATCTTTGATGAATGGGACATCGATTTTATGGGACCATTCCCTAATTCCTTTGGGAATCTATACATACTTTTGGCCGTTGATTATGTTTCTAAATGGATAGAGGCCATACCTTATAAATTTAATGATCACAAAGTGGTGGTCCAGTTTCTAAAAGAGAACATTTTTTCCTACTTTGGTGCACCATGTGCAATAATTAGTGATAGGGGTACTCATTTTTGTAATCAGCCTTTTGAGGCCCTAATGAAAAAGTATGGGATCACCCATAAGTTATCTACCCCTTATCACCCCCAAACTATTAGCCAAGTGGAGGTGTCTAATAGGCAGATCAAATAAATCTTGGAGAAAACTATTAATCCCAATCGTAAGGATTGGTCCCTTAGGCTCATTGATGCCTTGTGGGCCCATCGGACTACATTCAAGACTAAACTTGGCTAATCTCCCTACCGTTTGATGTATGGGAAAGCTTATCACTTATCAGTTGAGTTGGAGCATAAGGCCTTTTGGGCCATCCAGAAGCTCAACTTTGATTTGTCTGATGCAGGAATTCATCGTAGGCTCCAACTATCTAAGTTGAAGGAACTTAGGAATGATGCCTATGAAAGTTCTAGGATTTACAAGGAAAAGACCGAAGCTTTCCATGATAAGCACATTCTGCTCAAATCTTTTACAATTAGTGATAAGGTCTTATTGTACAACTTCGATTGTATCTTTTCCCTGGTAAGCATAGATCCCAATGGGATGGCCCGTTTATTGTCCATAATGTATATCCCCATGGGGCTGTGGAGATTTTGAATCCAGGAATAGGGGTAATTTTGAAGGTTAATGGTGAGTGTTTGAAACCGTTCTTCGAGTTTCCTATCTTTAGTAGTGAAGAGGTCATGGATCTCCATGAACCTCTTTACACTAATGACTAAATTTTAATCAGGTATGACCCCTTGCATTGTCTTTGCTTTTAATTCTTTCCATGCATTGAGGACATTGCATGACTTAAGTGTGGGGAGGAAACTAGTTTGTGTTTTTCCACTTTGTTTTGTTTGTTTTTCTTTTTGTTTTTTTTAGCTTGCTAAGGATGATGTCCTACTTTGGTTTTGGTTAATAATCATACCATTCGGTTTCTTCATGTATGAAAATAAAATTTTGATTAAGGTACCCATTTTGAACTTATAAAAACCTATTGAGAAGAAAGAAACAAGCACTGTCTTGAGATGGGACTTTCTTTTGAAAAATAAGAGACCCTATTTTATAGTGTTGGACCATATGTAAGTCTGGGTTCCTTGTACTTTTGATTTGGAGTTGAGACATTCTTTTTAATTTGGCATGAGTTGAAAAATGCACAATTTTAAATGAAATGTGGTATAAAGAAGAATAAGAGTTGATTCCCTTGGAACTAGACAGGGCATTGCGCCTCAGGAAGCGTGGTATCTTGATCGAATTTCCTAGGGAGGAAACTTCTGAAAGAACTCTAGCATCATAGTCTTTGTGGCATATGCAAAAAGCGAAGCTACATAGTAACTTGGGTGTCTGGTGTATGCTCCACCATGTCATTTAGGTCAAAAGTAGTGGAGTAGAATAGAGTTTATTAAGTGAAAAAAAAAAAGTGCAAATGTCATTAATGCTAGGTAACATGTTTGGTCAAAAACACTTAAACGCCTTAGTCATTGGTTTCCTATTTCTTCACAAGTGGTTTTGCCTTAAGATAAGGATGTTTTGGAAGAGGCAAGTGAGTTCCAAATTAAGAAATATGCTAGTGCCTGGAATTGATAAAGTGTAATAAAAGTTCAAGTGTGGGGTTCCCTTGTAAGAGGAATTATCTTTTCTCCGGATCGGTATGGGCCTTACCTTTAGCCAAGGTTGGGATTTATTTATTCTGAATTTTGAGTGTATATTTACTATAAATACCCACGAGACACAACTCGTCCACTAGGGGTGACCTAGGGGTTTAAAGGCTTGTTGTACATGCTAAGTGCAACGGTGATTCCTACGAAAGTGAGTTAGGTTTTTTGTTTTTATTATTTTTCTTTTTGTTTTGCTCGAGGACTAGCAAAGTCTAAGTGTGGGGGAATTCTAATGAGCACATTTATGTATGAAATCTAGTGTAGTAAAACATGCATTTTACATATTTAAAATGGAGCTACCTTGGGTTTTACTCTCTTTTTGCAAGTTTTATATTTTCAATGCCTTAAGGACTATCGGGCACTATATCTCCAATTTTACACGTAAAGAGGTCTTATTTCTTTCCATGGTTGTGAAGAGGACAAAATTCTGAGCAAGATGGACGTGTTCAATTAAAATTATACATTCGTTTGGTCACCCGTACAAGTGATTATTCTTTTCAGGCTAGAAAAAGAATAATGGATCAGAACTGAACCGAGATGCAGAACCAGCCCATCTGCAGTGGTCCCAAGGGTATAAGGAATATTTTAAATACCAACAAAGATCGATGGACCACATCCTTAAGTGATTGAAGATTTGTTTTTTGTAACAACAACTACCTAGTGTAGTTGGTGAGTTGTGGTGTGCAAAATCCCTTGTTTATTAGGAGGTCTCAAGTTCGAACCTCTTAGCTATCATTTTATTGAGGTTTTTTTTATAATATTTTCTCTCTCCTACTGATCACTTAAATGAGGTCAGCCAAGATAGTTGTGCATAGTTTGAAGAAGAGAGAAAATAAAGAGAACAAATAGGAAAGAAGAAAAAAGAAAAGAAAAGACAAGGGCATGGATGGAATTTTCCATTAAAATAAAATATTGTCTAAATCCAAACAAGAAAAATCGGCCAAAGGGGCTTTCTTGTGCAAGAAGAGAGAGAAAAATAGAAAAATGGAGAAAAAATAGGAAGAAAAAGGCAAGAAAAATCGTGGGAGATCTCTCTCCACACGTTTTCTCTCTTCTCTCTCCTCCACTTCATCAACAAGATAAAAAAAAATATTTTTTTGTAGAAGCTAAAATCTTTAGCTTCCCTCCCCCATTCTCTATATAATAGAATTAACACAAGGGGAGGAGGCACTTCATTCTTCTTCTTGGGTTTTTTTTTAGTTGCTCTATCTCTTTCTCTAGTTTTCTCTTTCTTTAGCTCTAGTTCTAGGTTTATGCTTTGAACACTTTTGTAAGTTATTTTTATTCAATTAATACAAGCACTTTTGTTTTTGATTCAGTCTTTTATTTTTATTGTTTAGGCAATTCAAGTTGTAATTTTCAAGTTCTAGTTCTAGGCTTAGTTCTAGGTGACAAGAACAAGCTATGAAGCATGTCTTTCAAGTTCAATTTATTTTTTTTTCAGATTTGTCTTCTCTAGTACTAGAAATTTTAGATTTGGTTTATTCCAGATTTGGTTTTTAGTACTGGTAGTATCTCAAATCGATCAAGTTTTTAGTTCAAGGGTTGAAGTTCAAGTAAGTAGGCTCCTTCAGTAGTCTTCTCTCCCCTCTCTCATTCCCTCTTCTGACTATCCTTTCTTTCTTAATTTAGGATTTTAATTTCAGTCGTTACATTATTGCTATCTCTTTCCCCCAAGGTTCATGGCTAGTGTATGTGTTGGCTTTGCCCCTCCTAGCCATAGAACCATCAATTTATTACTTTTATTTTAATTGTCTCCCTTTCCCTAAAGCCAATTAGAGTAACCCTTGTAAGAGTGACTCTCTAGTCAAGTAGGGAAGCTCATATTATAATGCATCCCTCGGGCTAAGTAGAGAAACCTACTTGTGTGTCTCTCTCTAGCTTTATCCTCTTTCTTTTACTTTATTTTTATTTCAACATTTTTTTCCTTTATTATTTTTTTTAATTACATGGGTTGTTTATTTTCAGTTATTTATTTATTTAATTTTAATTGCGTGGCTTACATCTTTAAATTCTTAGATGATGAATGGTTAGGACGTTATTTTAGATACATATGTTTAGGATGGTAATTAGAATTAGATCATAACCATTAATCAGTTCACTTTCGCATTATTAAAAGAAAAAAAAATAAAGTGGTTGCTCTCCCTGTGTTGACCTATAGCTACACTGATCCGTATGCTTGCGGTTACATTTTAAAATCTCAAGCAACCCTCCTGGATCCCTTGGTGAGTAATACCCAGATTCATCATCTTCATCATTATTCCAAGGTCCTTGGTAGTCACTATCATCCCAGTCCTTGTACTCATCATCACTTCGAGCATCGGAGTCATCACCATCATCTCAATCCTCACTCTCGTCCTTCTTCATTGATTTCCCCCTCACTCGGTTCTTCATCAGATTCCTCATGGCTCTGAATTCTCCTGCATCCAAATGTTCATAGTATTCGGATCGTATGGATTGAAAAATCTCTATAGGGCCAGACTTGACCTCATTGGCTCAGAGCCTGATCAGACTAGACTCACCAAATTTTGTATCACTCCCTATATGGATTAGGGAGGTGTGTTCCTTGATTTGTTCCCCTATTTCCAATGCCATTACTAATCTGAGAAGGTCATCTATAACTTCTTCAATTGTTCCTGGATTGTCCCCCTGAGGTACGGTTGTCTGAATAAAAGATGTGGGATTAATGTCTTGACTTTCTCTTAAGACATTCACCGAACCTATTAATGATGTTATCTTTGGAGAATCCTGTAAAGTAAGCATATCCTTCCAACTATACCCACCAATCCCTCCTTTGGGTTATCCATCGAACCTTGAGAATGGGCACGGCAAGAGGGTGATAAGGGATATGGGGTGGGATGATACGAAGGTGAAGTGATGTAGAAGATAGGGTATTCTAATGAAGATAGGGGTGATAGGATGATGATGAGGCTCCCTCTCCTTGATGGTGTGGTGAAGGTTGATGGTATGGCGGATGCTTATGGTATGGTAGGGGTTGATGGTATGATGGAGGTTGATAGTATGGTATGGTAGATTCTCCTATTGATGATGAAGGAGGAACGACAGATGCTTGATCTTCTAATTCTTCTTCTGATGACTCTTCTCTTTTGGGGAGTCCTCATGATCTTGGCCCTTTGCCTCATGACTTTCTGTAGGCATGGGCATTCATGTGATTCTTCTAAGCTCTAGGTATGATGAGTTGAGTGGGATCACTCTCTATTGCTTCATCTTCTAGATTGTACACATGACCAGAGTGAGGACCTCCAAAATCATAGAACATGGGACGATAGAAGTGTCTATCTGCATAGTACATGTAGAGGGCCCTTTGGAAAGAGTTGCACTCCTTCTGATAAGCCACATTAATGAAGCTGATGATATGCCTTACTATTTCTAAGAGAAGAGACAATCTTTTCACATGCAACAGCTTCTCTACCCAATCATATTGCCTTTGGATATGGTACTTCTTAGATTTTCTAACAAGATGAGTCGGATTAAAAAACCGAGTATCAAAATCTCACTAATCATTTATCATTGACAACATGTTGACGGTTCCATGATCTGGGAGTGGGTTGGTATTGATATTGGGAGGTTGTTTGTCTTTGACTTCAATAGTCCCATTGTCTACTAAGTCTTGGATTGCATGTGGAAGACCTATGCACCTTTAAGGGGTGTGCCCCTTTTGAGTGTGGTAAACACAGTATTCATGGTCCCTGTACCAAGCTGGGGAAGGGTTATTGATCACCCTTGGAGCTACTGTCCCCTAGCAGTCCTTGTTTCTTTAACTTCTCATATACTACTGCCACGGGCATCCCCAAATTAGTGAACTATCTCCTTGGGCAAGGAGCCTTTTGAACAGGAGCATCTTCTTGTATCACAAATGGTTGTGAAGAGGTGATGGGTGATACCGACTATTGGACCGCACCTACCACATTAGTTTCGAGACCCTTTCCTCACCCAACTTTGGTATTCTTTCCTACCTCTTGAGATGTTCCTTGATACTGTGCATCCCTTAGGATCCTATTCTCCACACATTTGCCGGTGGCTATCAAGGAATCAAAAGTCTATAGATGTTGATAGTAGAGAACATCATAGTAAGGATTGGATAGATTTTCATTCAACATTTCTACTTGCTTTACTTCAGAAGGTCGATCTACCATCTTGGTGGCCTTGTCTCTAAACCTTATTAGGAAGCTGGTGAATCCTTCTCTGAGCTGCTGTCTCAAAGTCTCAAGTTTTCGATGCTTCACATCCACTTCAGTGTTGTATGAGTACTATTTGGTGAAGGCTTTCATCACTGTTGTCCAATTCTGGGTCTAGGTAGACTCCAACTATGTGAGCCACCTCAATGCTGGCCTTAATAGGGTCAACATGAAAGCTTATCCCATTTGATTATTAGCAATCTACCATGATTTGGCAATGCTGAGGAAAACTTTGAGATGAGCCTTGGGATCCCCTAACACATCAAATCTGTAGGTCTACATTTAAACTTCTCGGGAATCCTTGCCCCAGAAAAGAAACTCATCTCATCAGAACCCACTACTTGACTTTTCAAACTCTTTCCTATTCGAATCATATTTTCTAATTGCTCTTTGGTTTTTCTTTCTCTCTCCATCTTTGGAAGATCCATTCGGATGAGCGTCGCCAACATCTCTTCCTCATCTTCAATCACCACCCTAGGTGGAGGAACTCGAGAATAGGTTCCTAATTGACCATTCAGACAAGTGGGTGAAACTTCTCATTGACCGGTTGGCTTGGATGGTTCTGTTTCTCCTATGTCAACTCAGGAAGAAGTCCCACGATAATCTATAGGTCCATTCTGTTTTTCAATTCTCTTGTAGCTAGTGCTGGTTTGGCCCTAGGATCAATCCTGGGAGAGTTTCGTAGCAGGTGCAATATCTGGGCTAATTCACTCTTGACTTTAGCCATTTCTGTTTGCAAGGTCTCTACTGGGTGGACCCATGCTTGCTCGGGTGATTCAGGGTTGAGTGGATCCATGTGAACTGGGCTATTGTCACTTAGAAGCAGACAGTCCCAAAGAGACGATGGAGGTGACACTGGGCTTAAGCGAGTTAACTGGCTACCCTGACGTGTCCAAACGGACCGTAGAGAATACTTGAGGTGTGGAATTGTGCCTGAACCAAAAGAGGTTTATTTTAGGATTCTTGTATTCCCAACCCTTTGTTCATTCATCCACTCAATTGTCAACCAATGATTCATCCAAAATTAGTCCACTAAATGATAGGGAGTGGATAGGGGTTAATGCCCCTAGTCTACTCAATAATGTCATGGGTGGGAGATACACATAAATGGCTTCAGAAAAATATTCACATAAGAAATTCTCTATCAATAAAGTCATACTTTCCTTAATCTTACCCCACTAGGTGACCTTCCTCCTAGTTTCCTCAGGTCTTTTAGATAATTTGGAATTTTGTGGGACTTTAACAGAAATCACCTTGGAGTCACATATACAAAATCATCCATATCTCACTTTTAAGGAGGAAGGACATCTTCTATCAGAAACCCACTTAGGAGAGCATTTCTTTATGACTAGAATGCATTATAGGAAAATTCCTTTTCAAGACCTCAAACAAATTCTACATATCAACTTGTGGTGTTCCTAGCGTTCTCCATCTATTTCCTATATGATGCGAGTATCCAATGGATGTAAATAGAATCTACAAGGCTTCCTTGGCGGGATCTATATATGCAAGGTAAGTGATCCTTTTGATATACCCAGTGCGAGATCAAGGGTGACTTCCTTGCTTATTACTTGTGACTACACATGAGGTTAAGCAATTGGCCACGGAGGTGGTGGAACCGTGAGTGATTGTGTGTAGAAGTGTAATACAAGAATATCATTATTCGATCTTAGAATGTCATAAAGTCGCGGACCTCCACAGAGTGCTGCCACAATTATGAACATCCTCACCATTTAACAATAACCCACACCCTTATGCAGAAGCGATTACCATTTGCTCTCGAGTACTCTCCATGACATGCATTGATCTCCACGAGGTGCGAGCATAACAAGGAGTCCCTCGCCAAATGATTTCACTTCGAGCACAATCCATGATGTGGTTGGTGAATACAATTACAAATATGGGGTTAGCCAAATTTCAAACAAATGTGATGGAAAATGTTCTTGCATTTAATGGTAGCATCTAGTGTCGAAAGCTTGACATGTCCCCAGTGGAGTCGCCACTGTGAGGGCAGCGGCAGGAAGAAGGACCTCTTTCCCCTTTGGGGGGGAAAAAGACGCATTCAGCCCTCTCTCCTCTCTTTCTCTTTTTTAGGGAGGGGTGTATCATGTGTGCTAACCTATGGCCCCTACACCACCGTATCACCACTTGGAGATATGTGAGGGCCTATTTCATAAGAGTGTAGGAGTCGTAATTGAGATGGGTATTTGATAATGGTTCAATATGGGGGATTGGGATCATGCAAAAGAGGTTTGGAGTCGCCACCTAGGATTATGGGCCTAAGACCTAGGGGTGGGCCCAATTCCTGAGAAAAGGGCTGAAAAGTTGGTCTGGTTTAGAGATTAGGGATACATATCAAGTTGTAGAGTTGGAAAGGTGTTAGGCACCAAATCTGCCCAATTCAACTGGTCATCCTGCTAGATGCTTGAGAACGAACATTTTCCACAATTATTCCTATTCCACACTGGCTTGTGACAGTGTCGCGATAGTAATTCAACCTAGTACGAGAGGAACCATTGATTCACACAATTGGTCATCGCGCTTGGTTGAAAAGCCAGTGGCGGAAGCTACCGTGTGCTGGATTATGACTGAACGCCTTTAAGTCAGAATCCAGGCTAAAGAAGCGACGCCTGTGCCCGTCGCCCGTTTCCCGACCCGTAGTAGGGGCCCTCCGGCCCCCAGAGGCACATGTCGTTGGCCAAGCCCCCACAGTGGACGTGTTGTGTGGGCTGCCTTGAAGCGTAATTCCTATCGGGTGATGGGTAGAATCCTTTGCAGACGACTTAAATACGCGACGGGGTATTGTAAGTGGCAGAGTGGCCTTGCTGCCACGATCCACTGAGATTCGGCCCCATGTCACATCAATTCATCCCCCCGTATTTTTCCCCTTTTCTTTCCCCCCACACCCTCCTGAGGCTAGGATTGTCCATGCGTGGCCCAGGTATGCCCCTAAGTGTTAACTACCCCAACGGTTGCCTGAGTATGGTTATGCGTGTTGCCCAAGTGAAGTGTGCCTGTGCGTGCACATTGAGTGCCACTAAGTGTACACGTTGTCACGACCTACCCAACAAAGGCCCATGGACTTAGGCCATTGGGCTAAGTAAGGTCTAAGTTCTAGAGTTTTCTATAAAGGTGTAGCAACTCTAGATAATTTTATTGTAGATATTTCTAGAAGATATTTATAGGAGGTATTTTGGGAGAGATTTCTAGAGTTCTCCACTAAGGAGGTGGGAGACTTCTAGTTTCCTCCTCGATTGTTGGATGGAGGACGTTTGTAAATATCTTAGCCATCCATTGTAACTTGGGGTGCCTACAAATAGGTGTTGCCTCATTTGGCAAAGACACTCACCAAGACCAACCAAGAGTGTTCAACCGAGCAAGTGAGTTCTCAAGCCTTGTACTCAAGAGCTTTCTAGTGCAATACAAGTTCATTCTTCTCAAACTCACTCTTGTGTTCACTTCTTCTCTTCCCAAGTCCCTTAAGGAGGGTGGTTAGGTTGACTTAATGCTAGTGGGAGTGCTAAGAGCCGGCGCGATCTCTTAGAAAGGTCTAAGGCTGTGACAGTTGTGGGGTCAGAGCTTCGGTTGCGAGGGAGCCAAGCTTGTGGGATATGAGACAGGAGAGCTAAAACTGTGGAATAGAGACCAACACCTACATAAGTAAGCAACGAAGAAGCGAAGGCAAGTCCGTCGACTTTGGCGTCGCTATGGGGCCTCGCTTAGCTCGAGGGGAGCAAGTATTGGCCGAGGTAAAGTGGTGCCTGAATGTCACGGAGAAAAATGGGGAGGAGCTCAAAGGCCATGTGGAAAATTGGGGAGGAGTTTGATGGCCAGATGGGGGAGCTCAAAGGGTCCCTACAAGGTGCTCTCAACACCATAGTAAGTAACCAAGAGGAAATGGTTACCACCTTCAAGGCTCAAGTATGGAAAGGAGTTGGATAACGTGGAAGCTTGTATTGGGGAAGAAGTATGGGAAGAGTAGGAGGACAGCGGCGAGGGAAGCCACTACCTCTCATGACAAGTCTAAAGGAGAGGCACTAAAGCACAAGCGTGATAAGAGGAATCGGTTCAAGCCTAGAGACAAGTGATTCCTATGTGATGAGCTACATTGGTTTAGGGATTACCTCAAGAGGAAAGCTCTTAGTGCCCTATTGGAGGAAGAGGGCCAAGAGGAAGAGCGACCTTGCATGGGGTCCCCAATGCAACGTGGTGCCACCAGGGCCGAGATAGGGGTCAAGGCCCTTAACTCTCAAAAGGGGTTGATGTGTGCAAAAGTGTGCATTAATGGGAAGCCCACACGGCGAAGGTGAATCTGAGGCCACACACAACCTTGCCTTGACAGAGGAGGCAAAGGAACTCGGGCCAAGGCGTCCTAAGGCTATCAACTCCAAAGAATGCCCCACAATAATGTTGCTCGAGGGTCGAGATGAACCTTTGGACTAAAGGGTTCTCAACACCATCCGAGGGCTAGGTGCTTACTTGCCTTTGGGCGGGAGGGCAAGACAAGGAGAATTTGGGAGTAAGCCATCCATGCCAAGAAAGAGGAAGATGCAAGCGAGAGAAGCGGAGACAACAGGGCAGCGTTGTAGGAGGCTCAAGTTATGTGACTACAACAAGAACCCCAATAGGTGTTACTCCTTGCGAGAGGGAGGCTAATTTGGATGCTGATCCAATCATCCACAGACACAAACTATCTCCTTACGTGGAGTATTTAGTCAAGTGGAAGAGGCGACCAGAGAGCGAGACAAGATGGGAGACAACTGGCATGCTGAGACGACTCATGAATAAAAGTACCACAAGGAGGTTGCGACGAGGGCGTTGTAGATTTAGGTGGGGGAGAGTGTCACAACCTGCCCAATATAGGCCCACGGGCCTAGCTCACCAAGCCCATGGACTTAGGCCTTTGGGCTAAGTAAGGTCCAAGTTCTAGAGTTTTCTACAAAGGTGTAGTAACAATAGATATTTTATTGTAGATATTTGTAGAAGATATTCACAGGAGATATTCTGGGAGAGATTTCTAGAGCTCCGCTAAGGAGGTGGGAAGCTTCTAGTTTCCTCCCCAACCGTTGGATGGAGGACATTTGTAAATATCTTAGCCATCCATTGTAACTTGGGGTAGGTGTTGCCTTATTTGGCAAAGGCACTCACCAAAGACCAACCAAGAGTGTTCAACCAAGCAAGTGAGTTCTCAAGCCTTGTACTTAAGAGTTCTCTAGTGCTATACAAGTTCATTTTTCTCAAACTCACTCTTGTGTTCACTTCTTCTCTTTCCTAGTCCCTTAAGCCTTGTACTCAAGAGTTCTCAAGCTGTGTATGCTCTTGAATGCCCCAAGGTGCTTAAATGTGCCTATCGTGCCAAGTGTTGAATAAGTGTGTCAACGCATGCACCCAAGTGTAGCCCAAGTGTCGCCTAATTGTGCTCTTGAATGCCACAAGTGTGCACATATACGTGCCCATGACAATGCCTACGCGTGCCCCCCTAAGGGTGCCTAAGTGCATATGAAGGTAGTGCACAAGGTAGCAGTACCGCACGCAGGGCCACACAATGTGTGTGCATGGTGGTAGGCATGGCTACACTACCGCGCGGAAGGCAGCTGGCATGGACGCACAAGGTGTAGGCGTCACTGCGGGCAAGGTTGCACTAGCACACGCAAGGCTGTTGGCATCGAGGTAGGCTGCCGCGCACATGGATGCGGGCGTGGCTGTAATACCATACACATGGTTGCACACAACCTCGGGCACGGTTGCCGGTAAGGCTCCACTATCGCGAGCAGGGGTGCAGGTTACCGCGCGCACATGGCTAGGGGCAAGGGTGCACACCACGTGAAGGGTGGCAGGCAACACGCACATTGCTGCGGGAAAGGGTGCTCAACCGCACGCAAGGTGGTAGGCGCGGCCGCATATGGCTGCAGGCAATGGTGCAGGTAACACGCGCTGGGCTGCTTCCTGTGCCACACTTCCACACACATGGCTACGACCACAGCTGCACAAGCCTCACACATGGTTTTGCGTGGATGTTTGTAGGCATGGCGCACATGACACGCAGATGGCTGCACAGCAGCGTCCAAGGTTACATTCCACGTCACACATGTCGCGCGTTTGGCTGCACTAACGGGTGCAAGGTTGCTGGTATGGCCGCACATGCCACGCCCCTAGCTGCCCTACCACTCGCAAGGTTGCGTGCGTTGCTTCACACTGCCCCCAGGTCGCATGCATGGCATGTGCCACGCCCATCGCTGCCTCGCCGCCCGCTTGGTTTCTGGATTTACCGGAAGTGCCACGCATGAGGTTGCAGGCACGACTGCACCGCCGCACGTAAGGTTGCATTGGGTGGTCGCACATGCATCGCCCATGGCTGCACTACCGTGTGCAAGTTCGCTGGCATGGCCTCCCATGCGTCGATCATGATGGCTGGCATGGCCGCACATGCCATGGGCATTTCAGCACATTATGCTCGCAAGGTTGCACGCATTGCTGCACCTTCATGCCCACGTCTGCAGTCTTCCATACACATAGCCGCACGTAAGTGGCTCACACATGGGTGCTGCAGTGGTCCCCATGGCCCATGCAACAGAGGCTTCTTTGCGGCCTTCGGCTGCACACAAGGCACCGACTGCTGCACACGCCAAGGCCATGCCCGCACAACATAGTTTGGGTCTTTAAATCATGTTGTACAAAACATCCCTTTGGTCTAGAAAAGCCTTGCAATTGGCTATTTGGCACCCAAAGTACAATCATTTTCACTTAAACCCCGCATTTCCATTTTTTTAGGTATTTTTCGTAATGTTTCAATCATAAAATATTAAAAAATATCAAAATATGTTGGAATGGTCCAATATTTTTTTAAAACATTTTATCAACCTTTGGAAGACATCCGAAATTTATTTTTTAGAAAAATACATTAAAATGGATTTTTCATAGTTTTTTGAATTTAATATGTTTTTAATATTAAAAATTAATAAAAAATAAGAATTTATCCGAAAACTATGATTTTTTTATGAAAATAATCTTTGGATTTTTCCTTAATTTGTTACCAAGTTTCATTTGATTTGGATATTTGAAGCTCAAAAATTAGACCGGTATATTTTTTGGGGGGGTCATGTCTCCTTCTGGAAAGGGGCAAAGAGCATAAGAGCTACCTTAAGGGAGGGGTGCCACTCCCGGGTGGTTTCTAGGGGCCGCCTGGAGGGCAGCAGATAATGGCGGGATGGTAGGAAAACCCCAAAAAGACCCATGGCATGGGAAAAAAAGTGAAATGGCACGTGGATTTCGATGAGTTGGCCCTTGGTGTGCTCCGAGGCCTGCCATTGCTTGTGGCTAGACGTGTATGGCTGCCTACCTTCCGTGCCATATGCCCTCAGCTGCTGTGACGTGTTCCAATCGCGGCACAGTATGCCCAACGAAGGTGGACGTGCTTGCGAATGGTCAGCCCTTCTGTCATGCAACGCCGCCCCCTTCTACCGCACAGCTTTGCCTGCCACCGTGGGCTGCTGGGCACACATGGATGGCTACCATGCACTGCCATGCCCCCACTTCTGATGCCACATGTGCCTGTCGACGCACAGCATTTCCAAGGAAGGTGTGGTTTGTGAAAATATGTACATGGCGTGTCCGTCCCGACAGTCATCGCCTCTGCCGCACATAGTTGCTTACCATTGTGTGTTGCTGGGTGCGCATGGCTGCCTGCCTTGCGCTGCAGTGCCTCCACATCTTTCACCACATGCGTCAATCGTCGGACAGCATGCCAAAGAGTGGCATCGCCTGTGCAAAACACCTTCACGGTATGTTTGTTTCGAAGATTTTGCCCTTGGTGTGTGTTGCGCCTACCACGGCGTGCTGCTTTGCCCTTGTGGTTGCCTAATATATACTACTATGCCTTGATAGCTGTTGCCTCCTGCGCTCGTAGCTGCAAAGAAAGCCCAACAAAGGCTTGGCATGTATGTGAAAACAAGTACATGGCTCGTCTATCCAGATGGTCAGCCCATTTACCGCACACCACTGCCTACAACCGTGTGCTGCTGGGTGCCCATGGCTCCCTACCTACCACTGCCATGCCCCCACAGTTGCTGACACATGTGTCCATAGCTGCACAGTAGTTTCCAGAGAGGCATGGCATTTGAAAACAAGGAAATGGCCAATGCATCCCGATGTTCAACCCCTCTTCCGCACACCTTTGCACCCACCACAGGACATTGGGTGGGCAAGGGTTCTGCCTTGTCTTGTCGTACCCCCACTCTTGCCGGATCGCCCGCATGGCATGCCCAAGATAGGCTTGGCATGTGAAAATCACCATCAAGGCACGTTGGTTCCGATGATTGCCTTTGATGTGCGCTGTGGCCTGCCATGGAGTGCTGTTGGGTGTGCATGGCTCCCTGCATAGCTACTACCACATACGCCGGTAGCCACACAGCATTCCCAAGAGTTGCATGGCATGTGAAGGACAGCAACATGGCATGATGGTCCGGATGATTAGCCCCTTGTTTTGCACCTTGGCTGGCCAATGCGTGCTGGTGGGTTTGTATGGTCTGCCACCTGCGATTACACCTCATCACGACCTCGCCACTTTTGCTAGTTTTGTACAGCATGCCCAAGGGAGTCATGGCATGTGAAAAATGTGGAAAT
>CM040961.1:61439559-61460100 GCA_022985045.1 Macadamia tetraphylla | reverse complement strand
TACATTTTGGTACTTCCAAGATGTAAAGAGTAAGGAGTGCTATAAGCTTCATTCAAGATCAATTCAATCAATTTCTCTCCCCTTGAAACACATATTCAATCTTTAAACCATCAAACTCCATTTTTTTTAATGAAAATCTAAGATCCTTCTATCTTCCAATATTGATAGCATTGATTGTCTTCCTTAACACATCGTTTCCCAGTACGTCGAGCTCCAAGGATACAAGCTAGTTGCAGGTAGGAGTCAATCAATCGTGGAAAGAACCTCAGTCCTCTGGCTTTTCAACCAAGCACGATGACCAATTGTGTGAATCAACGGTTCCTCTTGTGCCAGATTGAATTACTATCGTGACACTATCATCAGTAGGGTAAAACTAACCTGTCTCATGACGATCTAAACCCAGCTCACTTTCCCTATTGGTGGGTGAACAGTCCAACGGTTGGCAAATTCTACTTCGCAATGATAGGAAGAGCCGACATCGAAGGATCAAAAAGCAACATCGCTATGAACGCTAGGCTGCCACAAGCAAGTTATCCTTGTGGTAACTTTTCTGACACCTCTAGCTTCAAATTTCAAAGGTCTAAAGGATCGATAGACCACACTTTCACGATTCGTATTCGTACTAGAAATCAGAATCAAACGAGCTTTTACCCTTTTGTTCCACATGAGATTTCTGTTCTCGTTGAGCTCATCTTAGGACACCTACGTTATCTTTTAATAGATGTACTGCCCCAGCCAAACTCCCCACTTGACAATGTCCTCCGCCTAGATAGACCCGCTGAGGCGGGCCTTGGGTCCAAAAGAAGGGGTAGAGCCCCGCCTCCGAGTCACGGAGTAAGTAAAATAATGTTAAAAGTAGTGGTATTTCTTGCACCGTTTCCAGCTCCCAATTATCCTACACCTCTCAAGTCATTTTACAAAGTTGGACTAGAGTCAATCTCAACAAGGTCTTCTTTCCTGCTGATTCTGCCAAGCCCATTCCCTTGGCTATGGTTTCGCTGGATAGTAGACAGGGACAGTGGGAATTTCGTTAATCCGTTTACCCACGTTTGGTTGAATTTCTTCACTTTGACATTCAGAGCACTGGGCAGAAATCACATTGCATAAGCATCCGCAGGGACCATCGTAATACTTTGCTTTAATTAAGCGATGATTCCCTTGTCCATTACTAGTTACGAGTCATTGTTTGATGCGAGGAAGGCCCAGGGGCCATTCGATCTCTCCTCGGCCGACAGCGGTGACCCACTCTCGCCAAGAAAGTAGCTCGAGTAGTTCATCGACAGCCGATGGGTTCTGGACTGGGACCCCTGTGCCCAACCCTCAGAGCCAATCCTTTTCCTGAGGTTACAGATCCATTTTGTCGACTTCCCTTGCCTACATTGTTCGGTAGACTAGAGGCTATTCACCTTGGAGACCTGATGCAGTTATGAGTAAGACTAGGCGTGGTCAGCACTCGGTCCTTTGGATTTTCAAAGGCCGCCGAGGGTGCACCGGACACCACGCAACTTGCGGTGCTCTTCCAGCCACTGGACCTTACCTTCGGCTGAGCCATTTCCAGGGTGGGCTGGCTGTTAAATAGAAAAGATAACTCTTCCCGAGGCCCCCGCCGACATCTCTAGACTTCCTAATGTTGCCATTAACCGCCATGTCCTAGTTCGGGAATTTTAACCCAATTCCTTTTCGGAGCACGCGAGCATACACTCTCTGACGGGCTTCCCCCGTCCCTTAGGATCGACTAACCCATGTGCAAGTGTCGTTCACATCGAACCTTTCCCCTCTTCGGCCTTCAAAGTTTTCATTTGAATATTTGCTACTACCACCAAGGTCTGTACCAATGGCTGCTCTGCCCAAGCTCATGCCCCAGGTTTTACGGTGATCACCGTGCCCTCCTACTCATCGGGGCCTGGCAGTTGCCCTGATGGTTGGGTATAGGTTACGCACTTCAGCACCATCCATTTTTGGGGCTAGTTGATTCGGCAGGTGAGTTGTTACACACTCCTTAGCAGATTTTGACTTCCATGACCACTGTTCTGCTGTCTTAATCGACCAATACCCTTTGTGGGTTCTAGGTTAGTGTGCAATCTGGCACCGTAACCCGACTTTTGGTTCATCCTACATCACCAGTTCTACTTATCAAAAATTGCCCACTTGGAGCTCTCGATTCCATGGCGTGGCTCAACGAAGCAGCCACGCCATCCTACGTACTTAATGTTTGAGAATAGATCGAGGGCATTATGCCGCCGATGCCTTTAATCATTGGCTTTACCCGATATAACTCGCCCACGGGCTTGAACTATCCTCGGGGAAACTTTGGAGGGAACCAGCTACTAGATGGTTCAATTAGTCTTTCACCCCTATACACAAGTCAGATGAATGATTTGCACGTTAGTATCGCTACAGGCCTCCACCAGAGTTTCCTCTGGCTTTGCCCCGCTCAGGCATAGGTCACCATCTTTCAGGTCCAGACAAGTATGCTCTCACTTGAACCCTTCACATAAAATCAAGGTTGGTCGGTGGTGCAACACACAAGGGGATCCCACTAGTCAGCTTCCTTATGCCTTACGGGTTTACTCACCTGTTGACTCACACACATGTCAGACTCCTTGGTCCGTGTTTCAAGACGGGTTGAATGGGGAGCCCGATAGGCCGATGCCCGGAGTATGCAGTTGCCAATAGGCACGCCATCGAGGTGCATGCTGCCTACTACGATCGTGGTGATGACAACCCAGGCTTGGGACACCATCGTAATCCACATCGGTCCATGCCCCGAGTCGAGTTGCGGATTGACTATTCACCGTTCCACATCCGACCGAGAAGTATGGCCGGCCCCCATCCACTTCCCTCCCAAAAATTTCAAGCACTGTTTGACTCTCTTTTCCAAGTCCTTTTCATCTTTCCCTCACAGTACTTGTTCGCTATCGGTCTCTCGCCCATATTTAGCCTTGGATAGAATTTACCACCCAATTTGGGCTACATTCCCAAACAACCCAACTCACCGACAGTGCCTCATGGTGCGACAGGGTCCAGACACGATGGGGCTCTCACCCTCTCTGGTGCCCCCTTCCAGGGGACTTGGGCCCGGTCTGCCACTGAGGATGCTTCTACAGACTACAATTTGAATGACAAAGCCGCCCAATTCTCAAGCTGGGCTCTTCTTGGTTCGCTCGCCGTTACTATGGGAATCCTCGTAAGTTTCTTCTCCTCCACTTATTGATATGCTTAAACTTAGTGGGTAGCCCCGCCTGACCAGGGGTCTCAGTCGAAATGCCATCGAATGGCAATTAGGGTCACCAAAGCCCAATGGGAGCAGAACACGCACACGATGTCCGAACATTGGCAAAGTAGCTCGAACCACCACTCAACGTGATGCTTGCCACACAAGGGGCCCTTGACTTTGGGCCGACCGCACCTCAAATAGAGACATGGGGGCCAATCTTTGCTCCACACCACCACCATAAGGGGCAAAGGAGGTGGGGCAACATGATGCCTGTCACCCAAGCAGGTGTTCCCTCAGCCCGATGGCCTAGGGCACAACTTGCATTCAAAGACTCGATGGTTCACCAGATTCTACAATTCACACCAAGTGTCTCATTTCGCTACGTTCTTCATCGATGTAAGAGCTGAGATATCTTTTGCCGAGGGTCATTAAGATAAGATTTGGATCTAGGATGACCACACCACACCAAAGGCGCAATGATGTCATGTCCTTTTCGTTGTGACTTCCTTGGCGCTGACTGTGCCGGTGGTTGTGTTTGGGTCGAATGCTATGAAGGATCGTAGGCTGACCTTTTACAAGGGTCAGGAAGGAAGGAGCTCAAGCTCCCATGCCCTACCTTGATCGCGTAATGTAACATGTTCACAGGTCTCGCTGGGCAAGTATCGACAATGATCCTTCTACAGTTTCACGTACAAAAACCTTATTATGACTTCTCCTTCCTCTAAATGATAAGGTTCAGTGGACTTCTCGCAATGTCGACGATGACGAACCACCCACGTCACCGCAATCCGAACACTTCACCGGACCATTCAATCGGTAGGAGCGACGGGCGGTGTGTACAAAGGGCAAGGACATAGTCAAAGCGAGCTAATGACTCACGCTTACTAGGAATTCCTCGTTAAAGACCAACAATTGCAATGATCTATCCCCATCACGATAAAATTTTTAAAGATTACCCAGGCCCGTCGGCCAAGGCTATAGACTCGTTGAATACATCAGTGTAGCATGCGTGCAGCCTAGAACATCTAAGGGCATCACCGACCTGTTATTGCCTCAAACTTTCGTGGCCTAAATGGCCATAGTCCCTCTAAGAAGTTGGCCGTGGAGGGCCACCTCCACATAGTTAGTTAGCAGGCTAAGGTCTCATTCGTTAACGGAATTAACCAGACAAATCGCTCCACCAACTAAGAACGGCCATGCACCACCACCCATAGAATCAAGAAAGAGCTCTCAGTCTATCAATCCTTACTGTGTCTAGACCTGGTAAGTTTCCCTGTGTTGAGTCAAATTAAGCCATAGGATCCACTCATGGCGGTGCCCTTCTGTCAATTCCTTTACGTTTCAGCCTTGCGAGCATACTCCCCCCAGAACCCAAAAACTTTGATTTCTCATAAGGTGCCAGCGGAGTCCTAAAAGCAACATCCATCGATCCCTAGTCGGCATCGTTTATGGTTGAGACTAGGATGGTATTCGATCATCTTCGAGCCCCCAACTTTCGTTCTTGATTAATGAAAACATCCTTGGCAAATGCTTTTGCAGTGTTCGTCTTTCATAAATCCAAGAATTTCACCTCTGACTATGAAATCGAATGCCCCTGACTATCCCTGTTAATCATTATGCTGATCCCAAAGGCCAATGCAATAGGACCGAAATCCTTTGATGTTATCCCATGCTAATGTATCCAGAGTGTAAGCTTGCTTTGAGCACTCTAATTTCTTCAAAGTAATAGCGCCGGAGGCACGACCCAGCCAATTAAGGCCAAGAGCACATCACCGACAGAAGGGACAAGACGACCAGTACACACAGGCGGACAGATCGACCCATCTCAAAGTCTAACTATGAGCTTTTTAACTGCAACAACTTAAATATACGCTATTGGAGCTGGAATTACAGTGGCTGCTGGCACTAGACTTGCCCTCCAATGGATCCTTGTTAAGGGATTTAGATTGTACTCATTCCAATTACTAGACTTGAAGAGACCAGTATTGTCATTTATTGCACTACCTCCCCATGTCAAGATCGGGTAATTTGTGTGCCTATTGCCTTCCTTGGATGTGGTAGCCATTTCTCAGGCTTCCTCTCCGGAATCGAACCCTAATTCTCCATCACCCGTCACCACCATAGGAGGCCACTATCCTACCATCGAAAGTTGATAAGGCTGAAATTTGAATGATGCGTCGCTGGCACAAAGGCCATGCGATCCGTCGAGTTATCATAAATCATCAGAGCAACGGGCAGAGCCTGCATCGACCTTTTATCTAATAAATGCATCCCTTCCAAAAGTCGAGGTTTGGTGCACGTATTAGTTCTAGAATTACTACGGTTATCCAAGTAGCAGATACCATCAAATAAAGTATATACCATCAAACAAACTATAACTGATTTAATGACCCATTCATAGTTTCACAGTCTGAATTAGTTCATACTTACACATGCATGGCCTAATCTTTGAGACAAGCATATGACTACTGGCAGGATCAACAAGGTAACTTTCCTTCTCAACACCAAAGCACTGCATGAACCACATCCCCAATTATGCATTGGGTGATGCTACTCCATACATTAATGGCCGTCTATCGTTCTTGTGCAATGAGTCGCAACCAAAGGATTCAAGAGGACACACACAACCAACTTGCCTCATAAAATATCCCGCATCCTAGAGCATAAATAGTGCACATACACCACTGACACAAAGAAAGTGGACATTTGCATCGTATTCCAAGCCACCTCACACCAACCACAAGGGCAGGCAAGAGGGATGAAATGAGAGTAAAGGGGTAGCATCTTTCCATCCTACTAGGTAAGCAACACAAGAACCATTTTCATGCTCTTGACAAAAACACTTTTGGCCCATCATAACCCATAGAGGTATCTATGCATAGTGGTTCAATACACAAGCAAAGAGCCCACAACCACAAGAAAAACAATAGCCACTCACGTGCATTATGTCCACTATCGACACAATCCACCACCAAACCAACTACAACGTAATAAGGATTTGGTAGAAGAAAAATCAATAGCCCCACTAAGCATGAAAATCTCAACAATCAATAAGGGCCGAGGGACTCGTGATCTATCTCCACCTACAAGCTTGCAACCTACGTTCTCCAGAGACCCATGTTGATGTTGTCTTATAACACTTGCGGCAGGAGACATGCAAACACCTCCGCACCTAGGCGCGACTTAGAAACTCACTTCTCCAAATAGCAAAGGCCACAAGACTGAGTATGAGAAAACTCTTACAAGCAACAAGCCCACGATAATGCAATTTTTTTAAAAAAAAAGGGGAGGGGGGAAGGGATATGTGATTTGTCTCCACTTGCAAGCTTGCAACCTATGTTCATCAAAGACCCACGTTAATGTCGTATTATAACACTTGCGGTAGAAGGCATGCAAACACCTCCACACCTAGGCGTGGCTTAGAAATGCATTTCTCCGAATACCATAAGGCCACAAAACTGAGCATGAGAAAACTCTTGCAAGCAACAAACCCACGAGAATACAATTTTCTTTTTAAAAACAAAGGGGGGGGGGAGGGATTCGTGATCTGTCTCCACCTACAAGCTTGCAAACCTATGTTCTCCAAAGACCCACGTTAATGTCGCATTATAACACTTGTGGTAAGAGGCATGCAAACACCTCCGCACCTAAGGCGACTTAAAGCACTTCTCCAAATAGCATAGGCCACAAAACCGAGCATGAGAGAACCCTTGCAAGCAACAAACCCTCGATAATGCAATTTAAAAAAAAAAAACAATTGGATTGGGGGGAGGGACTAACTGTGCACATTGACTTGGCCAATGATTCCATGAAACCCTTTCATTGGGCATGTCAATGTAGACAACAACCCACCCCTTGCACCATGACCTATATATGACGACAAGCCACAGAGCACAGAAGGGTGGAAATGCATGACTGCGGCCATGCTAGCAAAAAGTGGCACTAGCACAACTGCACATGGCAGGAAGCCAAGCACGACAAACTGCCACGGCCCCTAAATGGGATTAATCAATGGGGCCAATGTGTCATTTCCACGTTTTTCACATGCCATGACTCTCTTGGGCATGCTGTACAGAAACTAGCAAAAGTGGTAGTAGGCTGTGGTGAGGGTTTAGGTGCACAGTGCAGGTAGCCATGCACACCCACTAGCATGCATTGGGCTGCCAAGGTGCAAAACAAGGAGCTAATCATCCGGACCATCATGCCATGTAGCTGTTCTTCACATGCCATGCAACTCTTGGGCATGCTGTGTGGCTACCGGCATATGTGGCAGTAGCTATGCGGGCTTGGCAACACATGGCTGCCAGCCATGCATGCCCAACACCACATTATAGGCAGCCATGCATGCCCAGCAGCACGCAATAGCAGGCCACAGCGCACATTAAAGGCATAGTCATTGGAACCAATGTGCCTTGGCCTATCTTGGGCATTCTATGCGGCTACGGGCGCATGTGGTAGCAGCTGTGGGGGCACGCCAGCACAAGGCAGGCACCCTTGCGTGCCCAATAGCACACAGTAGCAGGCAGCAGTGTGCGACAAAGGGGCTGAACATCAGGATGCATTGGCCATTTACTAATTTTAAAATGCCATGCCTCTCTTAGAAATGCTATGCAGCTAAGGGCACATGTGGCAGCAACTGTGGAGGCATGGCAACAGAAGGCAGGGAGCCATGTATGCCCAGTAGCACATGATTGCAGGGAGTGGTGTGCGGCAGAGGGGCTGACCATCTAGACAAATGTGCCATGTACTTGTTTTCATATACATGCCAAGCCTTTATTAGGCTTTTTGTGCAGCTACAAGTGCATGTGGTAGTAGCTGTCAAGGCATCGCAGTATATGGTGGGTAACCATACAGGCCAAGCAGCACGCCGTGGCAGGCCATAAAGCACACCAAGGGCCGAATCTTCAAAATTGATATGCCATACGGGTGTTTTGCACATGCCATACCTCTCTTGGGCATGTTGTGCGGCGATGGGCACATATGGCAGTAGATGTGGGGGCACAGCAGGGCAAGGCAGGCAGCCATGCATGCCCAGCAGCACACAATAACAGGCAACGGTGTGTGGCAGAGAGGCTGACCATCGGGATGGACGCACCATGTACCTATTTTCACACATGATGCCTACGTTGGGCATGCTGTGCGTTGATGGGCACATGTGCCAATAGAAGTGGGGACATGGCAGCGCATGGTAGGCAGCCATGTGTGCCCAGTAGCCCACAGTGGCAGGCAGCGTTTTACGACAGAAGGGATGACCATTGGCACAGACATGCGCCTTCGTTGGGCATGATGTACCACGACTAGCACAAGTGACAATAGCTGTGGGGTCATGGCAGTGTATGGAAGGCATCCATGCATGCCTAGCCGCACGCTATGGCAGGCCTCAGCTCACACCAAGGGCCAACTCATCAAAACTAATGTGCCATTTCACTTTTTTTCCCATGCCATGGGTCTTTTGGGTTTGCCTACCATACTCGCTCATGGTCTGGTGCCCTGCTATGCAGTCCCTCCAAAACCTCCCGGGGAGAGTGGCACCCCCCTCCATCACCGTAGCTCTTATGCTCTTTGCCCTTTTCCAGAAGGAGACATGACCCCCCAAAAAAATCATACCGGGCTATTTTTTGAGCTACAAATATCCAAATCAAATGAAACTTGGTAGGAAATTAGAGAAAAATCCAAAGATTATTTTCATACAAAAATCATAGTTTTATGATAAATATTTATTTATTTTTATTAATTTTTAATATTAAAAAATATATTAAATTCAAAAAACTATGAAAATTTCATTTTAATGTATTTTTCTAAAAACTAAATTTCAGATTTCTTATAAAGGTTGATAGAATGTTTTGATACGATATTGGACCATTCCAATATATTTTTATATTTTCTAATATTTTATGATTGAAACATTACGAAAAATACCTAAAAAAATAGAAATGCAGGGTTTAAGTGAAAATGATTGTACTTTGAATGCCAAATAGCCAATTGCAAGGCTTTTCTAACCCAAAGGGATGTTTTGCACAACATGATTTAAAGACCCAAACTATGTTGTGCGGGCATGGCCTTGACGTGTGCAGCCAAAGGCTGTACAGGAGCCTCTGTTGCATGGGCCATGGGGGCCATGGTAGCACCCATGTGCAAGCCAGGTGTGTGCAGCCATATGCATAGTGGCCAGCAGACTTGGGCATGGAAGTGCAGCAATGCCTGCAGCCTTGTGCGCAGCATGTGTTGCCATGCCCGTGGCATGTGCAGCCATGCCTGCCATCATGCTCACCGCATGGGCAACCATGCCTATGACCTTGCACGTAGTAGTGCAGCCATGCGTGCGGCATGTGCGACCACACAACGCAACCTTGCGCGTGGTAGTGCAGTCGTGTTTGCAACCTCATGTGCAGCATATCTGACAACTCACGCAACCATATGCGCGGCAAGGCAACGATGTGTATGGCATGTGCAGCCATGCCTACAACCTGGAGGGTGGAGTGCGTGCAGTAGTGCAGCCATACGCGCGGCATGTGCGGTGATGCCCAAATCCTTGCACGTGGCATGTGCGGTGTAGGTAAAGTTGTGTCAGATTATTGAGAGAGCAAACCTCAGTGTCGCCTTCTTGATAAAAGAAATTTCAATCTATCATCTGTATGAAATATTCCTGATAATTGAAACAAATATTGTTAGAAAAATTGGTGGGCTGAGTCATGTCACTTGACACTGTCCTTAAGACCGTAGATGCCCCCTATGGTGCAACCGGGAATATTGCAAATCGGCCTCCAAGAAAAATAGCCCGATGGCTCCCCCAATAATCGTGCACTCGACTACTGGACCCCTTCAAATGCTATAGGGCAATGCTCAAACTAGAAAACAAAACACCAAGAAATGGACATGTGAAATCCAATGAAACTCAAGAAAATCAAAGTTTGACAACACACACTTGAATGCTTCAAGTGACTTGATCCGTGTTTTTGCAAATGCTAAAGCTCCCCCTATTTCTAAGACTATTTGGATGAGGAGTAAAAGAAAGGAATTAAAGAACTTTAAAATCAAAGTGAACAAATTGATACTTAAAGATATGAGATTAAAGATCTCTCAAATTTAATCTCGCAAAAATTGAAGAGTTGCTTCCTCAAGAAGCTTCTGTGTAGAGACATAAAGTTTCTCAAAAACTTAAAAGGGAAATTTCCTTAAGGAGCTTCAAAGGATAAATTACGTACTAGCAACTGTAGTATTTAATAACCATTTTATGGAGTGACTTAAAGAATCTCCAAAACTGAAGGAAGTTCATAATCCCTCTAGCTTCAACAATAGGCTACATAAACAAACTAGCCAATTAAGAAGCAATTAAGCGGAGATATAAATAAGCTTAAAGAAAAACTGAAGGGGCAAGTGTTTTGAATCTTAATTTGTTTTTTTTTTAACTTGCATTAAAAACCAACAATTCCCCCACAAGATTTAAAATACTGGTAAAAATATAAATATAAAAAAAAATAGTTTGAGCACATTAGAATGGTAGGACACATCGTTGCAGATGTCTTTCAGACTTGAATCTATACTAGGTCTAATAAGCCACGCTATAGAGTATGGGTGAAGTCAGACTTCTTGAACCTTTCCTTATTGGTGTAGCCAACTGACTTATCATCCATATCCTACCATCTGACGCTAGAGTCACTCTTTTATATGTTGTGGAAAATTTTGGCTTTTGTCCCCATCTTGGAATCATGAATGCTTAGAGAATCTGCCGTAAAATTCTCATCGGAGGCAGCCTCACCCCCTACATCCACTTAGGTCAGCCCACAGTATGCACCACAGTTAACATACCCTCATCTGACATGAGCCTTAGCCGATTAAGAGTTTTATAAACTCATCCTCCTTGTCATTGTGGTGAGTACTATCTTCCACATCTAATCCGGAATAGGCACATGATAGTACTAATCAAGTCATCCAGTGATTTTGTTTTTATCCTTTGAACCTAATTCCAGAAATCTCCTATCACATAGGTTGGGTGTCCATCACTTTGACTTATGACATGGGACTCAAGCCTATTCCTTTAGATGTCTCATAAATAACCTTGGTGGATTGAGGCTTTGTAAGCATGTCTGCTACATTCTTCTCTGACTTTACAAAGTTGATAGCAATGGTACCATTATTTATATATTCCCTCACCAAGTTGTGTCTAAGGCGTATTTGCCTTTTCTTACCATTATACACTTTGCTTTTAGCCTTTGCAATGGCTGCCTAACTGTCACAATGTAGATATAAAGAAGGCACAACCTCTCCCATATCTTTAGTATCAAAATGGGACATTAGAAAGGCCTTTGTAGATTTCACTAAATCAAGACTAGTGCCCAGAATTAACATATCATCAACATGCAAAACAATAAAAACACATTTGTTGTTATGGAACTTACTGTAAACACACCTACCAGAATCATTTACCTGAAAATCATTTGAAATTAAAATATTTAGGTGCTTGTTTTAAACCATATAATGGTCGTACAAGTTTGCAGACTTTATGCTCTTGTCCAGGAATGACACATCCTTCAGGTTGTTTGATATAGTTTTCTTCCTCTAAATCTCCATTTAGAAATGCCATCTTTACATCCATTTGATGTATGATAAGCTTATAGATTAATGCAATAGCAATCAATAATCTTATGGTTGCAATTCTAGCAACTGGAGAAAAAGTATCAAAGAAATCTATATCCTTCTTTTGCTTGAAACCTTTGATCACTAATCCGGCCTTAAACTTGTCAAGTGTACATTAGGCTTTAGTTTCTTTTTAAATATCCACATCTAGAACCTTAGTTCCAGGTGGAAGATCAACCAATTCCCAAGTGTGGTTAGCAATTATAGAGTCTAACTCGCTCTTGATTGCTTCTTTCTAGAATATAGCATCAGGAGATGTAATGGCATGTTGGTATGTAATAAGATCATCATTGACAAAATATGTAAACATACCATCACCTAAATTAGGTTCTCTCCTTTGCCTTTTACTCCTTTTAAGTTGATTTTCACCACTAGGTTCAACAAGACTTGGTGTCAATAAGTCTTTAGTCTCATTTTCAAGTGAATCATTATTATTGGCCAAATGTGTATTAACACTTTGTAAATCTTTCCTCAAAGGAAATATATGCTCAAAGAAATCAGCATCTCTAGATTCAATGATGGTATTTTCTTTAAAGATGCCATCTGTAGATTTAATCACCATGAATCTATATGCCGCACTATGTTGAGCATAGCCAATAAAGACACAATCACAAGTTTTAGGTCCTAACTTCTTTCTCTTGGGTTCAGGTAATCAAAATTTGGATAAACAACCCCAAACTTTTAGATATTTAAGGTTAGGTTTCCTACCATGCCATAACTCAAATGGTATAGAGCCAGTTTTCTTATGAGGTATTCTGTTGAAGACATAACAAGCTGATAATATGGCTTTCCCCCACAAATTCAGGGGTAATCCTAAACTTATAAGCATAGAGTTCATCATCTCTTTCAGAGATCTATTTTTCCTTTCAGCAACTCCATTTGATTGAGGTTGATATGGGGCTGTTGTCTCATGAATGATCCCATTATCTTCACAAAATTTTGATAGATATTGGGTATCATATTCTGTCCCTCTATCAGTTCTAAGTCTTTTTATTTTTCTTTTCAACTGATTTTCAACCTCAGCTTTATAGGTTAAGAATGCTTGCTCAGCTTCATCTTTGGTCCGAAGAAGGTAAACCTTAGTATACCTGGAACAATCATCTATAAAGGTTACAAAGTACCTCTTACCAATTCTTGACTCATGTGATTTGAAGTCACCCAAGTCACTGTGAACCAATTCCAATAGCTCACTTTTTCTTTCTACAGAAGCATGAGGCTTCCTAGTGAATTTGCCTCAACACAAATGAGACATTTAAATGATGGAGGTTCTGGGTTACCATCTATCAGACCTAGTTTGCATAACTTCTTTATGTATGATGCATTAATCTACCATGCCAAACATCATACAAATCAACCAAGTAAACAGAACTACCAGCTTCCTCATTAATAACATTGGCAACATTCAATACAAATAACCCACCTGAGTTATACCCTTTACCAACAAATATATTGTTTTTAGAGACAATAGCTTTATCTACCTCAAATGATAACTTAAACCCTGCCCTGATGAGAAGAGCACCAGATATAAGATTCCATCGAATGTTGGGCACATGCAACACATCCTTGAGAACAAGGGTTTTTCCTGAAGTTAATTTCAATTGAACCTGCCCCTTGCCTTAGACCTGAGATGACTGGGAATTTCGCAGGTATACTTGTTCACCTAATCCAACTATTGAATAGTTGAAAAAGGCATTCCAATCCCCATAGATGTGCTTGGTAGCACCTGTGTCTATGATCCATTCTTTTGGTTTTTCAACCAAGTTTACCTCGGTCACTATGGCAGTGAAGACATCAGCCTTAATGAGGTTGACTTTAGTTTTGTTCTTCCCTTTTTCTGCATTATTTCTTATGGTGCCCAAGTTTGCCACATACGAAACAATTTTCCTTCTTTTTCTTAAAGGAAGTCCACTTCTTAGTCTTTGGACCTTTCTTAAATCGTTCGTGTTTTTCCGACTCAACCAAATTCGCTTTAGATTGAAATTCTTTAGCCTTTTTGGTTTTGTCCTTTTTCCAGTTCTTCTCTTCAATTTTAATCAGGACTAAGATTTGATCCAGGGTCTAGTCCTTCTTTCATATTCATTTTGAAGTCACTCTAGGATGATGGTAATTTCTCTAATAGAGAACCAACAATAAATTCCTCTGGCAATACCATCCCTTCTTTGGCCAATTTTGCCACTAGGACATGGAATTCATCAACTTGGGTAGATATGCTCTTGTCATCCTTTATCACAAATTCTAAATAATTTGCAACAATATATTTTTTATTTCCAGCATCCTCTAGGGTATACTTTTTATCCAATGCAGTCCAAATAGACTGAGCCAAATCATAGGATGCATAGACATGGTAAAGTTCATTGGATCAAGAATTCAAAAGGCAGTTTTTGCACTGATAATCCACTTGGATCCATGCTTGCCTATGAGCTTTGAAGATAGGATCATCACTTTCAGCAGGTAAGGGTGAGGTCAGAGCAAATGATACATTCAATTGTTCTAGGGAAAATAACAATATCTGTTTCCAACTTTTATAATTTAAACCATCAAATGGTTCAACTTTGTTAAGTTCAGAAATGATCCTCAGGTTCTCCATTGCCGACACAATATTATTATCCATATCAAATATTTGGTCTCTCAATAAACTGGATCTACGGTCTTAAGAATTGTAGGTAAAGTTGTGTCAGATTATTGAGAGAGCAAACCTCAGTGCCACCTTCTTGATAAGAGAACTTTCAATCTATCACCTGTATGAAATATTCCTGATACCTGAAACAAAGATTGTTAGAAAAATTGGTGGGTTGAGTCGTGTCACTTGACACTGTCCTTAAGACCGTAGATACCCCCTATGGTGCAATCGGGAATATTGCAAATCGGCCTCCAAGATAAAATAGCCCAATGGCTCCCCCAGTAATCGTGCACTCGACTACTGGACCCCTTCGAATGCTATAAGGCTGTGCTCAAACTAGAAAATAAAACACCAAGAAATGGACATGTGAAATCCAATGAAACTCAAGAAAATCAAAGCTTGACAACACACACTTAAATGCTTCAAGTGACTTGATCCGTGTTTTTGCAAATGCTAAAGCTCCCCCTATTCATAAGACAATTTGGATGAGGAGTAAAAAAAGGAATTAAAGAAATTTAAAATCAAAGTGAATAAATTGATACTTAAAGATATGAGACTAAAGATCTCTCAAATTTAATCTCTCAAAAATTGAAGAATTGCTTCCCCAAGAAGCTTCTGTGTAGAGACATAAAGTGTCTCAAAACCTTAAGGAGCTTCAAAGGATAAATTACGTACTAGCAACTGTAGTATTTAATAACCATTTTATGGAAAGACTTAAAGAATCTCCAAAACTGAAGGAAATACATAATCCCTCTAGCTTCAACAATAGGCTACATAAACAAACTAACCAATTAAAAAGCAATTAAGGGGAGATGTAAATAAGCTTAAAGAAAAACTGAAGGGGCAAGTGTTTTGAATCTTAATTTGTTTTCTAAAACTTGCATTAAAAACCAACATGTAGCAACGCGCGCAACCTTGCGAGCGGTAGGGCAGCCATAGGCGTGGCATGTATGGCCATGCCCATAACCTTGCGCGCAGTAGTGTAGCCATGCGCGCGGCATGTGCGGCGAGGCTCGCAACCTTGGGCCCATCAGTGCAACCATCCACGTGTCATGTACGGCCATGCCTACAACCTTGCACGTGGCATGTGTGGCCACGCATGCAACATTGCCCAGGGCATGTGTAGCCATGCCCGCAGCCAAGTGTGCGGTAGTGCGGCCTAGGCTGCAGCCCAGCGCGCGGAGCCTGCACTATTGCCCGCACCTATGTGCGGCCATGCCTGCCACCTTGCGTGCAGTTGTGCACCCTTTCCCGCAGCCATGTGTGTTGTTTCCTGCCACCTTACGCATGGTGGTGCACCCTTGCTCGTGATAGTGTAGCCTTACCCGCATCCATGGGCTGTGGCATGCAACCATGTGCGTGGTAGTGCAGCCATGCCCACATCCATTTGAGTGGCAGCTGCCACCATGCCAGTAGCCTTGCGCACGCTGGTTCAGCCTTGCCCACAGTGATGCCTACACTTTGTGAGGCCATGCCAACTGCCTTGCGCACGGTAGTGCAGCCATGCCTGCACCCATGCGCGATAGCCTACATCCATGTGGGTGTCGTGCAGCCTGCACCTTGTGCGGCCATGCCAGTGACATGCGTGTGCGGTAGTGCAGCCATGAGCAAGACAGCCTGCCATCATGCACGCGACATGTGCAGCCATGCTTGCATCTGTGCACACGATAGTGCAGCCTCGCCCGTAGTTGTGCGCACGTTGGCCTGCAACCTTGTGATGGGTACTGCAGCCATGCTTGTACCCGTGTGCGTGACAGCTTGCATCCTTGTCCGTGTGGTACGGCTTTGATTGCGGCCTCATGCACGGCAGCCTGCCACCATGCATGCACCTTGTGCGGCCATGCGTGCGATAGCATACCACCATGCACACAACTTGTGCGGCCATGCATGCGGTACTGCTGCCCAGTGCACTGCCTTCATATGCACTTAGGGACACTTAGGGGGGTACACATAGGCACAGTCAGGGGCACGTATATGTACACATTTGTGGCATTCAAGATCACACTTAGGCAACATTTGGGGCATTCAAGAGCACAATTAGGCGTCAGTTGGGCAACACTTCGGTGCACGCATAGACACACTTATTCAACACTTGGGGGCAAGTATAGGCACACTTAAGGTGGCACTTGGGGCATTCAAGAGTACGCACAGGCACACTTGAGTGCACACTTAGGCAACAGTTGTGGGCATGCATGGGCACAGTTAGGCAACACTTGGGCCATTCAATGTGCACATGTAGTCAACACTTGGGGGCACATGTAGGCACACACTTGGGCCATTCAAAAGAACGTGTACACTTAGTGGCACTCAATGTGCACGCATAGGCACACTTCACTTGGGCAACATGCATAACCATACTCAAGCAACCATTGGGGCAGTTAACAATTAGGGGCATACCTGGGGCCACGCATGGACAATCCGAGCCTCAGGAGGGTGTGGGGTAGAGTTAGAAATATTTGGGGAAAAAGAGAAGGGGAAAAAGAGGGGGGACGAATCGATGTGACACGGGGCTGAATCTTAGTAGATCATGGCAGCAATGCCACTCTACCGCTTACAATACCCCGTCGCGTATTTAAGCCGTCTGCAAAGGATTCTACCCATTGCCCGATAGGAATTACACTTTAAGGCAGCCCACACAGCATGTCTATTGCGGGGGCTTGGCCAACGACACTTGCCTTTAGGGGTTGGAGGGCCCCTACTGCAAGTTGGAAAATGGTCGACGGGCACAAGCGTTGCTTCTTTAGCCTAGATTCTGACTTAGAGGTGTTCAGTCATAATCCATCACATGGTAGCTTCGCAGCCACTGGCTTTTCAACCAAGCTCGATGGCCAATTATGTGAATCAACAGTTCCTCTCGTACTAGGTTGAATTGCTATCGCAACACTGCCATCAGTCGGGTAAAATTAACTTGTCTCACGACGATCTAAACCTAGCTCACGTTCCTTATTAGTGGGTGAACAATCCAACACTTGGCAAATTCTGCTTCAATGATAGGAAGAGCCAACATCGAAGGATCAAAAAGCAAAGTCGCTATGAATGCTAGGCTGCCACAAGCCAGTTATCTTTGTGGTAACTTATCTGACACCTCTATCTTCAAATTCCGAAGGTCTAAAGGATCGATAGGCCACGCTTTCACAGTTCGTATTCATATTGGAAATCAGAATCAAACGAGCTTTTACCCTTTTGTTCCACACGAGATTTCTGTTCTCGTTGAGCTCATCTTAGGACACCTGCATTATCTTTTAATAGATGTGCCACCCCGGCCAAACTCCCATCTGACAATGTCCTCTGCCCGTATCGACCCATCGAGGTGGGCCTTGGGTCCAAAAGGATGGGAAAAGCCCCGCCTCTGACTCACGGAATAAGTAAAATAACGTTAAAAGTAGTGGTATTTCACTCCAGCTCCCACTTATCCTACACCTCTCAAGTTATTTCACAAAGTTAGACTAGAGTCAAGCTCAATAGGGTCTTCTTTCCTCGCTGATTCTGCCAAGCCCGTTCCCTTGGCTGTGGTTTCACTGGATAGTAGATAGGGATAGTGGGAATCTCATTAATCTATTCATGCGCGTCACTAATTAGATGACGAGGCATTTGGCTACCTTAAGAGAGTCATAGTTACTCCCACCTTTTACCGCGCTTAGTTGAATTTCTTCTCTTTGACATTCTGAGCATTGGGCAGAAATCACATTACATGAGCATCCGCAAGGACCATCGCAATGCTTTGTTTTAATTAAACAGTCGGATTCCCCTTGTCCATACTAGTTACGAGTAGGCATTCGGCGCCTAGGAAGCCCCCATGTAGTGACCCGCTCTCACGGTGAAAGTAGCTTGAGCAGTCCACCGATAGTTGATGGGTTCGAGACAGGGACACCGTGCCCAACCCTCAGAGCCAATCCTTTTCCTGAGGTTACGGATCTATTTTACCGACTTCCCTTACCTACATTGTTCCATCGACCAGAGGCTGTTCACCTTGGAGACCTGATGTGGTTATCAGTACGATCGGGCGTGGTCGACACTTAGTCCTATAGATTTTTAAGGGCCGCCGGGGGTGCACCAGACACCACGTGATGTGCGATGCTCTTCTAGCTACTGGACCCTACCTCCGGCTAAGCCATTTCTTGGGTGGGAAGGCTGTTAAATAGGAAAGATAACTCTTCCCGAGGCCCCCGTCGATGTCTCCGGACATCCTAATGTTGTCGTCAATCGCCACGTCTCGGTTTGGAACTTTTAACCTGATTCCCTTTTGGAGCACGGGTGTGTACACGCTCTTTGTCGGGCTTCCCCCATCCCTTAGGATCAACTAACCCATGTGCAAGTGCTATTCACATAGAACCTTTCCCCTCTTTGGCCTTCAAAGTTCTCATTTCAATATTTGCCACTACCACCAAGATCTGCACCGATGGTCGCTCCGCCCGAGCTCATGCCCCAGGTTTTACGATGGCGCCATGCCCTCCTACTCATCAGGGCCTGGCAGTTGCCCCGACGGCCGGGTATAGGTTACACACTTCAGTGCCATCCATTTTTTGGGCTATTTGATTAGCAATTGAGTTGTTACACACTCCTTAGAGGATTTCGACTTCCATGACCACCATCTTGCTATCTAAATCGACCAACACCCTTTGTGGGTTCTAGGTTAGAGCACAATCCAGCACCATAACCTGGCTTTCAGTTCATCTCGCATCGCCAATTCTGCTTACCAAAAATGGCCCACTTGGAGCTCTCGATTCTATAGCGCGGCTCAACGAAGCATCCATGCCATCCTACCTATTTAAAGTTTGAGAATAGGTCGAGGGTGTTGCACCCCCGATGCCTCTAATCACTGGCTTTACCCGATAGAACTCGCCCGTGGGCTCCAGCTATCTTGAGGGAAACTTCGGAGGGAATCAACTACTAGACAGTTCGATTAGTCTTTCACCCCTATTCCCAAGTCAGACGAATGATTTGCCGTCGGTTCGCTACTGGGCCTCCACCAGAGTTTCCTCTGGCTTGGCCCTTCTTAGGCATAGTTCACCATCTTTTGGGTCCTGATAGGTATGCTCTCACTCGAACCCTTCACAGAAGATCAAGGTCGGTCGATGGTGCAACCCACAAGGGGATCCCACCAATTAGCTTCCTTACTCCTTACTAGTTTTAGTCGCTCATTGACCCGCACACATGTTAGACTCCTTGGTCCATGTTTTAAGATGGGTCGAATGGGGAGGCCGATAGGCGATGCCGTATCACGATTGCCAATAGGCCGCCATCAGTCGATTACCTACCACGATCACGGTGATGACATCTCCTCAGGCATAACACGACAACCCGGGCTTGGTATGCCTCCACAATCCACATCAGCCCCCATCCGCTTCCCTCCCAACAATTACAAGCACCCTTTGACTCTCTTTTCAAAGTCCTTTTCATCTTTCCCTCGCAGTACTTGTTCACTATCAGTCTCTCGCCCATATTTAGCCTTGGATGGAATTTACCGCTCAATTGGGGCTGTATTCCCTAAACAACCCAACTCCCCGCACGCTTGTGGAGCACGGTCCAAACACAGCAGGGCTCTCACCCTCTCTGGTGCCCCTTTCTAGGGACTTGGGCCAGTCCATCTCAGGGCTTCTATAGACTACAATTCGAACGACAAATCCACCCGATTCTTAAGCTGGGCTTTTCCCGGTTTGCTCACCTTTACTAAGGGAATCCTCGTAAGTTTCTTCTCCTCCACTTATTGATATGCTTAAACTCAGCGGTAGCCCCCGACACAGGGTGCGAGGGTTTAAATGCCATCGAATGGCAATCGGTCACTAGAGCCCAATGGGAGGCCAGAAGGCAACGATGTCCAAACAATGGTAAAGTGGCTCAAACCACCACTCATCGTGATGCTTGCCACACAAGGGGCCCTTGACTTTGGGTCGATCGCACCTCAAAAAGAGACATGGGGGGCCAATCTTCTCTCCACACCACCACCACAAGGGGCAAAGGAGGGGTAACATGATGTGTGATGCCCAGGCACGCATGCCCTTATCCCGATGGCCTTAGGTGCAACTTGCATTCAAAGACTCGATGGTTCATGGGATTCTACAATTCA
>CM040961.1:61432059-61434559 GCA_022985045.1 Macadamia tetraphylla | reverse complement strand
CCTACATCCATTTGCGCGAGCTGCCCCCATATGCACAACATGTGCGGCTCGTTCGATCTTGTTGCCTTGTGCCCCTCATATGCTGTTCAGGCCACTTAGGGGGACAAACGTGAAGCCATGTCGAGAGCATATGTCACACCAGCTTCGAGCAACTTAGGGAATATTTGGGGCATTCAGAGCAAAATTTGGTGACACTTGGGCAACACAATTAGTGGCACTCAATGTGCAGCATAGGCACACTTCACTTGGGCAACCGCTAACCATACTGAGCAACCATTGGGGTAGTTAACACTTAGGGGCATACCAAGGGCCACACATGGACAATTCTAGGCTCGAGGAGGGTGTGGGTAAGTTAGAAAGATTTGGGGGAAAATTGGGGATAAAGGGATGAATCGATGCAACACGGGACTGAATCTCAATGGATTATGGCAGCAAGGCCACTCTACCACTTACAATACCCCATCGCGATAAGTCATCTGCAAAGGATTCTACCCATGCCAGGAGTTACAGCTTCAAAGGGGCACCAACGTCTGTGGGGCTTGGCAATTCTAAGTGCCTCGGGATTAGAGGCTACGAGTTGAAAATAGGCGATGAAGAAGTTGCTTTTGCCTAGATTAACTTAGAGGGTCATAATTGGCACACGGTAACTCGTGCCATTGGCTTTTCAACCAAGTGCCACTGACCAATGTGTGAATCAAGGTTCCTCTCATACTAGGTTGAATTACTATCGTGACACTATCATCATGGTAAAACTAACCTATCTCAATATGGTCTAAACCCATCTCCGTCCCTTTGGTGGGTGAGCAATCCAACACTCAATTGCCTCGAATGATAGGAAGTGCCGACACGAAGATAAAAGACAAGCGATGAGCACGGCGTTGCTTCTTTAGCCTAGATTCGACTTAGAGGTTCGTCATAATTTGGCACCGGTAACCGTGCCATTGGCTTTTCAACCAAGTGCGATGACCAATTGTGTGAATCAACGGTTCCTCTCATACTAGGTTGAATTACTATCGTGACACTATCATCAGTAGGGTAAAACTAACCTATCTCAATATGGTCTAAACCCATCTCACGTCCCTATTGGTGGGTGAGCAATCCAACACTTGACGAATTCTGCTTCGTAATGATAGGAAGTGCCGACATCGAAAGATAAAAAAGCAACGTCACTATCAACGCTTGGTAACTGCAAGCCAGTTATCCCTGTGGTAACTTTTCTGACACCTCTAGCTTTAAATTTTGAAGGTCTAAAGGATCGATAGGCCATGCTTTCACGGTTCGTATTCATACTGGAAATCAGAATCAAACAAGCTTTTACCCTTTTGTTCCACACGAGATTTCTGTTCTCGTTGAGCTCATCTTAGGACACCTGTGTTATCTTTTAATAGATGTGCCATCCCAGCCAAACTCCCCACCTGACAATGTCCTCCACCCAGATTGACCCACCAAGGCGGGCCTTGGGTCAAAAAGGAGGGGCAAAGCCCGGCTTCTGACTCATGGAGTAAGTAAAATAACGTTAAAAGTAGTGGTATTTCACTTGCGCCATTTTCAACTCCCACTTATCCTACATCTCTCAAGTCATTTCACACAGTCGGACTAGAGTCAAGCTCAACAGGGTCTTCTTTCCCTGCTGATTCTACCAAGCCTGTTCCCTTGGTTGTGGTTTCGCTGGATAGTCAACAAGGACAGTGGGAATCTCGTTAATCCATTCATGCGTCACTAATTAGATGACAAGGCATTTGACTACCTTAAGAGAGTCATAGTTACTTCTGTCGTTTACCCGCGCTTGGTTGAATTTCTTCACTTTGACATTCAGAGCATTGGGCAAAAATCATATTGTGTGAGCATCTGCGAGGACCATCGCAATGCTTTGTTTTAATTAAACAGTCGGATTCCCCTTATCCGTACTAGTTCTGAGTCGACTATTCGATGCCCAAGGAAGGCCCCTGAGGGGGCCGTTTCCAGTTTATCCCCTGATCGACACGCAGTGACCCACTCTCACCACGAAAGCAGCTCGAGCAGTCCACCGACAAAGAGCTTTCCTCCTAGGGCAATCCCTAAACCAATGTAGCTCATCACATAGGAAGCACTTGTCTCTAGGCTTGAACCGATTCCTCTTATCATACTTGTGCCTTAGTACCTCTCTTCAAGACAAGTCATGAGAGGTAGTGGCTTCCCTCGCCGCTGTCCTCCTACTCGTAGCCTAAGCTTCCCATACTTCTTCTCCAATACGAGCTTCCACCTTATCCAACTGCATACTTGAGCCTTGAAGGTGGCAACCATCTCCTCTTGGTTACTTATTTTGGTGTTGAGAGCACCTTGTAGAGACCCCTTGAGCTCCCCCATCTGACCATCAAGCTCCTCCCTGAGCTCCACATGGCCTTTGAGCTCCTCACCACTTTGCTCCGCAATATTGAGGCACCACTTTACCTCGGCCAATACTTGCTCCCCTTGTCTAAAAAAGGCTCCATAGCAACGCCAAAGTTGACGAACTTACCTT
>CM040961.1:61419559-61427059 GCA_022985045.1 Macadamia tetraphylla | reverse complement strand
CATGTGCATTACATCCACTACCAACACAATCCACCACCAAACCTACTACAACGTAATAAGGATTTGGTAGAAGAAAAATCAATAGCCCTGTTAAGCAGAAAAATCTCAACAATCAACAAGGGTCGAGGGACTCGTGATCTATCTCCACCTACATGCTTGCAACCTACGTTCTCCAGAGACCCACGTTAATGTCGTATTATAACACTTGTGGCAGGGGGCATGCTAACACCTCCGCACCTAGGCGTGACTTAGAAACGCACTTCTCCAAATAGCATAGGCCATAAGACCGAGTATGAGAAAACTCTTGTGAGTTGTCTCCACTTGCAAGCATGCAACCTATGTTCATCAGAGACCGACGTTAATGTCGTATTATAACACTTGTGGTAGGAGGCATGCAAACACCTCCACACCTAGGCCCGACTTAGAAACACATTTCTCCAAATACCATAAGGCCACACAATCGAGCATGGGAAAACTCTTGCAAGCAACAAACCCAAGAGAATGCATTTTCTTTTTAAAAAAAATGGGGGGCGAAGGGGGAGGGCCTCGTGATCTGTTTCCACCTGCAAGCTTGCAAACCTATGTTCTTTAGAGACCCATGTTAATGTCACATTATAACACTTGTGGCAGGAGACATGCAAACACATTCACACCTAGGCGCGACTTAGAAACGCATTCCTCCAAATAGCATAGGCCACAAAACCAAGCATGAGAGAACTCTTGCAAGCAACATCCACACGAGAATGGAATTTTTTTAAAAAAGCAAGGTGGGGGGGAGGGACTCATGATCTATCTCCACCTAAAAGCTTGCAACCTATGTTCTCCAGAGACCCACGTTAATATTGTATTATAACACTTACGGCAGAAGGCATGCAAACACCACGACACCAAGGCGCGACTTAGAAATGCACTTCTCCAAATAGCATAGGCCACAAAACTGAGCATGAAAAAACCATTGTAAGCAACAATCCCACGATAATGCAATTTAAAAAAAAAAAACAATGGGATGGGGGGTAGGGACCAACCAAATATTTGTTGTGCACATTGATTTGCTTAATGATTTCGTGAAACCCATTCATTGGGCATGTCAATGTAGATTACAACCCACCCACCCCTTACACCATGACCTGCATATGACGACAAGCCACATAGCACAGAGGGGTGGAAATGCGTGACTGTGGCCACGCTCACAAAAAGTGGCACTAGCACAACTGCACATGGTAGGAAGCCAAGCACGTCAAACTTCCACTGTGCCTAGATGGGATTCATCAATGGGGCCAATGCTCATTTTCATGTTTTTCACATGCCATGACTCTCTTGGGTATGCTATACAGAAACTAGCAAAATTGGCAGTAGGCTACGATGAGGGTGTAGGTGCACAATGCAGGTAGCCATGCACACCCACCAGCACGCATTGGCCGGCCAAGGTGCAAAACAAGGGGCTAATCATCCGGACCATCATGCCATGTAGCTGTTCTTCACATGCCATGCAACTCTTGGGCATGCTGTGCGGCTACCAACGTATGTGGCAGCAGCTATGCGGGCTTGGCAACACATAGCTGCTAGTTATGCATCCCCAACACCACATTGCAGGCAGCCATACACGCCCAGCAATACGCCATGGTAGGCCACAGCGCACATCAAAGGCATAGTCATCGGAAACAATGTGCCTTGTTGGTGATTTTCACATGCTAGGCCTATCTTGGGCAGGTTATGTGGCTACGGGCGCATATGGCAGTAGCTGTGGGGGCACGACAGCACAAGGCAAGCGCCCTTGCACTCCCAGTAGCACACTGTGGCAGGCAGCGGTGTGCGGCAGAGGGGCTGAACTTAGGGATGCATTGGCCATTTACTTATTTTCAAATGCCATGCCTCTCTTGGAAATACTGTGCGGCTACGGGCACATATGGCAGCAACTGTGGGGGCATGGCAATGGAAGGCAAGGAGCCATGCACGCCCAGCAGCACATGGTTGCGGGCAATGGTGTGCGGCAGAGGGGCTGACCATCCAGATAGACGCACCATGTACTTGTTTTCACATACATGCAAAGCCTTTGTTGGGATTTTTGTGCAGCTATGAGCGTAGGTGGCAGCTGCAATATATGGTAGGCAACTATGCGGGCCAAGTAGCACGCCGTGGTAGGCCACAATGCACACCTAGGGAGAAATCTTCTAAATCGACGTGCCATGTAAGTGTTTTGCACATGCCATGCCTCTCTTGGGCATGCTATGCGACAACGGGTGCATGTGGTAGTAGATGTGGGGGCACAACAATACAAGGCAGGCAGCCATGCATGCCCAGCAGCACACAATGGCACGCAACGGTGTGCAGCAGAGGGGCTGACCATCGGGATGGATGCACTATGTACCTGTTTTCACATGGTTTGCCTTCATTGGGCATGTTGTACATCAACGAGCACATATAGTAGTAGAAATGGGGATGTGGTAGCGCATGGCAAGCAGCCATGTGCGCCCTGCAACCCATGATGGCAGGCAACATTGTGCTGTAGAAGGGCTGACCATTGGCACGGATGTGTGCCTTCTTTGGGCATGTTGTGCCATGACTAGCACATGTGATAGCAGCTATGGGGTCATGGCAGCATATGGCAGGCAGCCATGCCGTCCAGCGCGTTTGGCGGCCTCGGCACACAAAGGGCCAACTCATCGAAACTGACGTGCCATTTCACTTTTTTTCCCATGCCATGGGTCTTTTAGGTTTGCCTACCATACCCACTCATGGTCTGGTACGCCGTTATGTAGCCCCTCCAAAACCCCCTGGGAGAGTGGCACCCCCTCCCTCAAGGTAGCTCTTATGCTCTTTGCCCTTTTCCAGAAGGAGACATGACGCCCCCCAAAAAAAAATCATATCGGGCTATTTTTTTAGCTACAAATATCCAAATCGAATGAAACTTGGTAGAAAATTAGAGAAAATCCAAAGATTATTTTCATATATAAAATCATAGTTTTCTAATAAATATTTATTTTTTTATTAATTTTTTAATATTAAAAAATATATTAAATTCAAAAAACTATGAAAAATTCATTTTAATGTATTTCTCTAAAAACTAAATTTTAGATGTCTTAGAAAGGTCGATAGAATGTTCTAAAAAGATATTAGACAATTCCAACATATTTTGATATTTTCTAATATTTTATGATTGAAACATTATGAAAAACACCCAAAATAATAGAAATACGGGGTTTGAGCGAAAATGGCTATACTTTGAGTGCCAAATAGCCAATTGCAAGGCTTTTCTAACCCAAAGGGATGTTTTACACAACATTATCTAAAGACCCAAACTATGTTGTGCGGGCATGGCCTTGACGTGTGCAGCAGTGGGTGCCTCGTGTGCAGCCAAAGGCTGCAAAGGAGCCTCTGTTGCATGGCCCATGGGGGCCACGGTAGCACCCATGTGCAAGCCATGTGCACAGTGGCCTGCAGATGTGGGCACGGAAGTGCAGCCATGCCTGCAACCTTGCTCGTTGCATGTGCTGCCATGCACATGGCATGTGCAGCTATGCCTGCCATCATGCTCGCCTCATGGGGAGCCATCCCTGCGATATTGCGCATGGTAGTGTAGCCATGTGTGCGGCATGTGCGACCATGCAACGTAACCTTGCTCGCAGCTGTGCAGCCATGCTTGCAACCTTGTGTGCGGTATGTCCAGAAACTCGCGCAACCATGCGGGTGGCAAGGCAACGATGGGCGTGGCATGTGCAGCCATGCCTGCAACATGCGGCATGTGCAGCAACGCTCGCAACCTTGTGAGCGGTAGGGCAGCCATGGGTGTGGCATGTGCGGCCATACCAGCTACCTTACACGTGGTGGTGCAGCCATGCGTGCGGCATGTGCAGTGAGGCACGCAACCTTGGGCGCGGCAGTGCAGCCATCTGCGTGTCATGTGTGGCCATGCTTGCAACCATGTGCGCGGCATTTGCGGCCACACATGCAATCTTACATAGGGCATGTGCAGCGATGCCCGCAGCCATGTGCGCGGTAGTGCGGCGCGTGTGCCTTACACGTAGACACACTTATTCAACACTTGGGGGCACGTATAGGCACACTTAAAGTGACACTTGGGGCATTCAAGAGCACGCACAGGCACACTTGGGTGCACACTTAGGCAACAGCTGTGGGCATGCATGGGCACAGTTAGGCAACACTTAGTCCATTCAATGTGCACATGTATTCAACACTTGGGGTGTTGTGTGGCCATTCAATGTGCACACATGGGCACATGTAGTCAACACTTGGGGGCACGCGTAGGCACACACTTGGGCCATTCAAGAGCACGTGTACACTTAGTGGCACTCAATGTGCCACTCAATGTGCACATATAGGCACACTTCACTTGGGCAACATGCATAACCATACTTAGGCAACCTTTGGGGCAGCCTAACACTTAGGAGTGTGGTTAGGCTCATACGAGTTCTTGGTGATGCCCTTTGGACTCACCAATGCCTCAGCTACATTTTGCACCCTTATGAACAAGATCTTCCACCCCAACCTCGACAAGTTCGTGGTGGTGTACTTGGATGACATCGTCGTCTATAGCAACACATTAGAGGAGCACGTGCAACACTTGAAGATCATCTTCAAGGAACTAAGGGAAAATTAACTCTATGTCAAGAAGGAGAAATGTGCATTTGCATAAGAGGAGGTAATGTTCCTTGGTCACAAGATTAGAGGTGGAACCCTACAAATGGATGAGAGCAAGGGGCAGGCTATCAAAGAATGGGAGGCACCAAGTAAAGTGACTGAGCTAAGGTCTTTCCTTGGCTTACTTAACTATTATCGATGGTTCATTCAGGGTTACTCAAGAAGGGCAGCTCTACTTACAGACTTACTAAAGAAGAACCGACCATGGGTATGGTAGGACGCATGCAAAGAGGCCTTTGAGGACGTAAAGAAGGCTATCATGGGGGAACCGGTGCTTGCCCTACCCTACTATGCAAGCCATTTGATGTGCACATAGATGCATCTAAATTTGCTATCGGAGGGGCATTGATGCAAGAAAGACACCCCATTACTTATGAGAGCCGCAAGTTGAATGAGACAGAGCGGCACTACATAGTCCATGAGAAGGAGATGACCGTGGTGGTGCATTGCCTAAGGACGTGGTGACACTACCTACTTGGGTGACGGTTTGTGGTGAAGACGGACAATGTTGTCACTAGCTACTTTCAAACCCAGAACAAGTTGAGTCCTAAGCAAGTTAGATGTAAGACTTCTTGGTAGAGTATGACTTCGTCTTTGAATACAAGCTAGGTAAGGCCAACGAGGTGGTTAATGCGCTTAGTAGGAAGGTGGATTTGGCTTCTCTTATCCAGTTGGAGGGGGAACTTCTAGAGTTGATCAAGCGGGGCCTCCAACATGATCCTGTGGCTAAGAGCTTACTTACCCTTACATGGGAGGGCAAGACACAAAGATTTTGAGAGCAAGATGGCTTGCTCTATGCCAAAAAGAGGAGACTCTACGTGCCTAAGTAGAGTAACCTATGGAGTAACCTCATTCGCAAATGCCACGACACTAAATGGGCTGGCCACCCAAGACAAAGGTGCACGCGAGCATTGCTGGAAGCGGCTTACTACTGGCCTCAGATGCGGGATGACATAGAGGCCTATGTGAGAACTTGTCTTGTATACCAACAAAACAAGGGAAGCAGCAACCACCCAGGGGACTACTGGAGCCAGTTCCCATACTAGAAAGACCATGGGAGAGTGTCTCTATGGACTTCATCAGTGCCCTACCCAATTCAGAAGGGTGTGGGTCAATAATGGTGGTGGCTGACAGATTTTCCAAACATGGCACATTCGTGGCGGTACCAAGGGATTGTAAGGTGGAAGAAGCGACAAGGCTATTTCTAAAGCATGTCATCAAACATTGGGGTGTGCAACAATCCCTAATAAGTGATCGAGACCCTCGCTTCATAGGGAGGTTCTGGACAGAGCTATTCAAGTTGTTAGGATCGTCGCTACCCTTCTCAACAAGCTTCTATCCCTAAACTGATGGACAAACAGAGCGCATTAATAGCATATTGGAGCTTTACTTGAGGAACTTTGTGAGTGCTAACCAACATGACTGGGCCAAGTTGCTTGATCTGGCTCAGTTCTCTTACAACCTCCAACGAAGTTAGGTTATGAATCAAAGTCCTTTTAAGATCGCCACAGGACAACAACCCTTAATGCCACACACTGTAATGATAAGCTATATGGGGAAGAGCCCTTCAGCGTTCAAGGTTGCTAAGGAGTGGCAAGCAAAGCTAGATGTGGCTAAGTCATACCATGACAAGGCCACCAAAAGGATGAAGAAATGGGCTAACAAAGGGAGGCGAGGTACACAAGGGGTTGGTACACCGGTATGAAGGCCCGTTCGAGATCACCAAGAAGGTGGGCAAAGTATCCTATGAGGTGAGCCTACCTCCTAAGCTCAAGAACCATCCGGTCTTCCATGCAAGCCTATTAAGCCATACCATGGAGACAAGGAAGACCCAAGTCATGGAGCTTCAATAAGAGCACCAATGGCTATCACTACTTCCTATGACAAGGAGGCTGAATACATGATCGTTGATCGAGTCATCTAGAGACAAGGCGTACCTCCTAGTAGGGAGTACTTAGTCAAGTAGAAGGGGCTACCAGAGAGTGAGGCAAGTTGGAAACTCATCAACTCTTTATGGCAGTTCCAAGACCACATACAAAGGTTCTGCGAAGAAGATGCGATGAGGACGTCGTTGACTTTTTTGGGGGAGAGTGTCACAGCCCGCCCACTGAAGGCCCACAGGCCAAGCCCATTAAGCCCATGGACTTAGACCATTAGGCTTAGTAAGACCCAGTTTCTTGAGATTTCTACCAAAGGGTGGAACTCTGGATATTTTGTAGTAGCTCTTTTCTAGAAGGTATTTTGTAAGGAGATATTATGTAGGGAGATTTCTAGAGTTCTCCACTAAGGAGGTGGGAAGCTTCTAGTTTCCTCCCCAATTGTTGGATGTAAGAGACATGTACATATCCCAAACATTTATTATAACTAGGAGTACCTATAAATAGAAGTTCCCTCATTTAGCCAAGGCACCAAGCAAGTCAGTTCTCAAGCCTTGTACTCAAGAGTTCTCTAGTGCAATACAAGTTCGTTCTTCTCAAAATCACTCTTGTGTTCACTTCTTCTCTTCCCAAGTCCCTTAAGGAGGGTGGTTAGGCTGACTTAGTGCTAGTGGGAGTGCTAAAAGCTGGCATGGTTGCTTAAAAAGGTCTAAGGCCATGACAATGTGTACACTTAGTGGCACTCAATGTGCACGCATAGGCACACTTCACTTGGGCAACACACATAACCGTACTCAGGCAACCGTTAGGGAAGTTAACACTTAGGGGCATACCTGGGGCCACGTGTGGACACTCCTAGCCTCAAGAGGGTGTGGGGTAGAGTTAGAAAGATTTGGGGGGGAAAGAAAAGAGGAAAAAGAGGGGGGGACGAATCTATGCGACACGAGGCTAAATCTTAGTGGAT
>CM040961.1:61391794-61419459 GCA_022985045.1 Macadamia tetraphylla | reverse complement strand
TATGGCCTTAACTCAAGGAGGTAAGACTATCCTTGATATCGACGGTTTGAGAGCTTGTTCCATTTTCCCCTAGGCATATGAGGCTGAAGAAAAGGTAAAAGATTTAAGGGCCTAAAGGCATCCATTGGAGTGCATGCTGAGGTCTTAGACTTGATGACTATAGCAGTTGTGCGGAAGGCCAAGACTATGGAAGATAAGTAGAAGAAACAGTCCCTCACACAGGTTGGAGAGAACAAATCCATTTCGAATATAGCAACTCCTCCAAGGCATACCGTGGGTCGTGCAGATTCGGCCTACATCAGCAACCCTATAGGCCATCGGCTACCCTCCTCGACCGGCGGTGGTTGGGCTCTAAATCTTTTCGCCCGAACACTAGTGTGGTACCTACAGTTCTGAGGCCGCCCGACCTCCATCTTCAACGGGTCAAGTGCAGAGGGGCCCCGCCCCAGTTTTGGCATCTCAGATCCGTTGCTTTAACTGACATTCCTATGGGCACTATACTAAAAACTGTCGGGTCAGACCAGCCTTGCCCTCCAGTCAGCCCTCTGCGTACCGACCTCCCTTAACTCTGGGGAATCAACCGCAGGGAAGGATGTATGCCCTATCAGCTGAGGAAACTGAGGCCAGCACGGAAGTGGTAGCAGGTACATTTTAAATTTAAGAATTTCCTTATGTTAAATATTGATGACCTGCTGAAATTATATGCATTGTTACACTAGGTGTCCTATCTATATCGGGCATACCAGCCTATGTTTTATTCTATTCAGGAGCTACACATTCATTCGTATCTAAGAGATTTGCTGAGAAACTTGGTATGCCACCCAGGACCCTAGATCATGGGATGATTGTTAGTATGCCTACTGGTAAAGTTACACAGTTGAAGGAGGTGTATGGGCCGTGCCCAGTAGAAATCAGTGGGAAGAAATTGGATGCACAACCCATTAAGTTCAATATGCAGAATTTTGATGTTATACTGGGCATGGATTGGTTGTCGGCTCATCGAGCTAATGTGATGTGTGCTGAAAAGCTGATTAGGGTGACAGATGATGAAGGAAGAGAATTGGTATACCAAGCAGATAAAATGAAACGAGTGAGAAAGGTCCTTGTCTCCGCCCTTCAAGCAGTAAAATTGTTGGAGAGTGGATGTCAGGGCTACTTAGCATCGGTACTTGATGTTGATGCAAAGATTACACCTCTAGAAGAGGTAAAGGTGGTTAAAGAGTTTCCCGACATCTTTCCAGATGATCTGATGCATTTACCGCCTGGTATAGAGTTGGAGTTTACCATAGACTTGGTTCCTGGAGTAGCTCCAGTGTCTAAAGCCCCATACCGGATGGCACCCGTCGAACTGAAGGAGTTGCAGATGCAGTTGCAAGAATTGTTGGAGAAGGGGTTTATTCGCCCAAGTGTTTCACCTTGGGGTGCCTCAGTATTGTTTGTCAAGAAGAAGGATGGCAGCTTGCGTATGTGCATTGATTACCGGGAATTGAATAAGTTAACCATTAAGAACCGATACCCGTTGCCAGGCATTGATGATTTATTTGACCAACTGCAGGGTGCCAAGGTATTTTCAAAGATAGACCTTCGATCAGGCTATTATCAGCTCAAGATAAAGAGCGACAACATACCCAAAACAGCATTTAGGACTCGGTATGGTCACTATGAGTTCCTAGTGTTATCTTTTGGGTTAACCAATGCACCGACAACATTCATGGATTTAATGAATCGAGTATTTCATGATGTCATCGATAAATGGGTAATTATTTTTATAGATGACATCTTGATCTACTCCAAGATAGAAGAGGAGCACACTCAACATTTGAGAATGGTGTTACAGAGGTTGAGAGAACAACAATTGTTTGCCAAATATAGCAAATGTGAATTGCGAGCAAGTTGGATTCACGGGACGTAGGGGTCTAAGGCCAGAATCGAGGTGGATCTGATAAGGTGAAAGCGTAGTAGAGTGGGAAAGCCCTAAAATGTCCTTGAAATTAAAAGCTTCTTGGGTTTGGCGGATACTAGCGCTTCATTGAGAATTTTGCTCGGATCTCAGCACCAATAACTAAGTTGACAAAAAGGTGTGAAGTTTGGGTGGGTAGGCGAATGCGAGCGAGTTTTCAGGAGTTGAAGAAGAGGTTGGTGTCAGCCCTTGTTGACCATCCACGAAGGCCAGGTGGAATGATAGTCTAACGATGCTTCCAAAGTTGGGTTGGGTTGTGTTCTCATGCAGCGAAAAGGTGATAGCGTATGCTTCCGACAACTAAAGGGTATGAGAAGAACTACCCCCTGACTTGGAACTAGCCATGATCATTTTGCCCTTAAGATTTGGCGACATTACTTGTATGGGGAGAAGTGCGAGATATCGTGATCACAAAAGCCTTAAGTACTTTTTCACCCAGAAGGATTTGAACATGAGGCAGAGGAGATGGCTTGAGCTCATGAAGGATTATGACTGCGACATTCAGTATCATCCCGACAAGGCTAATGTAGTGGCAGATGCGTTGAGTCGGAAGGCACAGACTGTGTCACTCTTATACTTAGCAGTCAGCCCACCACTTGTACAAGAGGCGACGCTAATGGATGAATCTCTCTTATATGAAGGAGCAACCTTAGAGTTTGAACGTCAACCAGTAAACCTTAAATGGTTGACTTTATCCTTGGCGGCTCTACAGGTGCATCCGACTATTAGGCAAGAGGTAATAATGAAACAACCTTTGGATCCTAAATTACAGCGGATCAGAGTTAAGTTCAAGATCGAACAATGAACGACCCAGATTTTGTTTTAGCCAGTGATGGAGCATTGATGTTTCGAGGCAGATTGTGTGTACCTGATGATTTGGATATACAAGACAAGATAGTGCGAGAAGCACATAGCTCCGAGTACTCACTCCACCCAGGAAGTACAAAGATGTATAAAGACCTCAAACAAAATTACTGGTGGCCAAGCATGAAAGTCACAATAGCTCTATATGTTGCGACTTGTCTTACATGCCAGAAAGTAAAAGCTGAGACGCATCAACCTTATGGTACTCTTCAGCCACTCCCGATGCATGGAAGTGGGATAGGATTACAATGGATTCGTCACGGACTACCATGTACACCTAAGGGATGGCGCGATATGGGTGATCGTTGATCGACTTACTAAGGCCTCATTTCATTCCCATCAAGACCAAGTTCTCTATGGCCAAATTAGCACAACTTTATATGGACAACATAGTGCGCTTACATGGAGTGCCAGTGAGCATTGTGTCAGATAGGGACCCAAGATTCACTTCCAGATTTTGGAAAAGCTTCCAGCATGCCTTAGGATCACAGTTGAATTTGAGTACTGCTTTTCACCCACAGACTGATGGTCAGTCGGAGCGAACCATATAGATATTAGAAGACATGCTCAGGGCATGTGCGATGGAAATGTGTGGTAGTTGGGAAGAATATATACCCCTTATGGAGTTTGCCTATAACAACAGTTACCAAGCTACAATTGGGATTCCTTCGTATGAGGCATTGTACGGTAGGAAGTGCAGGACTCCTCTGTATTGGGATGAGGTAGGCGAACGCCGAATGTTGGGACCTGAAATGATACAGATGACTTATGACAAGGTCGATGTTATTCGAGAAAGGATTAAAGTAGCTCAGTCTCGTCAAAAGAGCTATGCAGACAACCACAGGAAAGACATTGAATTTCAGCCAAGAGAAAAGGTGTTTCTCAAGATCTCTCCTACTAAAGGGTTGCAAAGATTTCACAAAAAGGGGAAGTTGAGCCCAAGATACATTGGCCCATTTGAGATCTTAGCCCGGGTTGGCTCAGTAGCCTATATGCTTGCTCTGCCACCTTCACTCGGGGATGTTCATAATGTATTTCATGTATCCATGCTGAAGCGATACGTCCATGATCCATCCCTTGTATTACTCGTGAAACCAGAATATCTAGAAGCTGATATGACCTATATAGAGCAGCCAGCTGAAATTTTAGACCAAAAGGTGAAAACCCTTCGCAACCACTCCATTTCCTACGTAAAGGTGCGATGGGAAAATCATTCACTTGAAGAAGCATCTAGGGAGAAAGAGGATGAAATCCAAGCTAAGTACCCTCATCTTTTCGAACAACCAGGTACGCCTATTTTGAGGACAAAATTTTTAGAAAGGGGGGGTAAATGTAATACCCTACTTCTTAAACCCGGTCTGATTACACGGTTGACCCGGTTTAACCATGCAGGACCCAAACAGGAGAGGGTTAAGGCGGGTTCCTTATGGACCATGATGGCAAGGGTGACTTTGAACACCGACTGGCCAGACAAGTCTGAGTCAGTACCAGAGGAGACGGGTGTACCCAAGCCGTGTACATGCACATATCATAATGCCATGTACGGATAAAGCAGGTATGTAGCCGTATCTTAAAGCGCATACATATATTATATCTTATGCCGAGAGTGAGATTCGTGCCGAGAGTCGAATTCCATCAAAATCCCACTTGGTGACCAATTTTTGACCCTCAGGTGGGCGGTCACAGGTGGGCGCATCCGCCCACCTGAGTGACCCACCCATGAGGTTACAAGATGCTTTAAAAAAAAAAAATAGCTATCATTATGTTTTTCCTTTTTCTCATTTATGACACTCGAGCGTTTGGTGAGAAGATTTAAGAGGAGAGAGAAAAGAAGAGAGGAAAGAGAACGAAGAAGAAAGGGGAAGGAAGAGGAAGAAGGAATGGATTTAAGCGGCGCCAAGGCTTGATCATCCCATTCCGACGCCAGAAAAGTGATCTCCAACCCGAGATCTACGTTTAGAGGTGAGCAAAGGCTATATTCCCTAAACTTTCACCGTACCCAAGTAAAACCATTGATTTGGGTAGTGTTTCTTGAGGTCTTGTAAATCCCCCTTGAGATAATGAATCTAAGGTTTAATAGATGGTCTATGTGTTGATTTTGAAGGATTTGAAGAAGTGTTTACAAGGTTGGAGGAGCATTGGTGATTTGAAGTGATTTGGGGTTTTGAAGGAGTTCTTGAGCAAAGAAGGTAAGATGGCTTTCTATTCCTTAAATCTAACCTAGATCTAGGTTAAAACCATCTTATGAGACTTTGAATGTGTGGAGAATAGGTTTGGAAAAGCCGTATTTGCTTCCCCAAAGGTTGGGGAAGGTTTTGGGGAAAAATGGTATTTTTTTTGCCAAGACCGGTGGGCCAACTTGTAGGCCAAATGGCCCGCCTGAGGGCACCCGCCTGAGAGGGCAGACCCTCGAGGCCAGTCGATGGGCCCTACTGGCGGGCCGACCGGTGGGCTAACCTGCCCACCGGTCATGGCCGGTGGGTTAGGACCGGTGGGTCGACCTACCCTCTGGTCATGACTGGTGGGTCATGACAGGTGGGCTGTCTGACCCACCCGTGAGGCTCCCAACGTGATTTTTACGTCCGAATGGACCCAAAATGGACGTACGACCTTCTTTTAGGATTCTAAACATGATTTTGTCACCAAATCTTGTTAGTTTTGACCCTAAAGTGGTGAAATGCTAACCCCATTCACTCATGATAGGTTCACCAAATCTTACGCTTCTCGCACCGGATCTCACCCGTACCAGGCGTGAGTCTTTGTACACTACAGGTAAGTGGGGAGAGGACGTTTGGCCTTGTTTCAAGGCTTGTTGGGCATTCATCTAATTATATCTAGACTAGCCATGTCATCATACAAATGCTATGTAGCTTAGCCATCTTCATATTTTATGCCATGTGTGCTGTGTTCATTTCTCAATGCCAAATGATGATATGCTTATGTGATGAATGTTGACATCATTGTGCATGATGCATTAATAGACTAGATACCATAGTCGGCTTGGACACGAGTGCATTGGTGGCCCGTGGAATGGGACGTGGTGGCACTATGTAATCGTACTATGTCATATAGGAGCATGCGGTTTAGGATTATCATCTTCCCGTGGTACGACCCTTCCCAATAGGGTTTAAGGTGTTGGGTTACCATTTGGGGGAAAGCAGTGGTCGCGGTTATCGGGTCACTGTGGCGGTTAGACATACGCCCGGTTGGTCATTAGGACAGTCGGCAACCTCGGTGGTATATTCAAGAGGGTCAATCGTACTGCTTTTAAATTGCTGGAGTCAGCACCTTTAATTTCTGTCATTTACTTTATGTTGAGAGCCGATGGTCGGCATGTTTTACTTTTTTGAGTACTCACGGTGGGCCTTCTCCGACAGCCCTATGGGCGTATCGCGGGATGGAGTTCGCTCTGCACGGAGTATCGCGCCTTTGTGGTTGTAGTAGCACTAAACCAAAGACTTAGTAATATTGTTTAGGTGGATGTGATTAAAAATGAATTGCATAGCATATAGTGCATATGGTTGTGATTTGTTGTGTGGACTGCTGTGTGGTCCTTCTTTTCACTTACTGAGCTAGTGAGCTCATCCCACGTGTGCACCTCTTTTAAATGATTTTGCGGTCATCAACTTTGAAGAGCCGAATCGGGCCCCACAGTTGAATTCCCTAAAGAGGATTGGTGGGTCCCCGAGGAATTAGAGCATGGCACGGATTGCTCGTGCAAGGGCTGCTTCTTGAGGACCCTGATTTTGATATCGAGCTAAGCTTTACTGTTGATACCGAGCTGAGCTTTACTTTTGATACCGAGCTGAGCTTTACCTTTTGATACTGAGCTGAGCTTTACTTTTTGATATCGAGCTGAGCTCTACTTTTGATATCGAGCTGAGCTGTACCCTTTGTGTTTTTGATGATCCCTTTTGTGTACTTAATATGTAAATTATATTCTTTTGTGTAAATATCATGCTCGGCCCCCATGTATAACTATGTATTACAATTTGGGTATCAAGTATAATGGAAATATTTACAGGTAAATTAAGTCTTCCGCTGAACTGATGAACACTTTCTTAGTTGTGTGTATGCTATGGTTGGATACTGTATCAGATGATCCTGGCAGGTTTGGGTTAACCAATGTTAACCCGGTCACTGGCCCGGTTCTGTGTGAACGGGGTGCGACCGGAGCATGTAAGCTTCATGCTTCACTCTATTGTGAGTCTTTTCATTTTTTTTTTCCTTAGATTGAACTTGCACAATGAGAATTGGGATTTTTTTCTATCATTCTTTACTTGCCATGCTTTATATGCCCTTTCTGTCACATTATTGTTTTGCCATAATCTCTGTCTTGTCACTGGCCAGTCATTTCATTCATAGACATTTTATCATTCCTCGCTTGTCACATTTTCTGTTTTGCGAGAATTGGGTTTTGGGGCTTCCTCTTACTGCTCACCCATCTATTTATTCCCTTTGTTATTCCTTTTTTCCTTACTCACCCTTCTTTCCTCTTTTCTTGCCAGGATGTCTTCTCGCAAGGGCAAGGAACCCGCATCCTCTTCTACTCGACGTAAGACCACCGCTTTCAAATGGAAGAGTGCGGGGACTAGTTCTCCAACCCCCCACACAGGGTGACCCGAACTTGCCCCTATTGATCCTTCCGACTATGACGAGGAACTCTTCCGCTATTCAAAGGCAGCAACCAACTGACAGGCCTTCCTGAAGAGGTCTGTAATGATGGAGAAGACTATGGTAGTTGACAACTTCCACAAGGTTCCACTTCAGGAGAGGTTCACCACATTGGGTTGGCAGTCTATCCTCCACATAGACCGTCCGTGCTACGAGCAGCTGGTTCGTAGATTCTACTGTAACCTGGAGGTTTCCTACCAGTACGGAGAGTATGCGATAATTAGTATGGTGAAGGGGGTGGACATTCAGCTGACCGTGGACACCCTGGCTAGTATTTTGGGTATTTCTTCATGGGCACCGTTTCTGATCCTCCCGAGGTAAGCCCATGGGCCCGTTCATGAGTTCGGAGACACCAGACCACATTTATGAGACCATCTGTGGCAGCAGGGAGCGTCCGAATTCCGAGACATCATTTTTCCCAGAGGTTCGTGTGTTTGCCCGTTTGGTCCAGTTCAACTTGCTCCCCAGAGGAGGTCACCGGAACTAGGTGGGCTTCATGGCGGCCTTCTTAGCCTTCTGCATTTATAAGGCTTTAGAGGGGGGTGACGAGCACTTGTGCTTGCCTTACATCATCCTCAAGACCATAGAGCACCATACTTCTCACCCCGAGGATGGAGGATTTCCATATGGTAGGATCCTCACCAGGATTTTTGAGTTCTTTGGGGTGGACCTGAGTGGTGAGGAGGGGAAGATGCCAGTAGATAAGTTTGACAGGGGGAATCTATTGAGGATGGGTCTCCACACTCTTATGGATGTACCTCAGAGAGCAGGAGCTCAGAGAGGTAGGGATAGGAGGGCTGCCCCTAGGGAGGATTTTCCCATGGAGGAGGAGTCTAGTGAGGAGGATGAGGACTATGTTCCTCAGGGTGGGGAGGATGATTTTGTGGATGAGGACATCCTTGAGGAGGTGCCTCATGAGTCGAGAGGTGCTGATCCTGGCTTCACTAGAGCTGCAGGCTCACAGCATAGAGCCCCACCACCTGAGAGTGGTGAATATGATTTTGAGGGCATGATGTCTACTATGAGGGCTTTGAAGGACGGGCAAGATCAGCTGTTAAGAAGACTGGATGAGAGTGCTTCTAGGGAGGAATGCATCCTGGAGAGGCAGGCTACTTTGGAGAATTCCTTTCTCAGACTGGGCCAGGACTTGGATACAACGGCCAATGCCATTTCAGCAGATTTTGGCCGACTTCGGAGGGATGTACAGCTAGTGAACTCGAGGTTTGACTACTACGACCGTCGACTCAACGTTAACTCTAGACCTCAGGTGAACGGAGTAGTAGTATTGGACGATGACGATGACGATGATCAGTGAGGACTTAGCTCGTCCACACCAGTTTCTCACCTGTTTCATGTTGTTGATCTTATTGTATTTTTCTTTCTTTTCTCATTCTTTGTACTTTCTCTGTAATTGGACTTATTTATGGGGTGATGTGTTTTGATGGTGGTTTGTAGTGAATTTGTATGTTTGAATACTTGTGTAGTTTAGTTGTGGTGTCTTTTGTTAATTTTGATCATTGATATTTATATATATGTTGTTTATCAGGTGTTTGTGTGGAAAATTTTTGGAAATCTCATTTTGCGCCGTTATGCTGCCAAAATTTCGTTAAACTCATACTCGATGGGTTATGACATCAATTAATTAATCTTTCATTTTCTCTCATGCATGCCATGAATGCAATAACTAAATGCAACCATTTTTATTACTTTCTTCCTTTGGCTTTTAACTCTTTAAAGTTTTTTTTTTTTTACATTAACCCAATCCCATTTCCTATTATAGATTCTATGGGGTCTAACGGTATGCTGTGAGTGGAATAAAGCATCACCCTCTGATACCACCGTTGTCACACCCCGTTCACACAGAATCGGGCCAGCAGGCATGATATTTATATTTAATTTACCTATAAATATTCCCATTATACTTGATACCCAAATTGTAATACATAGGTAAGTACATGTGGGCCCGCAGGTATGATATTTACATAAAAGAATACAATTTACATATCAAGTACACAAAAGGGATCATCAAAAACACAAAGTGCAGTCATTTCGGTATCAAAAGTAGAGCTCAGCTCGATATCAAAAAGTAAAGCTCAGCTCGGTATCAAAAGGTAAAGCTCAGCTCGGTATCAAATGTAAAGCTCAACTCGGTATCAACAGTAAAGCTCAGCTCGGTATCAAAACTGCGGTCCCACAGCACAGCCCTCGCACGAGTAATCTGTGCCATGCTCTAATTCCTCGGGGACCCACCAATCCTCTTCAGGGAATTCAACTGTGGGGCCCGACCCATGCTCTTCAGGTTGATGACCTGTAAAATCATCTAAAAGAAGTGCACACGTGGGATGAGCTCACTAGGTCAGTAAGTGAAAAGAAGGACCACACAGCAGTCCACACAACAAATCACAACCATATGCACTATATGCTGTGCAATTCATTTTTAATCATATCCACATAAACAACATTACTAAGTCTTTAATTTAGTGCTACTACAACCACAGTGCGCGTACACTCCGGGTACGAGCCACGAACTCCATCCCGCGATACTCCCATAGGGCTGTCGGAGAAGGCCCACCGTGAGTACTCGAAAAAGTAAAACATGCTAACCATCAGCTCACAACATAAAGTAAATGGCAGAAATTAAAGGTGCTGACTCCAGCAATTTAAAAGCAATATGATTGGCCCTCTTGAATATACCACTGAGGTTGCCGACTGTCCTAATGACCAGTCGGGCGTATGTCTAACCGCCACAGTGACTTGACAACCGCGACCACTGCTTCCCCCCAAATGGTAACCCAACACCTCAACCCCTGTTGGGAAGGGTCGTAGCACGGGAAGATGATAATCCTAAACCGCATGCTCCTATATGACATAGTATGATTGCATAGTGCCACCGCGTCCCATTCCACGGGCCACCAATGCACCCGTGTCCAAGCGGACTACGACATCTAGTCTATTAATGCATCATGCACAATGATGTCAACATTCATCACATAAGCATATCATCATTTGGCATTGAGAAATGAACACAACACACATGGCATAAAATACGAAGATGGCTAAGCTACATAGCATTTTGCATGATGACATGGCTAGTCTAGATACAATTAGATGAATGCCCAACAAGCCTTGAAATAAGGCCAAACGTCCTCTCCCCACTTACCTGTAGTGTACAAAGACTCACGCCTGGTACGGGTGAGATCCAGTGCGAGAAGCGTAAGATTTGGTGAACCTATCATGAGTGAATGGGGTTAGCATTTCACCACTTTAGGATCAAAACTAACAAGATTTGGTGACAAAATCATGTTTAGAATCCTAAAAGAAGGTCGCACGTCCGTTTTGGGTCCATTCGGATGTAAAAATCACGTTGGGAGCCTCACGGGTGGGTCGGACAGCCCACCTGTCATGACCCACCAGTCATGACCGGCGGGTAGGTCGACCCACCGGTCCTGACCCACTGGTCATGATCGGCGGGCAGGTTGGCCCACCGGCTGGCCCACCGGTAGGGCCCACCGATTGGCCCGAGGGTTTGTCCTCTCAGGCGGGTGCCCTCAGGCGGGCCATTTGGCCCACCGGTTGGCCCACCGGTCTTGGCGGAAAAATGCCATTCTTCCCCAAAACCTTCTCCAACCTTTGGGGAAGCAAATGGGGCTTTTTCCAAACCCATTCTCCACACATTCAAAGTCTCATAAGATGGTTCTAACCTAGATCTAGGTTAGATTTAAGGAATGGAAAGCCATCTTACCTTCTTTGCTCAAGAACTCCTTCAAAACCCTAAATCACTTCAAATCACCAATGCTCCTCCAACCTTGTAAAAACTTCTTCAAATCCTTCAAAATCAACACATAGACCATCTATTAAACTTTAGATTCATCATCTCAAGGGGGATTTATAAGACCTCAAGAAACACTACCCAAATCAATGGTTTTACTTTGGTATGGTGAAAGTTTAGGGAATATAGCCTTTGCTCACCTCTAAACGTAGATCTCGGGTTGGAGATCACTTTTCCAGTGTCAGAATGGGAAGATCAAGCCTTGGCGCTGCTTAAATCCATTCCTTCTTCCTCTTCCTTCCCCTTTCTTCTTCGTTCTCTTTCCTCTCTTCTTTTCTCTCTCCTCTTAAATCTTCTCACCAAACACTCGAGTGTCATAAATGAGAAAAAGGAAAAACATAATGATAGCTATTTATATTTTTTTAAAGCATCTTGTAACCTCATGGGTGGGTCACTCAAATGGGTGGATGCGCCCACCTGTGACTGCCCACCTGAGGGTCAAAAATTGGTCACCAAGTGGGATTTTGATGGAATTCGACTCTCGGCACGAATCTCACTCTCGGTATAAGATATAATATACGTATGCACTTTAAGATATGGCTACGTACTGGCTTTATCCATACATGGCCTTATGATATGTGCATGTACACGGCTTGGGTACACCGGTCTCCTCTGCACTGACTCAGACTTGTTTGGCCAGTCGGTGTTCAAAGTCACCCTTGCCATCATGGTCCATAAGGAACCCACCTTAACCCTCTCCGATTCGGGTCCTGCATGGTTAAACCGAGTCAACCATTTAATCAGACCGGGTTTAAGAAGTAGGGTATTACACATAGCACATCTGTCCCGATGGTCAGCTCCTCTGCCGCACACTGTTGCCTGTCATTGTGTGCTACTGGGCATGCATGGCTGCCTGCCTTGTGCTGCCATGCCCCCACTTCTGCAGCCATATGTTCCTGTCAACACACAGCATGCCCAACGATGGCATGGTGTGTGAAAACAGGTACATAATGCATCCGTCCCGATGGTCAACTCCTCTACCACACACCGTTGCCTGCCATTATGTGCTACTGGGCGTGCATGGCTACCTGCCTTGTACTGCTGTGCCCCCACATCTGTTCCCACATTCACCTGTCATTGCACAACATACCCAAGAGAGGCATGGCATGTGTAAAACACCTACATGACACATTGGTTTCAAAGATTTGGCCCTTGGTGTCTGTTGTGGCCTGACACGGCGTGCTGCTTAGCCTGCATGGCTGCCCACCTTATACTGTGATGCCTCGATAGCTGCTGTCACCTATGCTCGTAGCTGCACAGAAAGCCTAACAAAGGCTTGGCATGTGAAAACAAGTACATGGCTCGTCTGTCTCGATGGTTAGCCTCTCTATCACACACCACTGCCTGCAACCGTATGCTGCTAGGTTCTCATGGCTCCCTGCCTTGTGCTCCCATGCCACCACAGTTGCTGCCACATGTGCCCGTAGCCACACAGCATATCCAAGAGAGGCATGGCATTTGAAAACAAGTAAATGGCCAATGCATCCCAATGTTCAACCCCTCTGTTGCACACTGTTGCTTGCCACCGTGTGCTGTTGGGAGTGCAAGGGTGCCTGCTTTGTGCTTTCGTGCCCCCACAGTTGCTGTCACATATGCCTGTAGCCACCAGCATGCCCAAGATAGGCTTGGCATGTGAAAATCACCAATAAGGCATGTTGGTTTCGATGACTATGCCTCTGATGTGCACAGTGGCCTGCCATGGCATGCTGCTGGGCATGCATGGCTGCCTGCAATGTGGTGTTGGGCATGCATAGTTGGCAGCCATGTGTTGCCAAGCCCGCATACTGCTGCCATATATGCCGATAGCCACATAGCGTGCCCAAGAGTTACATGGCATGTGAAGAACATCTATATGGCATGATGCCCCGGATGATTAGCCCCTTGTTTTGCTCCTTGGCCAGCCAATGCATGCCGGTGGGTGTGCATGGCGGCCTGCACTGTGCACCTACACCCTCACTGCAGCCTACTACCACTTTTGCTAGTTTTTGTACAGCATGCCTAAGAGAGTTATGGCATGTGAAAAATATGGAAATGACGCTTTGGCCCCGTTGATTAATCCCATCTAGGCACCATGGCAGTTTGACATGCCTGGCTTCCTGCCATGTGCAGTTGTGCTAGTGCCACTTTTTACAAGCGTGGCCACAGTCATGCATTTCCACCCCTCTGTGCTCTGTGGCTTGTCATCATATGCAGGTCATGGTGCAAGGGGTGGGCTGTTGTCTACATTGACATGCCCAATGAAGGGGTTTCACGGAATCATTGGCCAAGTCAATGTGCACAACAAATATTTGGTTGGTCCCTTCCCCCATCCCACTATTTTTTTTAAGCTGCATTATCGTGGGTTTGTTGCTTGCAAGGGTTTTTTCATGCTCGGTTTTGTGGCCTATGCTATTTGGAGAAGTGCATTTCTATATCGCGCCTAGGTGCGGAGATGTTCGCATGCCTTCTGCCGCAAGTGTTATTATATGACATTAACGTGGGTCTCTGGAGAATATAGGTTGCGAAGCTTGCAGGTGGAGATAGATCATGAGTCCCTCCCCCCTCCTTGCTTTTTAAAAAAATTCCATTCTCGTGGGTATGTTGCATGCAAGAGTTCTCTCATGCTTGGTTTTGTGGCCTATGCTATTTGGAGGAATGCATTTCTAAGTCGCACCCAAGTGCGGAGGTGTTTCATACCTCACGCTCACAAGTGTTATAATCGACATTAACGTGGGTTTCTAGAGAACATAGGTTTACAAGCTTGCAGTTGGAGACAAATCATGAGTCCCTCCCACTCCCCCTGCCCTTTGTTTTTAAAAATAAAATTGCATTCTTGTGGGTTTGTTGCTTGCAAGAGTTTTCTCATGCTCTGTTTTGTGGCCTTATGGTATTTGGAGAAATGCATTTCTAAGTCACGCCTAGGTGCAGAGGTGTTTGCATGCCTCCTCGCAATTGTTATATCTGACATTAACGTGGGTCTCTAATGAACATAGGTTGCAAGCTTGTAGGTGGCGACAAATCACATGTCCTTCCCCCCTCCCCTTGTTTTTCTAAAAAATTTGCATTATCGTGGGTTTGTTGCTTGCAAGAGTTTTCTCATACACGGTCTTGTGGCCTATGCTATCTGGAGAAGTCCGTTTCTAAGTCGCGCCTAGGTGCGGAGGTGTTTGCATGTCTCCTGCCGCAAGGGTTATAATACGACATTAATGTGGGTCTCTGGAGAACATAGGTTGCAAGCTTGTAGATGGAGATAGATCACGAGTCCCTCGACCCTTGTTGATTGTTGAGATTTTTGTGCTTAGCGGGGCTATAGATTTTTCTTCTACCAAATCCTTATTACGTTGTAGTAGGTTTGGTGGTGGATTGTGTTGGTAGTGGATGTAATGCACGTGAGTGGCTATTGTTTTTCTTGTGGTTGTGGGCTCTTTGCTTGTGTATTGAACCACTAAGCACAGATACATCTATGGGTTGCGATGGGCCAAAAGTGTCTTTGTCAAGAGCATGAAAATGGTTCCTGTTTGCTTACCTAGTTGGCTAGAAAGATGCGGCCCCTTCACTCTCCTTTCATCCCCCTTGCCTGCCCTTATGGTTGGTGTGAGGTGGCTTGGAATACGATGCATATGTCCACTTTCTTTGTGTCAGTGGTGCATGTGCACTATTTATGCTCTAGGATGCAGGACACTTTGTGGGGCAAGTTGGATGTGCATGTCCTCTTGAATCCTTTGGTTGTGACTCGTTGCATAAGAATGATATGTTGTTTTATGGTTGTCCTTGTTGGCAACTCGGCCACGTGGCGGTGATGACGTGGCCAGTTTGGGTGACGTGGATGAAAATGATGACATGGCAGTGTCCAATATCACTGATGAGATAACAGAGCAGCTTGGTATGCATGGAGTGGTTTAATACATCATTAATAGGTGGTGCGGGTTTCTGGGTCAAAACTGGCAAAATTGGTCTATTTACGATCGAGGGCATTTTTAGCAGTGAAAATGACATTTTTGGAAGATCAGTTCTCATGAAAAAGATATATTGCAATTTACCTAGTCCGATGCATTTGATTTCGTCACATTCCCATACCGTATGAAGAATTCGTCATTTGTGGCGATCGAGGCGGTTCGGCATTGAAGATGAATTTTTAAAGGAAGTGTTCGCATGTAACAATCGACAAAATACAATCTTTCCAGCGGTTCTGATTTCATCGCATTCGATTCCGTATGAGAAAGATCGTCATTGGAAGGTGTAGGGGGATTTTGGTCTTTTTACATGGATGATTCAGATGATTGAGTCTTTTGAAAAGTCGTAGAGCATCCGATTCGATTCAACGCGCCGTTTCATCTCGATCGGATATCGTATGAAAAAGTTATAAGCGTTCCGTAAAGTCGGTTCGAAAATCAAACCGAAAATCCATCGTTGCTCTCGGTGTTGAGGATTTTTGAATTTATTTTGAAATTTGAAGGGATTTTGTGTAATTTAAAGATTTTGAAGGTCTGAGTTGCAAGGGTCTTTAAGCCTTTGAAACATATGGAGCGAGGGCTTGATTGTAATAAAGAGGAGTAAAGGGAAGTGAAATGGATGGTCAAGATTCGACCACGTGAGGCTTGATGCCCATCCAAAGGCTGCTGAGATTTTGGTGTGATATGGACGAGATAGATGCTTCGCGTAGGATTTGATTGGTTAGGTGCATAACTCTTGATGCCTGGCGCTACACTTATCAAAGTATGTTAGTGTGTTTTGGCGTGTATAGAAGATATAAAGAAGATTCCAATCTTAATGATCTCATGAAATCATATTAAAGCCATCATGGAAGATTCGGATCAATGGTCAATATGCATTTTCACTTTTGTGAGTGGGGGACAAGCTCCTTAAAATCCGGAAAAGCAACCAATCACGGATCGACAACACTTCGGCGATGTCGGCGCCTACGTCATGATAGCGTCATCAAGATTCAAATCTAACGGTTTGGATCTGTTGTCCGTTAGTTTAATCGGACGGGTTGGATTATAAGATCTCTTATATGAGATCTCGGTCGATTCGCCCATTGCGCACGCGGTGTAGCCTCGCCACCGTCGAAGATTCCATTTCGAGGCTATCTCATTGCTCCAACTTCAAAGGTCATATCTCCCTCATTTTAAGTCGGTTTGAGTGATTCAAGTTGAAGATTCTTCATCTCTCCGAGCTCTACATCATGAGGGAAGAAATCAGGCAGAGGGCTTGCTGAGGTGGTCGGAAAAACGAGTTGAAGCTCGTGGAAGGCTAAAGGTTTGAATGAAAGACTTCCATCCTCTTGCACTTCATCCATAGCCCCATTAGAGGCTCGGGAAGCTGCTGAAACCAATGTAGCAAGCTCTATTGGTTGTTGCTAAGAAAGAAAAAAGAAAATAGAAGAAAGAGAAGAAGAGTGAAATAAAAAGAAGTTTTCCCTCTCTTTGTGTGTGTGTGAATGTGAATGTGAATGCCATTGTTGCTCCATGAAAGTAAAGACAAGGAGAAAAGAAAGAAGAAGAACCTAGAATTTGGTTCTTGTGAGTTGCTTCAAGAAACCCAAGTGCCAACGGGGTTGAAGCATTGGCGCACCGAGACAACGTGGTTGTGGTCCGCATCAAGTGGAGATTGACATTATTGCATCTCCGACGGTTACTCCTTGCCAAGGTAACCTCAATTTTACCAAATTTCCATTATTATAAATCATTGTAGGCAAGATGTTTGATAAAATGCCTAAGTGATAGTTGTAGTCTATTTGGAAATTTGCATGTATGAGTGCTTCACTATAGGGCATTGTTATAAGCCCAACTTGATTTTATTGGTGTTGGTGGGTCTTTGGACACGGGGCTATTGTTCCTTGGTAGGTACAACTACCTAAACCTATTTACCGTGGGTGCGGCCTCTCGGATCATTCAGAAAACTAGGTGAAGACCTAGCCATTGTATGTCATTGGTGGAAGCGGAATGTGTTCCCTTGGTCGTGGGTGCAGGTCATAATTAGTATTGAGTAAATCTTGAGCCCGGCAGTGGGCATTACTCCGTGCATGTAGGCAATGGCGAAGCACGTATTTCTTGTGTTGTGGATGTGTATGCTCGTATTTGTATTGTGGATTGGGTGCTTGGCTGCAGAATGGGTGTGTACATCTGGTAGACTGACCACTTGGTGGTGTAGTGTGGATGTGCATCTGTTGTGTATGTAAGTGATTACCGTGTGAGGTTTATGAGACACTCTGGCAGCAATACAAGTTATGTGAGTAAGTTTCATACAGCATAAGAATGGTCGATAGTATACATAGCAGCTCTGGCAGCATCAATAGGCTGCTATTGAAGTGCAAATAGTGATTGCCACATCGAGTGCAGTTGGAAAGTGAAAAATATTTGGCACTTGATTCACCCCCTCTCGGTGTCAATCGGGACCCAACAATTGGTATCGAGCAAGGACTCTAGGCGACTTAAGCATTCGAGTGATCCGGTTGGTTGAAGATGGCATCGGTGTTTGGTTCGATAAGTCTACTTGGAGCTTCTATTTTAATGGATCAGATTTTATCCTTTGGAGGAAGTTGATGAAGTCACATATAGGTTCATTGGGGTATGATCTATGGAGTGCGGTGGTTAATGGGAGTGTAGACTCTACTATTGACTCTAAGGTTAGAGATCATTTTGGATGGATTAACGAGCGGTGTGAGTGTCAAAGTCGTTCATGCATATCGCTAAGGCGATGTGGGGGAGATTACACAACCTATATGGAGGTGAGCCAGCTATATCGAGTCTACATTAGATGTTGAAAGCGGATGTTAGGATGAGTGCTACACTAGTGGATTTGAGTGTGTTGAGGCACATACTACTACAACTCAAGATGAAATCAATATTGATTTGAGAACACATCTGAAGGAGTGTAACTTTATTATTGCAGCATTAGAAACATAAGTCATCAATAGAGATGAGAGATGTAGAATCCTTGAAGAGGAAGTCACTGTGTTGAGAGTACAACTGTTAGAGCTTGATGCTTCTTGTATCTCACAGATGATAGAGTCCAGAAATGACCCTCATGTTATAAAATCTCTTGAAGATCAAGTGAGAAAGCAAAGTGAGGTGTGTACCAGGCTTGAATCAGAGAACTTAGCCTTGAGAGAGAAAATAGATGTGCAATCTCGAGTGATTAAACGAGGTAGTGAAATTTCAAATGATTTTAAGAAGTTAAACAAAGAATTAGAAGCAGAGATCATTTCACTACAAACACAGTTGGCCGAGTTGCGGAGGAGACATTTAGCCACTCCACTTGTGGTTCTGAGAGATGGATAGACATCTAGCTCGATCTGCAGAATGTCAAAGACTACCCATCATCAGCTCTAGTTCTATAAGAGGCGGGGTGAGTCATCGAGAAAGCTATAGAGGCAGTTGAGATCAGCCCACGAGGCGGACTACGGGAAAAACACGAAGAGAGCTCGGAGGAGCAGAGGAAGAGAGAGAGACACAATAGTGAGATGAGATCTCCTACACATCGGCACAATGTGGAGGCAGTCCACGAGATACAAAGAGTAGAGGTAAAGGCGAACAAGCGGTCCAAGCAGGGAACATAATCGAGTTGGTGGTTATGCGAGTTTACCAGGAGACTAGTTGAGTATGGCGGTTCAACAAGTTCAATTATCGAGGCCTATCGAGATGATTCCCGAGCGAGTCGGATGGCTCCCACCAATAGACATAATGCTTCACCCAGCTTGCATGGCGGTTACCAATGATCTGATTATGTTTTCATGGGTATTGCCACAGTGCGATGAGTATGGGCATAGGAGGCGAGTGTATATCTAGACTAGACTCCAGCTATGAAGGGGGGATTCCCATAGCACCCTTGGGTGAACAACTAGTAGAATGTCTTAGATGCCACCATCATGGACATTGGGCCAAGCATTGCAAGCGGTGCTCTCCCTCGGCTTGCACAAGAGGAGAGAGACTATCGGATCTCTAGAACAAGAAAGTTAAGAAGTGGTTGTAGAAGGCAAGTCAATGAAAGACATTATAAGAAGCATCGGTCACAATCTAGTGGTGAGTCTCGGTGGCTTTGTATAGTGTGTGGAAAGTGAAGGATATACAAAAGGCGAGGCAGCGATGCGAATCTGGAAAACAAAGGGAGATGTCAGGTTCTGATTGTGCGGAAATATTGAGAAAGGAAGACCATCGATTGGAAGGGTAAAGAGGTCTACAATTGGGTTGGTTGGAGAGAGAGAAGAAGGCGATAAGTGAGCATAAAGAAAAGCAGTAGTAGGAAAGCTTACGGTGAGAAGCAAATGCATAGGACCAAGGCAAGTGGTCGATTAGTTTGGAGAGAAGCACATAGAGGTGTGTGCGTCCACAGTCACCACCCTCCCACCACCTAGACAAGGTATAGGGTGGGCACACCTCCGAGCACTAGGTGTACTCGGTGCACAAGAATGGGGAGCTCACTAGATGAATATTAGTGCTCCAGGGACTTAGATTATGATGATAAAGTTCCTGCAATAGTGCTTGGATTAGAGACATCGGTTGAAACTTAGTGTAGTCCTCTTGAGTATTTGCATCTTAATGGAGCAATCACCGGATGGGCGATTCGATGTCGTCGGAGGCGAGAATAGTTGAGGATGTCGATGATGGTCGAGGTATGCGATTGTGAGTATGAGCCAATAATTCACTTTTGTATGCATCGGTATGGGTCGAGATTGATTGGTACCAATCTCGGTGGTAGTTGTCAGTGTAATTTTGTGTGATCATGGTGATTGTTTGACTTTGTGAGTTAAATATTTCAGCACTAATGGCGAGAGAATGATATGTTGGTGGATGAAGAGATTTATGACGAGGAAGCTCAAGAAGCTGGTGAGTTGAGCGATTCGTCTTGTAATTTGTAGTTCATGATGTATGTCGATCGAGGCAACACTTATCTGATGAGCAGTGTTGAAGCAGATATGAGGTCAGTTGAGTAATTGAGATTTCAACTCATAGGATAGGGAATATGCATATGGGCACTCCTATGTAGTTTGAACTCTCACATCTGTAGGATTGGAAAGATGCATATGGGCATTCCTATAGATGCTTGTATCCCACACTGGGAGAGATTACTTTAGAGAGAGATATTATAGTTCTTTGATATTGAAGTCAAAGAGGGAGAGTGCTCAAGTGGAAGGCATTGATTTTGAGAAAACTTTTGCTCCAGTGGCAAGACTTGAGGCTATCAGAATGTTCTTGGTTTTGTCAGTGTACAAAGGGTTGAAGGTCTATCATATGGATGTCAAATCAACTTTTCTAAATAGAAACTTGGAAGAGGAGGTTTACATAGAGTAGCCTGATGGGTTTTAACTGAGTGAGGACCCCACTCTTGTGTGCATATTGAAGAAGGCATTGTATGGTTTGAAACAAGCTCCAAGGGCATGGTACTCCAGATTGGACTCTTACTTGTGCAAGTTGGGTTTCAAGAAAGGCTTAGTGGACAGTAATCTCTACATCAGAACTGAAGAAAGCAGTCAGCTTGTGGTGGTTGTGCAAAGATTTTGCTATGAGGATGCAAGATGAGTTTGAGATGTCCATGTTGGGTGAATTATCATTCTTCTTGGGTTTGCAGATCAATCAAAAGAAAGAAGGTATCTTCATATCTCAGTCCAAATATGTGAGGGAGATGTTAAAGAGATTCACCATGGAGGATTGCAAGCCAGTTAGTACACCTATGATGACTGGGTGTAAGTTGAGCAAGAAAGATGACTCTCCATAAGTTGACCACACCTCGTATAGGTCAATGATTGGTAGCCTATTATATATGACAGCTAGTAGGCCTGACATCTTACAAGTTGTGTGTATGGTAGCAGTTTCAAGCGGGACCAAAAGAGACACATGTGGCGGTGAAGAGAATTTTCAGATATCTGAAAGGGACTAGTGAGTTTGGGTTATGGTATCGAAAGTCAAGAGCTTTAGTTTGTCGACTTTTTGGATCTGATTGGGCGGATGTGTAGATGACGGGAAGAGCACCGTGGTGGTGCATTCTATTTGGGGAGCACTTGGTGGCATGGCATAGTAAGAAGCAAGAGTCGGTCTCTCTTTCAAGCTGAGAGGAGAATACATTGCAGCTACATCTTGTTGTACACAAGTGTTGTGGATGAAGCAGATGTTGAAGGATTTGAGTGTGGAGGTTGAGCGCGGTGCCACTATATTGTGACAATACTAGTGCTATCAATATCTCCAAGAACCGGTGATGCATTCTAGAGCGAAGCACATTGCTATCCGGTATCATTTCTTAAGAGACAAGGTGATGGAAAGTGAAGTAAGGATGGAGTTTGTTCCCACAGTGAAGCGGTGGCGATATCTTCACTAAACCGCTTCCTAAAGATCAGTTTGAGTTCCTCGACGGAAGGGGAGTGGTGGTTCTTCCAAATCACTAGTAGCATTGGGAGAGGGGAGCAAGTTGCTTGATGTTGCTACCCCATATTGGACTCGGGAGTCCATTGGTTCCACCCTTTGTACTTGTTGTCAAAGGGAGAGAGTTACTCATCGGACTTTAGAGTGTATTAGTGATGAGGTGGTTGCCAACAACTCCAAAGGGAGATTGTTGTTTTATGGTTGTCCTTATTGGCAACTTCGGCCACGTGGCGGTGATAGCGTGGCGATTTGGGTTCGTGGATGAAAATGATGACATGGCGGTGTCAATATCACCGATGAGATAAGAGCACTTGGTGTGCATGGGTGGTTTAATACATCATTAATAGGTGGTGCGGGTTTACGGGTCAAACGGCAAAATTGGTCTATTCTGATCGAGGTATTTTCGGCATTGAAAATGACATTTTGGAAGATCGGTTCTTCATGAAAAAGATATATTGCAATTTACCTAGTCCCATGCATTTGACTTCGTCACATTCCGATACCGTATGAAGAAGTTCGTCATTTGTGGCGATCGAGGCGTTTCGGCATTGAAGATGAATTTTTTTAAAAGGGAAATGTTGCATGTAACAATCGACAAAATACAATCTTTCCACGGTTCTGATTTCATTGCATTCCGATTCCGTATGAAAGATACATCATTGGAAAGGTGTAGGGGCATTTTGGTCTTTTACATGGATGATTCAGATGATTGAGTCTTTTGAAAAGTCGTAGAGCATCGATTCTGATTCAACGCCCGTTTCATCTCGATCGGATATCGTATGAAAAAGTTATAAGCATTTCCGTAAAGTCGGTTCGAAAATCAAACGAAAATCCATCGATTGCTCTCGGTGTTGAGGATTTTTGAATTTATTTTGAAATTTGAAGGGCTTTTGTGTAATTTAAAGATTTTGAAGGTCTGAGTTGCAAGGGTCTTTAAGCACTGAAACATATGGAGCGAGGGCTTGATTATAATAAAGAGGAGTAAAGGGAAGTGAAATGGATGGTCAAGATTCGACCACGTAGGCTTGATGCCCATCCAAAGGCTGCTGAGATTTTGGTATGATATGGACGAGATAGATGCTTGCGTAGGATTTGATTGGTTAGGTGCATAACTCTTGATGCCTTGGCGCTACACTTATCAAAGTATGTTAGTGTGTTTGGCGTGTATAGAAGATATAAAGAAGATTCCAATCTTAATGATCTCATGAAATCATATTAAAGCCATCATGGAAGATTCGGATCAACGGTCAATATGCATTTTCACTTTTGTGAGTGGGAGACAAGCTCCTTAAAATCCGGAAAAGCAACCAATCACGGATCGACAACACTTCGGCGATGTCGTGCCTACGTCATGATGCGTCATCAAGATTCAAATCTAACGGTTTGGATCTGTTGTCCGTTAGTTTAATCGGACGGGTTGGATTATAAGATCTCTTATATGAGATCTACGGTCAGATTCGCCCTGTTGCGCGCGCCGGTGTAGCCTCGCCACCCGTACGAAGATTCCATTTCAAGCTATCTCATTGCTCCAACTTCAAAGGTCATATCTCCCTCATTTTAAGTCGGTTTGAGTGATTCAAGTTGGAGATTCTTCATCTCTCGAGCTCTACACATCAGAGGAAGAAATCAGGCAGAGGGCTTGCTGAGGTGGTCAGAAAAACGAGTTGAAGCTCGTGGAAGGCTAAAGGTTTGAATGAAAGACTTCCATCCTCTTGCACTTCATCCATAGCCCCATTAGAGGCTCAGAAGCTGCTGGAAACCAATGTAGCAAGCTCTATTGGTTGTTGCCAAGAGAAGAAAAAGAAAATAGAAGAGAAGAGAAGAAGAGTGAAATAGAAGAAGTTTTCCCTCTCTTTGTGTGTGTGTGAATGTGAATGTGAATGCCATTGTTGCTCCATGAAAGTAAAGACAAGGAGAAAAGAAAGAAGAAGAACCTAGAATTTGGTTCTTGTGAGTTGCTTCAAGAAACCCAAGTGCCAACCGGGGTTGAAGCATTGGCGGCACCGAGACAACGTGGTTGTGGTCCGCATCAAGTGGAGATTGACATTATTGCATCTCCGACGGTTACTCCTTGCCAAGGTAACCTCAATTTTACCAAATTTCCATTATTATAAATCATTGTAGGCAAGATGTTTGATAAAATGCCTAAGTGATAGTTGTAGTCTATTTGGGGGAAATTTGCATGTATGAGTGCTTCACTATAGGGCATTGTTATAAGCCCAACTTGATTTTATTGGTGTTTAGTGGGTGCTGGACACAGGGGCTATGTGTTCCTTGGTAGGTACAACTACCTAAACCTATTTACCGTGGGTGCGGCCTCTCAGATCATTCTGAGAAAACTAGGGTGAAGACCTAGCCATTGTATGTCATTGGTGGAAACTGGGAATGTGTTCCCTTGGCTATGGGTGCAGTCATAATTAGTATTGAGTAAATCTTGGGCGAAGGTGGGCATTACTCCGTGCATGTAGGCAAGTGGCGGAGCCGTATTTCTTTTGTTGTGGATGTGTATGCTTGTATTTGTATTGTGGATTGGAGTGCTTGGCTGCAGAATGGGTGTGTACATCTGGTAGACCTGACCACTTGGTGGTGCAGTGTGGATGTGCATACGACTGTGTATGTATGTAACAGTGATTACCGTGTGAGGTATATGAGACAGCACTGGGCAGCAATACAAGTTATGTGAGTAAGTTTCATGCAACAGTAAGAATGGTCAGTAGTATACATAGCAGCTCTGGGCAGCATCAATAGACTGTGCTATTGAAGTGCAAATAGTGATTGCCACATCAGGGGTACAGTTGGAAAGTGAAAAAATATTTGGCACACTGATTCACCCCCCCTCTCAGTGTCAATCGGGACCCAACATGATAGACCATTAATGTATGGAGCAACATAACCTAATGCACAATTGCGGATGTGGTTCATGCACAGTGCTTGGGCATTGAGAAGGAAAGTTACCTGGTTGATCCTGCCAGTGTCATATGCTTGTCTCAAAGATTAAGCCATGCATGTGTAAGTATGAACTAAATCAGAGTGTGAAACTGTGAATGGCTTATTAAATCAGCTATAGTTTGTTTGATGGTATCTGCTATTCGGATAACTGTAGTAATTCTAGAGCTAATACATGCACCAAACCGCGACTTTTGGAAGGGATGCATTTATTAGATAAAAGGTCGACGCGGGCTCTACCCATTCCTCTAAAGATTCATGATAACTCGACGGATTGCATGGCCTTTGTGCCGGCGATGCATCTTTAAATTTCTGCCCTATCAACTTTCAATGGCAGGATAGTGGCCTACTATGGTGGTGATGGGTGACGGAGAATTAGGGTTCAATTTTAGAGAGGGAGCCTGAGAAATGGCTACCACATCCAAGGAAGGTAGCAGGCATGCAAATTACCCAATCATGACACGGGGAGGTAGTGACAATAAATAACAATACCGGGATCTTCGAGTCTGGTAATTGGAATGAGTACAATCTAAATCCCTTAATAAGGATCCATTGGAGGGCAAGTCTGGTGCCAGTAGCAGTGGTAATTCCAGCTCCAATAGTATATATTTAAGTTGTTGCGGTTAAAAAGCTCATAGTTGGACTTTGGAATGGGTTGATTGGTCTGCCTCATGGTGTGTACCGATTGTCTTGTCCCTTCTATTGGCGAACACTCTGGCGTTGTTACTTTGAAGAAATTAAAGTGCTTAAAGCAAGCCTACGCTCTTGATACTTTAGCATGGGATAACATCATAGGATTTCGGTCCTATTGCATTGGGCTTCGTGATCGGAGTAATGATTAATAGGGACAGTCAGGGGCATTCGTATTTCATAGTCAGATGTGAAATTCTTAGATTTATGAAAGGCGAACCACTGCGAAAGCACTTGCTAAGGAAGTTTTCATTAATCCAGAACGGAAGTTGGGGGCCTAGTCTCAACCATAAACGATGCCAACCAGGGATTGATGGATATTTCTTTTAGGACTCTATCGACACCTTATGAGAAATCAAAGTTTTTGGGTTCTAGGGGAGTATGGTGCATAGGCTGAAACTTAAAGGAATTGTGGAAGGGCACCACCGAGTGGAGCTGCGGCTTAATTGACTCAACAGGAAACTTACGGTCCGGACATAGTAAGGATTGTGGTGAGAGCTCTTTCTTCATTCTATGGGTGGTGGTGCATGGTTGTTCTTAGTTGGTGGAGCAATTTATGCAGTTAATTTAGTTAGAATGAGACCTCAACAGCTAACTAGCTATGTGGGTGACCCTCCACGACCGACTTCTTAGAGGGACTATGGCCGTCTAGGCCATGGAAGTTTGAGGCAATAACAGGTCTATGATGCCCTTAAATGTTCTGGGCCACTCGCACACTACACGATGTATTCAACGAGTCTATAGCCTTGGCCGTCAGGCCCGGGTAATCTTTAAAAATTTCATCGTGATGGGGATAGATCATTACAATTGTTGGTCTTCAATGAGGAATTCCTAGTAAGCACGAGTCATCAACTCATGTTGGCTATGTCCCTGCCCTTTGTACACACCGCCCGTTGCTCCTACCAATTGAATGGTCTAGTGAAGTGTTTGGATTGCGATGATGTGGGTGGTTCACCGCAGTCGACGTCGTGAGAAGTCCATTGAACCTTATCATTTAGAGGAAGGAGAAGTCATAACAAGGTTTTCATAGGTGAACCTACGGAAGGATCATTGTCGATACACCCTAATGAGAACCGTGAACATGTTGTAATCGTGATCAAGGTAGGGCATGGGAGCGTGAGCTCCTTCTTTCCTAACCATTGTAAAAAGGGCGGCTGCGATCCATCGTAGCATCCGACCCAAACACAACCAGCGACGTAGTCGGCACCAAGGAACTCACAATGGAAAGGACATGACATCATTGCACCTTTGGTGTGGTGTGGTCATCCTAGATCTGAATCTTATCTTAATGACTCCCGACAACAGATATCTCAGCTTTTGCATTGATGAAGAATGTAGCGAAATGTGATACTTGGTGTGAATTACAGAATCCCCTGAACCATTGAGTCTTTTAACGTAATTTACACCCTAGGCCATTGGGCTGAGGGGATGCCTGCTTGGGTGTCACGCATCATGTTTCCCCACCTCCCTTGCCCCTTGTGGTGGTGGTGTGGAGCAAAGATTGGCCCCCTGTGTCTCTGTTCGAGGTGCGATCGACCCAAAGTCAAGGGCCCCATATGTGCCAAGCATCACGATGAGTGGTGGTTCAAGCCACTTTGCCATTGTTCGGACATCGTGTGCATGTTCTGCTTCCATTGGGCTCTGGTGACCCTGATTGCCATTCGATCGCATTTCGACTACGACCCTAGGTAAGGTAGGGCTACCCGCTAAGTTTAAGCATATCAATAAGTGGAGGAGAAGAAACTTACGAGGATTCCCTTAGTAACGGTGAGCAAACCGGGAAGAGCCCAGCTTGAGAATCGGGCGGCTTTGTCGTTCGAATTGTAGTTTATAGAAGTGTCCTCAGAAGCGGACCGTGCCCAAGTTCCCTGGAAGGGGGTGCCAAAGAGGGTGAGACCCCATCGTGTCCGGACCTTGTCGCACCATGAGGCACTGTTGGCGAGTAATGCAGCCCCAATTAGGTGGTAAATTCTGTCCAAGGCTAAATATGGGCGAGAGACCGATAGCGAACAAGTACCGCGAGGGAAAGATGAAAAGGATTTTGAAAAGAGAGTCAAAGTGTGCTTGAAATAGTTGGGAGGGAAGCAGATGGGGGCTGGTGATGTGTCTCAGTTAGATGCAAAACGATGAATAGCCAGTTCACCGCTCGACTCGAGGTGTGGAGTGATGTGGATTATGGTGGTGTCCCAAGCCGAGTTGTCACGTTATGCCTGAGGAGATATCATCACCGCGATCATGGTAGGTAGTGTACACCTCGAAGGCGTGCCTATTGGAAACTGCATACTCTGGGCATCGGCCTATTGGGCTCCCCATTCAACCCGTCTTGAAACACGGACCATAGAGTGCGAGCAGTGAGTAAAACCCA
>CM040961.1:61372972-61391694 GCA_022985045.1 Macadamia tetraphylla | reverse complement strand
ATTGAGAAATGAACACAACAAATGGCATAAAATAGAAGATGGCTAAGCTACATAGCATTTTGCATGATGACATGGCTAGTCTAGATACAATTAGATGAATGCCCAACAAGCCTTGAAATAAGGCCAAACGCCTCTCCCCACTTACTCAGAGTGTACAAAGACTCACGCCGGGTAGGGGTGAGATCCAGCATAGAAGCGAAGATTTGGTGAACCTATCATGAGTGAATGGGGTTAGCATTTCACCACTTTAGGATCAAAATAACAAGATTTGGTGACAAAATCATGTTTAGAATCCTAAAAGAAGGTCGACGCCCGCTTTGGGTCCATTGGGATGTAAAAATCACGTTGAGCCTCAGGGGTGGGTCGGATACCCACTCATGACCCACCACCATGACGGCGGGTAGGTCGACCCACCGGTCCTGACCCACTGGTCATGATCGGCGGGCAGGTTGGCCCACCGGCTGGCCCACCGGTAGGGCCCACCGATTGGCCCGAGGGTTTGTCCTCTCAGACGGGTGCCCTCAGGCGGGCCATTTGGCCCACCGGTTGGCCCACCGGTCTTGGCGGAAAAATGCCATTCTTCCCCCAAAAACCTTCCCCAAACCCTTTTGGGGAAGCAAATGGGGCTTTTTCCAAACCCATTCTCCACACATTCAAAGTCTCATAAGATGGTTCTAACCTAGATCTAGGTTAGATTTAAGGAATGGAAAGCCATCTTACCTTCTTTGCTCAAGAACTCCTTCAAAACCCTAAATCACTTCAAATCACCAATGCTCCTCCAACCTTGTAAAAACTTCTTCAAATCCTTCAAAATCAACACATAGACCATCTATTAAACTTTAGATTCATCATCTCAAGGGGATTTATAAGACCTCAAGAAACACTACCCAAATCAATGGTTTTACTTTGGTATGGTGAAAGTTTGGGGAATATAGCCTTTGCTCACCTCTAAACGTAGATCTGGGGTTTGGGAGATCATTTTTCCCAAAAGGTCGAATGGGAAGATCAAGCCTTGGCGCTGCTTAAATCCATTCCTTCTTCCTCTTCCTTCCCCTTTCTTCTTCGCTCTTTCCTCTCTTCTTTTCTCTCTCCTCTTAAATCTTCTCACCAAACACTCGAGTGTCATAAATGAGAAAAAGGAAAAACATAATGATAGCTATTTATATTTTTTTAAAGCATCTTGTAACCTCATGGGTGGGTCACTCAAATGGGTGGATGCGCCCACCTGTGACTGCCCACCTGAGGGTCAAAAATTGGTCACCAAGTGGGATTTTGATGGAATTAACTTGGGACAATCTCACCCCGGTATAAGATATAATATACGTATGCACTTTAAGATATGGCTACGTACTGGCTTTATCCATACATGGCCTTATGATATGTGCATGTACACGGCTTGGGTACACCGGTCTCCTCTGCACTGACTCAGACTTGTTTGGCCAGTCGGTGTTCAAAGTCACCCTTGCCATCATGGTCCATAAGGAACCCACCTTAACCCTCTCCGATTCGGGTCCTGCATGGTTAAACCGAGTCAACCATTTAATCAGACCGGGTTTAAGAAGTAGGGTATTACACATAGCACATCTGTCCCGATGGTCAGCTCCTCTGCCGCACACTGTTGCCTGTCATTGTGTGCTACTGGGCATGCATGGCTGCCTGCCTTGTGCTGCCATGCCCCCACTTCTGCAGCCATATGTTCCTGTCAACACACAGCATGCCCAACGATGGCATGGTGTGTGAAAACAGGTACATAATGCATCCGTCCCGATGGTCAACTCCTCTACCACACACCGCTGTCGCCATTATGTCCCATAAAGGCATGGCTACCCCCTTTGTACCGCGTGCCCCCACATCTTTTCCCCACATTCACTCCATTGCACAACATACCCAAGAGAGGCATGGCATGTGTAAAACACCTACATGACACATTGGTTTCAAAGATTTGGCCCTTGGTGTCTGTAGGCTCGACACGCGTGTCGCAGCCTGCATGGCTGCCCACCTTATACTGTGATGCCTCGATAGGCTGCCACCTATGCTCGGGGCTGCAGTAAAGCCTAACAAAGGCTTGGCATGTGAAAACAAGTACATGGCTCGTCTGTCTCGATGGTTACCCTCTCTATCACACACCACCGCTGAAACCCGGATGTCGCTAGGTTCTCATGGCTCCTCCCCTTGTGCTCCCATGCCACCACAGTTTGTCGCCACATGTGCCCGTAGCCAAAAAAGATATCCAAGAGAGGCATGGCATTTGAAAACAAGTAAATGGCCAATGCATCCCAATGTTCAACCTCTCTCTGCACACCCGTTGCTTGCCACTGCAGGCCGTTTGGGAGTGCAAGGGCCGCTGTGCTCGTGCCCCCACGCTTGCCACATATGCTCAGAGCACACAAGATGCCCAAGATAGGCTTGGCATGTGAAAATCACCAATAAGGCATGTTGGTTTCGATGACTATGCCTCGACACAAAGGGTCGCCATGGCATGTCACCGGGCATGCATGGCTGCCGCAATGTGGTGTTGGGCATGCATAGTTGGCACCATGTGTTGCCAAGCCCAGACACCCGCCATATATGCCGATAGCCACATAGCGTGCCCAAGAGTTACATGGCATGTGAAGAACATCTATATGGCATGATCCCCCGGATGATTACCCCCTTGTTTTGCTCTGCCAGCCAATGCATGCCGGTGGTGTGCATGGCGGCTGACTGCACCTACACCCTCACCGCAGCCTACTACCACTTTTGCTAGTTTTTGACAAAGATGCCTAAGAGAGTTATGGCATGTGAAAATATGGAAATGACGCTTGGCCCGCTGATTAATCCCATCTAGGCACCATGGCAGTTTGACATGCCCGGCTTCCCGCCATGTGCGTTGTTTTAGTGCCACTTTTTACAAGCGTGCACAATATGCATTTCCACCCTCTCGCTCGTGGCTTGTCATCATATGCGGTCATGGTGCAGGTGGGTTGTTGTCTACATTGACATGCCCAATGAAGGGGTTTCACGGAATCATTGGCCAAGTCAATGTGCACAACAAATATTTGGTTGGTCCCTTCCCCCATCCCACTATTTTTTTTAAGCTGCATTATCGTGGGTTTGTTGCTTGCAAGGGTTTTTTCATGCTCGGTTTTGTGGCCTATGCTATTTGGAGAAGTGCATTTCTATATCGCGCCTAGGTGCGGAGATGTTCGCATGCCTTCTGCCGCAAGTGTTATTATATGACATTAACGTGGGTCTCTGGAGAATATAGGTTGCGAAGCTTGCAGGTGGAGATAGATCATGAGTCCCTCCCCCCTCCTTGCTTTTTAAAAAAATTCCATTCTCGTGGGTATGTTGCATGCAAGAGTTCTCTCATGCTTGGTTTTGTGGCCTATGCTATTTGGAGGAATGCATTTCTAAGTCGCACCCAGGTGCGGAGGTGTTTGCATACCTCCTGCCACAAGTGTTATAATGCGACATTAACGTGGGTTTCTAGAGAACATAGGTTTACAAGCTTGCAGTTGGAGACAAATCATGAGTCCCTCCCACTCCCCCTGCCCTTTGTTTTTAAAAATAAAATTGCATTCTTGTGGGTTTGTTGCTTGCAAGAGTTTTCTCATGCTCTGTTTTGTGGCCTTATGGTATTTGGAGAAATGCATTTCTAAGTCACGCCTAGGTGCAGAGGTGTTTGCATGCCTCCTACTGCAATTGTTATAATACGACATTAACGTGGGTCTCTAATGAACATAGGTTGCAAGCTTGTAGGTGGCGACAAATCACATGTCCCTTCCCCCCTCCCCTTGTTTTTCTAAAAAATTTGCATTATCGTGGGTTTGTTGCTTGCAAGAGTTTTCTCATACACGGTCTTGTGGCCTATGCTATCTGGAGAAGTCCGTTTCTAAGTCGCGCCTAGGTGCGGAGGTGTTTGCATGTCTCCTGCCGCAAGGGTTATAATACGACATTAATGTGGGTCTCTGGAGAACATAGGTTGCAAGCTTGTAGATGGAGATAGATCACGAGTCCCTCGACCCTTGTTGATTGTTGAGATTTTTGTGCTTAGCGGGGCTATAGATTTTTCTTCTACCAAATCCTTATTACGTTGTAGTAGGTTTGGTGGTGGATTGTGTTGGTAGTGGATGTAATGCACGTGAGTGGCTATTGTTTTTCTTGTGGTTGTGGGCTCTTTGCTTGTGTATTGAACCACTAAGCACAGATACATCTATGGGTTGCGATGGGCCAAAAGTGTCTTTGTCAAGAGCATGAAAATGGTTCCTGTTTGCTTACCTAGTTGGCTAGAAAGATGCGGCCCCTTCACTCTCCTTTCATCCCCCTTGCCTGCCCTTATGGTTGGTGTGAGGTGGCTTGGAATACGATGCATATGTCCACTTTCTTTGTGTCAGTGGTGCATGTGCACTATTTATGCTCTAGGATGCAGGACACTTTGTGGGGCAAGTTGGATGTGCATGTCCTCTTGAATCCTTTGGTTGTGACTCGTTGCATAAGAATGATATGTTGTTTTATGGTTGTCCTTGTTGGCAACTCGCCACGGCGTGATGACGTGGCGCTTTGGGTGACGTGGATGAAAATGATGACATGGCAAAGGTCCAATATCACCGATGAGATAACAGAGCATTGGTATGCATGGAGTGGTTTAATACATCATTAATAGGTGGTGCGGTTTCGGGTCAAACCGCAAAATTGGTCTATTTACGATCGAGGGCATTTTGCAGTGAAAATGACATTTTGGAAGATCGGTTCTTCATGAAAAAGATATATTGCAATTTACCTAGTCCAAAGGCATTTGATTTCGCCACATTCGATACCGTATGAAGAAGTTACGCCATTTGTGGCCGAGGCGCTTCGCATTGAAGATGAATTTTTAAAGGAAGTGTTTCGATGTAACAATACGACAAAAATACAATCTTTCCAACGGTTCTGATTTCATCGCATTCCGATTCCGTATGAGAAAGATACGCCATGGAAAGGTGTAGGGCATTTTGGTCTTTTTACATGGATGATTCAGATGATTGAGTCTTCTGAAAAGTCGAGAGCATCCAGCTACGATTCCAACGCACTTCGCTTTCATCTCGATCGGATATCGATGAAAAGTTATAAGCGCTTCCAGAAGTCGGTTCGAAAATCCAAACCGAAAATCCATCAGCTTGCTCTCGTGTTGAGGGATTTTTCGAATTTATTTTTGAAATTGAAGGATTTTGTGTAATTTAAAGATTTTGAAGGTCTGAGTTGCAAGGGTCTTAAGCATCAAACATATGGAGGCAGGGCTTGATTGTAATAAAGAGGAGTAAAGGGAAGTGAAATGGATGGTCAAGATTCACCACGAGGCTTGATGCCCATCCAAAGGCTGCTGAGATTTTGGTGTGATATGGATTAGATAGATGCTTGCCAGTAGGATTTGATTGGTTAGGTGCATAACTCTTGATGCACGGCGCTACACCTTATCAAAGTATGTTAGTGTGTTTCACAGGTATAGAAGATATAAAGAAGATTCCAATCTTAATGATCTCATGAAATCATATTAAAGCCATCATGGAAGATTCGGATCCAACGGTCAATATGCATTTTCACTTTTGTGAGTGGGAGACAAGCTCCTTAAAATCCGGAAAAGCAACCAATCACAGATCGACAACACTTCGACGATGTCAGCGCCTACGCATGATGACGCATCAAGATTCAAATCTAACGGTTTGGATCTGTTGTCCGCTGGTTTAATCGGACGGTTGGATTATAAGATCTCTTATATGAGATCTACGGTCAGATTTCGCCTGTTATGCGCCCGCCGGTGTAGCCTACGCCACCCGCATTAAGATTCCATTTCAAAGTTATCTCATTGCTCCAACTTCAAAAGGTCATATCTCCCTCATTTTAAGTCGGATTTGAGTGATTCAAGTTGAGATTCTTCATCTCCGAGCTCTACACATCAGAGGGAAGAAATCAGGCAGAGGGCTTGCTGAGGTGGTCGGAAAACGAGTTGAAGCTCGTGGAAGGCTAAAGGTTTGAATGAAAGACTTCCATCCTCTTGCACTTCATCCATAGCCCCCATTAGAGGCTTAGAAGCTGCTGGAAACCAATGTAGCAAGCTCTATTGGTTGTTGCCAAGAGAAGAAAAGAAAATAGAAGAGAAGAGAAGAAGAGTGAAATAGAGAAGAAGTTTTTCCTCTCTTGTGTGTGTGTGAATGTGAATGTGAATGCCATTGTTGCTCCATGAAAGTAAAGACAAGGAGAAAAGAAAGAAGAAGAACCTAGAATTTGGTTCTTGTGAGTTGCTTCAAGAAACCCAAGTGCCAACCGGGTTGAAGCATTGGGGGCACCGAGACAACGTGGTTGTGGTCCGCATCAAGTGGAGATTGACATTATTGCATCTCCGACGGTTACTCCTTGCCAAGGTAACCTCAATTTTGCCAAATTTCCATTATTATAAATCATTGTAGGCAAGATGTTTGATAAAATGCCTAAGTGATAGTTGTAGTCTATTTGGGGAAATTTGCATGTATGAGTGCTTCACTATAGGGCATTGTTATAAGCCCAACTTGATTTTATTGGTGTTCAAGGGTGCCGGACATGGGCTATGTGTTCCTTGGTAGGTACAACTACCTAAACCTATTTACGGTGCGGCCTCTCGATCATTCTGAGAAAACTAGGGTGAAGACCTAGCCATTGTATGTCATTGGTGGAAACTGAATGTGTTCCCTTGGTCAGGTGCCATAATTAGTATTGAGTAAATATCGAGCCCGACAAGGCATTACCCCGCATGTAGGCAATCGTCAAGCACGATTTTTGTGTTGTGGATGTGTATGCTCAGATTTGTATTGTGGATTGGAGTGCTTGGTCAGAATGGGTGTGTACATCTGTAGACCGACCACTTGGTGGTGCAGTGTGGATGTGCATACGATCTGTATGTATGTAAATGATTACCGTGTGAGGTTTATGAGACACCGGCAAGAATACAAGTTATGTGAGTAAGTTTCATGCAAAAGAAGAATGGTCAAGAGTATACATAGCACTGGCAAGATCAATAGATCGTGCTATTGAAGTGCAAATAGTGATTGCCACATCGAGGTACAGCTTGGAAAGTGAAAAATATTTGGCACACCGATTCACCCCTCTCAAGGTCAATCGGACCCAACAATTGGTATCGAGCAAGGACTCTAGAGGCAGCTTAAAATTTCGAGTGATCCGTTGGTTGAAGATGGCATCAGTGTTTGGTTCAAGAAGTCTACTGAGCTTCTATTTTAATGGATCATTTTATCCTTTGGAGGAAGTTGATGAAGTCACATATAGGTTCATTGGGGTATGATCTATGGAGTGCGGTGGTTAATGGGAGTGTAGACTCTACTATTGACTCTAAGGTTAGAGAGATCATTTTGGATGGATTAATGACAAGCGTGAGTGTCAAAGTCGCTCATGCATATCGCCTAAGGCGATGTGGAGAGATTACACAACCTATATGGAGGTGAGCCACTATATCGTAGTCTACATTAGATGTTGAAAGCGATGTTCGATGAGTGCTACACTAGTGGATTTGAGTGTGTTGAGGCACATATTACTACAACTCAAGATGAAATCAATATTGATTTGAGAACACATATGAAGGAGTGCAACTTCATTATTGCAGATTAGAAACACAAGTCATCAATAGAGATGAGAGATGTAGAATCTTGAAGAGGCAGCCAATGTGTTGAGAGCACAACTGTTAGAGCTTGATGCTTCTTGTATCTCATGATGATGAAGTCCGAAATGACCTCATGTTAAAAAAATCTCTTGAAGATCAACCGAGAAAGCAAAGTGAGGTGTGTACTGTGCTTGAATCGAGAACTTAGCCTTGAGAGAGAAAATAGATGTGCAATCTCGAGTGATTAAAAGAGGTAGTGAAATTTCAAATGATTTTAAGAAGTTAAACAAAGAATTAGAAGCGTAGATCATTTCACTACAAACACAGCTTGACTGAAGTTGCAGAGGAGACATTTAGCCACTCCACTTGTGGTTACAGAGATGGATAGACATCTAGCTCCCAGAATGTCAAAGACTACCCATCATCAGCTCTAGTTCTATAAAGAGTGGTGAGTCATCGAGAAAGCTATAGAGACAGCTTGAGATCAGCCCACAGAGAGCACTCAGTGAAAAACACGTAAGAGAGCTCAGAGGAGACAGAGGAAGAGAGGGGAGACACAATAGTGAGATGAGATCTCCTACACATCGTGCACAATGTGGAGGCATCCACGAGATACAAAGAGTAGAGGTAAAGGCTAACAAGCATCCAAACAGGAACATAATCGAGTTGGTGGTTATGACAGAGTTTACCACAGAGACTAGTTGAGTATGGCAGTTCAACAAGTTCAATTATCGTAGGCCTATGCAGATGATTCCTGTGCAGAGTCGATGGCTCCCACCAATAGACATAATGCTTCACCCAGCTTGCATAGGCGCTACCAATGATACAGCTTATGTTTTCATGGGTATTGCCACAAAAGGAGTATGGGCATAGGAGAGCAGAGTGTATATCTAGACTAGACTCACTATGAAGGAGGATTCCCATAGCACCACCGGTAGACAACTAGTAGAATGTCTTAGATGCCACCATCATGGACATTGGGCCAAGCATTGAGCAAAGGTTTCCCTCACCTTGCACAAGAGGAGAGAGACTATCGATCTCTAGAACAAGAAAGTTAAGAAGTGGTTGTAGAAGGCAAGTCAATGAAAGACATTATAAGAAGCATCACACAATCTAGTGGTGAGTCTCGTGGCTTTGTATAGTGTGTGGAAAGTGAAGGATATACAAAGGCCGAGGCAACAAGAAATGTAACTGAAAACAAAGGGAGATGTCACCTACAGCCAGCAGAAAGATTCGAAAGGGAAGACCATCATTGGAAGGGTAAAAGAGAGGTCTACAATTGGGTTGGTTGGACAGAGGCGTAGACCAAGAAGACAGAAGTGAGCATAAAGAAAACAGAGTAGTAGGAAAGCTTCGTGAGAAGCAAATGCATAGGACCAAGGCAAGTGGTCAGCTAGTTTGAGAGAGAAGCACATAGAGGTGTGTGCAACACAGCCACCACCCTCCCACCACCTAGACAAGGTATAGGAGGCACACCTCCCGCACTAGGTGTACTGGTGCACAAGAATGGGGAGCTCACTAGATGGATATTAGTGCTCCCAAGCAGACTTAGATTATGACAAGAAAGTTCCGCAATAGTGCTTGGATTAGAGACATCAGCTTGAAACTTAGTGTAGTCCTCTTGAGTATTTGCATCTTAATGGAGCAATCACCGATGGGCGTCAAAGGTCACGAGGGCGTAATAGTTGAGGATGTCATGATGGTCGAGGTATGCAGCAGAGTATGACACCAATAATTCACTTTTGTATGCATCAAGATGGGTCGAGATTCATTGGTACCAATCTCAGGTAGTTGTCGAGTGTAATTTTGTGTGATCATGGTGATTGTTTGACTTTGACAGAGTTAAATATTTCAGCACTAGTGACAGAGAGAATGATATGTTGACTGGATGAAGAGATTTATGACAGAAGCTCAAGAAGTCGTGAGTTGAGCAGCTATGCATCAGAATTTGTAGTTCATGATGTATGTCCAATGAGGCAACACTTATCTCGATGAGCAAGGTTGAAGCAGATATGAGGTCATTGAGTAATTGAGATTTCAACTCATAGGATAGGAAGATGCATGGGCACTCCTATGTAGTTTGAACTCTCACATCTCAGAGGATTGGAAAGATGCATATGGGCATTCCTATAGATGCTTGTATCCCACACGGAGAGATTACTTTAGAGAGAGATATTATAGTTCTTTGATATTGAAGTCAAAGAGGAGAGTGCTCAAGTGGAAGGCATTGATTTTGAGAAAACTTTTGCTCCAAAGGGCAAGACTTGAGGCTATCGTAATGTTCTTGGTTTTGTCAGGTACAAAGGGTTCAAGGTCTATCATATGGATGTCAAATCAGCTTTTCTAAATGGAAACTTGGAAGAGGAGGTTTACAGAGTAGCCTCGATGGGTTTTAATCGAGTGAGGACCCCACTCTTGTGTGCATATTGAAGAAGGCATTGTATGGTTTGAAACAAGCTCCAAGGGCATGGTACTCAGATTGGACTCTTACTTGTGCAATTGGGTTTCAAGAAAGGCTTAGTGGACAGAATCTCTACATCGAATCAAGAAAGCAATCAAAACTTGTGGTGGTTGTGCAAAGATTTTGCATGAGGATGCAAGATGAGTTTGAGATGTCCATGTTGGGTGAATTATCATTCTTCTTGGGTTTGCGATCAATCAAAAGAAAGAAGGTATCTTCATATCTCACCAAATATGTGAGGGAGATGTTAAAGAGATTCACCATGGAGGATTGCAAGCCGCTTAGTACACCTATGATGACTGGTGTAAGTTGAGCAAGGAAGATGACTCTCCATCGCTTGACCACACCTCGATAGGTCAATGATTGGTAGCCTATTATATATGACACTAGTAGGCCCGACATCTTACAAGTTGTGTGCATGGTAGCCGATTTCAAGCAGACCAAAAGAGACACATGTGGCAAGAAGGAAGAGAATTTTCGATATCCGAAAGGGACTAGTGAGTTTGGGTTATGGTATCCGAAAGTCAAGAGCTTTAGTTTGTCACTTTTTCAGATGCAGACAATGGATGTGTAGATGATGAAGAGCACCAAGGTGGTGCATTCTATTTGGGGAGCAGCTTGGTGGCATGGCATAGTAAGAAGCAAGAGTCGGCCTCTTTCAACCGCAGAGGCGTATACATTGCAGCTACATCTTGTTGTACACAAGTGTTGTGGATGAAGCAGATGTTGAAGGATTTGAGTGTGGAGGTTGAGCAGCAAGGCCACTATATTGTGACAATACTAGTGCTATCAATATCTCCAAGAACCCGTGATGCATTCTAGAACGGCACATTGCTATCCGATCATTTTTAAGAGACAAGGTGATGGAAGGTGAAGTAAGGATGGAGTTTGTTCCACAGCAGAAAGGTGGCTGATATCTTCACTAAACCGCTTCCTAAAGATCAGCTTTGAGTTCCTTAGATGTAACCGGGAGTGGTGGTTCTTCCAAACACTAGTAGCATTGGGAGAGGGGAGCAAGTTGCTTGATGTTGTACTCCCATATTGGACCTGTGGGGAGTCCATTGGTTCCACCTTTGTACTTGTTGTCAAAGGGGAGAGAGTTACTCATCGGAGCTTTAGAGTGTATTAGTGATGAGGTGGTTGCCAACAACTCCAAAGGGGAGATTGTTGTTTTATGGTTGTCCTTGTTGGCAACTCGCCACGGCTGTGATGACGTGGCGCTTTGGGTGACGTGGATGAAAATGATGACATGGCAAGGTCCAATATCACCGATGAGATAACAGAGCAGCTTGGTATGCATGGAGTGGTTTAATACATCATTAATAGGTGGTGCGGGTTTCGGGTCAAACCGCAAAATTGGTCTATTTACGATCGAGGGCATTTTCGGCATGAAAATGACATTTTGGAAGATCGGTTCTTCATGAAAAGATATATTGCAATTTACCTAGTCCAAGGCATTTGATTTGTCACATTCCGATACCGTATGAAGAAGTTACGCCATTTGTGGCGCCGAGGCGCTTCGCATTGAAGATGAATTTTTAAAGGAAGTGTTCTGCATGTAACAATACGACAAAAATACAATCTTTCCAACGGTTCTGATTTCATCGCATTCCGATTCCGTATGAGAAAGATACGCATTGGAAAGGTGTAGGGCATTTTGGTCTTTTACATGGATGATTCAGATGATTGAGTCTTCTGAAAAGTCGAGAGCATCCAGCTATTTATTCCAACGCACTTCGTTCATCTCGATCGGATATCGTATGAAAAAGTTATAAGCTTTCAGAAAGTCGGTTCGAAATCCAAACCGAAAATCCATCGCTGTTCTGTTGAGGGATTTTTCGAATTTATTTTGAAATTGAAGGGCTTTTGTGTAATTTAAAGATTTTGAAGGTCTGAGTTGCAAGGGTCTTTAAGCACTGAAACATATGGAGGCAGGGGCTTGATTGTAATAAAGAGGAGTAAAGGGAAGTGAAATGGATGGTCAAGATTCACCACGAGGCTTGATGCCCATCCAAAGGCTGCTGAGATTTTGTGTGATATGGACGAGATAGATGCTTGCGTAGGATTTGATTGGTTAGGTGCATAACTCTGATGCAATCGGCGCTACACCTTATCAAAGTATGTTAGTGTGTTTCAGGTATAGAAGATATAAAGAAGATTCCAATCTTAATGATCTCATGAAATCATATTAAAGCCATCATGGAAGATTCGGATCCAACGGTCAATATGCATTTTCACTTTTGTGAGTGGGAGACAAGCTCCTTAAAATCCGAAAAGCAACCAATCACAGATCGACAACACTTCGACGATGTCGCTACGCATGATGACGCATCAAGATTCAAATCTAACGGTTTGGATCTGTTGTCCGTGGTTTAATCGGACGGTTGGATTATAAGATCTCTTATATGAGATCTACGGTCAGATTTCGCCTGTTGCGCGCCGCCGGTGTAGCCTACGCCACCCGTATTTAAGATTCCATTTCAAGCTATCTCATTGCTCCAACTTCAAAAGGTCATATCTCCCTCATTTTAAGTCGGATTTGAGTGATTCAAGTTGGAGATTCTTCATCTCCGAGCTCTACACATCAGAGGGAAGAAATCAGGCAGAGGGCTTGCTGAGGTGGTCGGAAAACGAAGTTGAAGCTCGTGGAAGGCTAAAGGTTTGAATGAAAGACTTCCATCCTCTTGCACTTCATCCATAGCCCCCATTAGAGGCTTAGAAGCTGCTGGAAACCAATGTAGCAAGCTCTATTGGTTGTTGCCAAGAGAAGAAAAGAAAATAGAAGAGAAGAGAAGAAGAGTGAAATAGAGAAGAAGTTTTTTCTCTCTTTGTGTGTGTGTGAATGTGAATGTGAATGCCATTGTTGCTCCATGAAAGTAAAGACAAGGAGAAAAGAAAGAAGAAGAACCTAGAATTTGGTTCTTGTGAGTTGCTTCAAGAAACCCAAGTGCCAATCGGGTTGAAGCATTGGCGCACCGAGACAACGTGGTTGTGGTCCGCATCAAGTGGAGATTGACATTATTGCATCTCCGACGGTTACTCCTTGCCAAGGTAACCTCAATTTTGCCAAATTTCCATTATTATAAATCATTGTAGGCAAGATGTTTGATAAAATGCCTAAGTGATAGTTGTAGTCTATTTGGGGAAATTTGCATGTATGAGTGCTTCACTATAGGGCATTGTTATAAGCCCAACTTGATTTTATTGGTGTTAGGGTGCCGGACACGGGCTATGTGTTCCTTGGTAGGTACAACTACCTAAACCTATTTACCGTGGGTGCGGCCTCTCGATCATTCTCGAGAAAACTAGGTGAAGACCTAGCCATTGTATGTCATTGGTGGAAACCGGAATGTGTTCCCTGGCTTGGGTGCAGCCATAATTAGTATTGAGTAAATACGAGCCCAAAAGGCATTACTCCGCATGTAGGCAATCGTCAAGCACGATTTCTTGTGTTGTGGATGTGTATGCTGATTTGTATTGTGGATTGGAGTGCTTGGTCAGTAATGGGTGTGTACATCTGTAGACCGACCACTTGGTGGTGCAAAGTGGATGTGCATACGACTGTATGTATGTAATGTGATTACCGTGTGAGGTTTATGAGACACTCAAGAATACAAGTTATGTGAGTAAGTTTCATCAACAAGAAGAATGGTCAGAGTATACATAGAGCTGGGCAAGATCAATAGATCTGCTATTGAAGTGCAAATAGTGATTGCACATCAGGTACAGCTTGGAAAGTGAAAATATTTGGCACATCGATTCACCCCCTCTCAAGGTCAATCGGACCCAACATGATAGACCATTAATGTATGGAGCAACATAACCTAATGCACAATTGCGGATGTGGTTCATGCAGGCTTGGGCATTGAGAAGGAAAGTTACCGTTGATCCCGCCAAAGGTCATATGCTTGTCTCAAAGATTAAGCCATGCATGTTAAGTATGAACTAAATCGAGTGTGAAACGTGAATGGCTTATTAAATCAGCTATAGTTTGTTTGATGGTATTCGCTATTCGGATAACGTAGTAATTCTAGAGCTAATACATGCACCAAACCGCGACTTTTGGAAGGGATGCATTTATTAGATAAAAGGTCGACGCGGGCTCTACCCATTCCTCTAAAGATTCATGATAACTCGACGGATTGCATGGCCTTTGTGCCGGCGATGCATCTTTAAATTTCTGCCCTATCAACTTTCAATGGCAGGATAGTGGCCTACTATGGTGGTGATGGGTGACGGAGAATTAGGGTTCAATTTTAGAGAGGGAGCCTGAGAAATGGCTACCACATCCAAGGAAGGTAGCAGGCATGCAAATTACCCAATCATGACACGGGGAGGTAGTGACAATAAATAACAATACCGGGATCTTCGAGTCTGGTAATTGGAATGAGTACAATCTAAATCCCTTAATAAGGATCCATTGGAGGGCAAGTCTGGTGCCAGTAGCAGTGGTAATTCCAGCTCCAATAGTATATATTTAAGTTGTTGCGGTTAAAAAGCTCATAGTTGGACTTTGGAATGGGTTGATTGGTCTGCCTCATGGTGTGTACCGATTGTCTTGTCCCTTCTATTGGCGAACACCGCGTTGTTACTTTGAAGAAATTAAAGTGCTTAAAGCAAGCCTCACGCCTTGATACTTTAGCATGGGATAACATCATAGGATTTCGTCCTATTGCATTGGGCTTCGTGGATCGGAGTAATGATTAATAGGACAACAAGCATTCAGATTTCATAGTCGATGTGAAATTTTAGATTTATGAAAGGCGAACCACTGCGAAAGCACTTGCTAAGGAAGTTTTCATTAATCCAGAACGGAAGTTGGGGGCTTGAAGACGATCAGATACCGTCCTAGTCTCAACCATAAACGATGCCAACCAGGGATTGATGGATATTTCTTTTAGGACTCTATCGACACCTTATGAGAAATCAAAGTTTTTGGGTTCTAGGGGGAGTATGGTCGCAAGGCTGAAACTTAAAGGAATTGACGGAAGGGCACCACCAGGAGTGGAGCCTGCGGCTTAATTTGACTCAACACGGGGAAACTTACCAGGTCCAGACATAGTAAGGATTGACAGACTGAGAGCTCTTTCTTCATTCTATGGGTGGTGGTGCATGGTTGTTCTTAGTTGGTGGAGCAATTTGTCTGGTTAATTTCGTTAACGAATGAGACCTCAACCTGCTAACTAGCTATGTGGAGGTGACCCTCCACAGCCAGCTTCTTAGAGGGACTATGGCCGTCTAGGCCATGGAAGTTTGAGGCAATAACAGGTCTATGATGCCCTTAAATGTTCTGGGCCACTCGCACACTACACTGATGTATTCAACGAGTCTATAGCCTTGGCCGTCAGGCCCGGGTAATCTTTAAAAATTTCATCGTGATGGGGATAGATCATTACAATTGTTGGTCTTCAATGAGGAATTCCTAGTAAGCACGAGTCATCAACTCATGTTGGCTATGTCCCTGCCCTTTGTACACACCGCCCGTTGCTCCTACCAATTGAATGGTCTAGTGAAGTGTTTGGATTGCGATGATGTGGGTGGTTCACCGCAGTCGACGTCGTGAGAAGTCCACTGAACCTTATCATTTAGAGGAAGGAGAAGTCATAACAAGGTTTTCATAGGTGAACCTACGGAAGGATCATTGTCGATACCTGCCCAATGAGAACCGTGAACATGTTGTAATGCGTGATCAAGGTAGGGCATGGGAGCGTGAGCTCCTTCTTTCCTAACCATTGTAAAAGGTCGGCCTGCGATCCATCGTAGCATCCGACCCAAACACAACCAGCGACGTAGTCGGCACCAAGGAACTCACAATGGAAAGGACATGACATCATTGCACCTTTGGTGTGGTGTGGTCATCCTAGATCTGAATCTTATCTTAATGACTCCCGACAACAGATATCTCAGCTTTTGCATTGATGAAGAATGTAGCGAAATGTGATACTTGGTGTGAATTACAGAATCCCCTGAACCATTGAGTCTTTTAACGTAATTTACACCCTAGGCCATTGGGCTGAGGGGATGCCTGCTTGGGTGTCACGCATCATGTTTCCCCACCTCCCTTGCCCCTTGTGGTGGTGGTGTGGAGCAAAGATTGGCCCCCTGTGTCTCTGTTCGAGGTGCGATCGACCCAAAGTCAAGGGCCCCATATGTGCCAAGCATCACGATGAGTGGTGGTTCAAGCCACTTTGCCATTGTTCGGACATCGTGCATGTTCCGCTTCCATTGGGCTCGTGACCGATTCCATTCGATCGCATTTCGACTACGACCCTAGGTAAGGTAGGGCTACCCGCTAAGTTTAAGCATATCAATAAGTGGAGGAGAAGAAACTTACGAGGATTCCCTTAGTAACGGTGAGCAAACCGGGAAGAGCCCAGCTTGAGAATCGGGCGGCTTTGTCGTTCGAATTGTAGTTTATAGAAGTGTCCTCAGAAGCGGACCGTGCCCAAGTTCCCTGGAAGGGGGTGCCAAAGAGGGTGAGACCCCATCGTGTCCGGACCTTGTCGCACCATGAGGCACTGTTGGCGAGTAATGCAGCCCCAATTAGGTGGTAAATTCTGTCCAAGGCTAAATATGGGCGAGAGACCGATAGCGAACAAGTACCGCGAGGGAAAGATGAAAAGGATTTTGAAAAGAGAGTCAAAGTGTGCTTGAAATAGTTGGGAGGGAAGCAGATGGGGGCTGGTGATGTGTCTCAGTTAGATGCAAAACGATGAATAGCCAGTTCACCGCTCGACTCGAGGTGTGGACTGATGTGGATTATGGTGGTGTCCCAAGCCCGAGTTGTCACGTTATGCCTGAGGAGATATCATCACCGCGATCATGGTAGGTAGTGTACACCTCGAAGGCGTGCCTATTGGAAACTGCATACTCTGGGCATCGGCCTATTGGGCTCCCCATTCAACCCGTCTTGAAACACGGACCATAGAGTCTGAACAGGCGAGTAAAACCCATGAGGCATAAGGAAGCTGACTAGTGGGATCCCTTTGTGGGTTGCACCATCGATTGACCTTGATCTTCTGTGAAGGGTTCGAGTGAGAGCATACCTACCGGGACCTGAAAGATGGTGAACTATGCCTAGCGAGGCGAAGCCAAAGGAAACTCTGGTGGAGGCCCGCAGTGATACTGACATGCAAATTGTTCGTCTGACTTGGGTATAGGGGCGAAAGACTAATCGATCCGCCTAGTACCTAGTTCCCTCTGAAGTTTCCCTCAGGATAAATGGAGCCCGCGGGAGAGTTCTATCGGGTAAAGCCAATGATTAGAGGCATCAGGGGGCATAATGCCCTTGACCTATTCTCAAACTTTAAATAGGTAGGATGGCATGGTTGCTTCATTGAGCCACGCCATGGAATCGAGAGCTCCAAGTGGGCCATTTTTGGTAAGTAGAACTGGTGATGCAGGATGAACTGGAAGCTGGGTTACGGTGCCAGATTACGTGCAAACCTAGAACCCACAAAGGGTGTTGGTCGATTAAGACAACAGGACGGTGGTCATGGAAGTCAAAACCTACTAAGGAGTGTGTAATAACTCACCTGCCGAATCAACTAGCCCTAAAAATGGATGGCGCTGAAGCGCACAACCAATACCCGGCCATCGGGGTAACTACCAGGCCCCGATGAGTAGGAGGGCACGGTGGTTACCATAAAACCTGGGGCGTGAGCCCAGGCGGAGCGGCCATCGGTGCAGATCTTGGTGGTAGTAGCAAATATTCAAATGAGAACTTTGAAGGCCGAAGACGGGAAAGGTTCTATGTGAACGACACTTGCACATGGGTTAGTCGATCCTAAGGGACAGGGGAAGCCCATCAGAGAGCGTGTACGTGTGCGTGCTCTGAAAGGGAATCGGGTTAAAATTCTTAAATCGGGACGTGGCAGTTGACGGCAACGATAGGAAGTTCGGAGACATCGGCAGGGGCCTCGGGAAGAGTTATCTTTTCTATTTAATAGCCTGTCCACCCTGGAAACAGCTCAGCCAGAGGTAGGGTCCAGTGGATAGAAGAGCACTGCACATCGCATGGTGTCCGGTACGCCCCCGGCGACCCTTGAAAATCTAGAGGACTGAGTGCCGACCATGCCTGGTCATACTCATAACCGCATCAGGTCTCCAAGGTGAACAGCCTCTGGTTGATTGAAAAATGTAGGCAAGGGATGTCGGAAAAATGGATCCGTAACCTTGGGAAAAGGATTGGCTCTGAGGGCTAGGCAAAGGGGTCCCATCCCCAAAACTATCGGCTATCGATGGACTGCTCGAGCTACTCTCGTGGTGAGAGTGGGTCACCACGTGCCGATCGGGGGATGGATTGGGAACGACCCCCTCGAGGGCCTTCCCCAGGCGTCGAACAGTCGACTTAAAACTGGTATGGACAAGGGGAATCTGACTATTTAATTAAAACAAAGCATTATGATGGTCCCTATGGATACTCACGTAATGTGATTTCTGCCCAGTGCTCTGAATGTCAAAGTGAAGAAATTCAACCAAGCGCGGGTAAATGGCGGGAGTAACTATGACTCTCTTAAGGTAGCCAAATGCCTCATCGTGTAATTAGTGATGCGCATGAATGGATTAACGTGATTCCCACTATTCCTGTCTACTATCCAGCGAAACAACAACCAAGGAACAGGCTTGGCAGAATCAGCGGGGAAAGAAGACCCG
>CM040961.1:61350409-61363400 GCA_022985045.1 Macadamia tetraphylla | reverse complement strand
TTTTTAAATCCGGTCTAATTACACGGTTGACCCGGTTTAACTATGCAGGACCTGAACCAGAGAGGGTTAAGGCGGGTTCCTTATGGACCATGATGGCAAGGGTAACTTTGAACACCGGTTGGCCGGATAAGTCCGAGTCAGTGCCAGAGGAGACGGGTGTACCCAAGCCGTGTAAATGCACATATCATAAGGCAATGTACGGATAAAAGCAGGTATGTAGCAGTATCCTAGAGCGTATATGTATAATATACCTTATTCCGAGAGTGAGATTCGTGCCGAGTGTCGAATTCCATCAAAATCTCACTTGTTGGCCAATTTTTGGCCCTCAGGTGGGCTCGTCCGCCCACCTGAGTGACCCACCGATGTGATTACTTAGTTATTTTAGAAAGTATAAATAGCAGTTATGAGTTTTCCATTTTCTCATTTATGACATTCGGGTGGTTGGTGAAAAGAGTAAAGAGGAGAGAGAAAAGGAAGGAGAAAAGAGAACGGAGAAGAAGAAAGGGGAGGAAGAGGAAGAAGGAATGGATCTAAGCGGCGCCAAGGCTTGATCTTCCCATTCGACGCGAAGAGTGATCCCCAACACGAGATCTACGCTAGAGGTGAGCGAAGGCTATATTCCTAAACTTTCACCATACCCAAGTAAAACCCTCGATTTGGGTAGTGGTTCTGGGATCTTGTAGATTCCCTTGAGATAATGAATCTAAGGTTTAATAGATGGTTTATGTGTTGATTTTGAAGGATTGGAAGAAGTGTTTCTACGGTTGGAGAAGCATTGGTGATTTGAACTGATTTTGGGGTTTTTGAACGAAGTTCTTGAGCAAAGAAGGTAAGATGGCTTCCATTCCTTAAATCTAACCTAGATCTAGGTTAGAACCATCCTATGAGACTTTGAATGTGTGGAGAATGGGTTTGGAAAAGCCCCATTTGAATTCCCAAAGGTTGGGGAAGGTTTCGGGAAAATGGCATTTTTCCGCCAAGACGTGGGCGAAGACCGGTGCCAAATGGCCCACCGAGGGCACCTACCGAGAGGGCAGCCTGGGCCAACCGGGGCTCCTACCGGTAAGCGACCGATGGGCCAACCTGCCCGTTGGTCCTAGCAGGCCCTCGGGGCCAACCGACGGCCCTACCGATGGGTCGATCGGTGGCCAACCCTACCGCCGATCAGACTAGGGTCAGACCGGTGGGTCGACTCACCACGGTCATGACTGGTGGGTCAAGACAGGTGGGCTGTCCGACCCACCCGAGAGGCTCCCAACGTGATTTCTACGTCTGAACGGACCCAAAACGGACGTGCGACCTTCTTTTAGGATTCTAAACATGATTTTATCATCAAATCTTGTTAGTTTTGATCCCAAAGTGGCGAAATGCTAACCCCATTCACTCATGATAGGTTCACCAAATCTTACGCTTCTTACACTGGATCTCACCCGTACCAGGTGTGAGTCATTGTACACTACAAGTAAGTGGGGAGAGGACGTTTGACCTTGTTTCAAGGCTTGTTTGGCATTCATTTAATTGTATCTAGACTAGTCATGCCATCATGCAATTATGTAACTTAGCCATCCTCATATTATTATGACTTGTGTGTTGTGTTTATTTTCTTAATGTCAAATGATGATGTGAATATATAATGAATGATGACATCATTGTGCATAATGCATTGGTAGACTAGATGCAGAAGTCGGCTTGAAAACGAGTGCATTGGTGGCCCGTGGAATGGGACACAAGGCACTATGCAATCGTATTATGTCATATAGGAGCATGCGTGTAGGATTTCCATCTTCCCGCATATGACCCTTCCTAGCAGGGGTTGAGGTGTTGGGTTACCATTTGGGGGAAGAGTGTCGTGGTTGTCAAGTCACTGTGGCGGTTAGACATACGCCCAGCTGGTCATTAGGACAGTCGGTAACCCCGGTGGTATATTCAAGAGGGCCATTCGTACTGCTTTTAAATTGCTGAGTCAACACCTTTATTTTTTGTTATTTACTTTTATGTTGAGAGCCGGTGGTCGGCATGCTTTACTTTTTTGAGTACTCACGGTGGACCTTCTCCGACAGCTCTATGGGCGTATCACGGGATGGAGTTCGCGGCTCGTACCCGGAGTATACGCGCACTGTGGTTGTAGTAGCACTAAACCCAAAGACTTAGTAATGTTGTTTAGGTGGATGTGATGAAAAATGGATTGCATAGCATATAGTGCATATGATTTGATTGTTGTGTGGACTGTTGTGTGGTCCTCCTTTTCACTTACTGAGCTAGTGAGCTCATCCCACGGTGCACCTCTTTTAGATGATTTTGAAGGTCACCAGCCTGAGGATCAAGGGTCGGGCCCCATAGTGGAATTCCCCGAGGAGGATTGGTGGGTTCCCAAGGACTATGAGCACGGCACGGATTACACGTTCGAGGGTTGTGCTGTGAGACCACAGCAGTGACTCCATACAAGGTTACTTTTTAATTCTTTTGACGACCCCTTTTGTGTACTTGATATGTAAATTTTATTCTTTTTGTGTAAATATCATACCTGCGGGCCCACATGTACTTAACTATGTATTACAAGTTGGGTATCAAGTATATTGGGGGAAATTACAGGTAAACTAAGTCTTTCGCTGAACTCTTGAATGATTTTCTTAGTTGTGTGTATGCTGTGGTTGGATACTGTATCAGATGATCCTGGCAAGTTTGGGTTAGCCAGAGTTAACCACCACCATCCGTTCAGTGAACGGTGTGACAACGGTGATATCAGAACGTGATGCTCTATTAACTCACAGCATACCATTTAGACCCCATAGAATCTATAATAGGAAATGGGATTGGGTTAATGTAAAAAACTTTAAGGAGTTAAAAGCCAAAGAAAGAAAGGAATAATAATGGTTGTAGTTAGTTATTGCATTCATGGCATGCATGAGAAAAAATGAAAGATTAATTAATTGATGTCATAACCCATCGAGTACGAGTTTAACGAAATTTTGGCAGCATAACGACGCAAAACGAGATTTCTAAAAATTTTCCACACAAACACCTGATAAACAACATATATATAAATATCAATGATCATAATTAACAAATGACACCACAACTAAACTACACAAGTTATCAAACATATAAATTCGCCACAAACCACCAACAAAATATAACACCCCACAAATAAGTCCAATTACAGATAAAGTACAAAGAATGAGAAAAGAAAAGAAATATATAAGGATCAGCATCATGAAAATAGGTGAGAAGCTAGTGTGGACGGACGAGCGAAGTCCTCACAGATCATCGCATCGTCCAATACTACAACTCGCTCACTTGAGGTCTAGAGTTAACGCTGAGCCGATGGTCGAGTAGTCAAACCTCAAGTTCACTCACTGTACATCCTCCGAAGTCGGGAAAAATCTGCTGAAATGGCATTGGCCGTTGTATCCAAGTCCGCCCAACTGAGAAAGGAATTCTCAAAGTAGCCCGCCTCCGTGATGTTTTCCTCCCTAGAATCACTCTCATCCAGCCTCCTTAGCAGCCTGATCTTGCCCTTCCTTCAAGGCCCTCATGGTAGTCATCATGCCCTCAAAATCAAAGGTACCACCTCGTGGTGGGGCTCAGGTCAGGCCCGCAGCCTCATGAAGTCGATCGCACTTCTCGAGTCAAGAGGCTCCTCCTCGCCCTAAGGAACATAGTCCTCATCCTCCTCACTAGACTCCTCCTCCATGAGAACATCCTCCCTATGGGCATTCCCCCTGTCCCTGCCTCCCTGAGCCCTTGCTCTCTGAGGTACATCCATGAGTGTGTGGAGACCCATCCTCAGTAGGTTTCCTCAGTCGAACTTGTCCGCTGGAGTCTTCCCCTCCTCACCACTCAGGTCCACCCCAAAGAACTCAAAGATCCTAGTGAGGATCCTACCATATGGAAACCCTCCGTCCTCGGGGTGTGAGGTATGGTGCTCCATCATTTTGAGGATGACGTAAGGCAAGCACAAGTGCTCAGCACTTCCCTCTAAGGCCCTATAAATACAGAAGGCTAAGAAGGCTGCCATGAAGCCCGCCTGGTTCCGGTGACCTCCTCTGGGGAGCAAATTGAACTGGACCAAACGGGAAAACACACGAACCTCTAGGTAAAATGATGTCTCGGAATCCGAACGCTCCCTACTGCCACAGATGGTCTCATAGATGTGGTCCAGTGTCTCCGAACTCAAGAACGAGCCCACGGCTTACTCTGAGGATCAGAGAACGGTGCCCAACTTAAGAAATACCCAAAACGCAGCTGTGGTGTCCACAACAACTCGAATGTCCACCCCTTCACCATGCTGGTTATCGATACTTCCATATTGGTAAGAGACCCTGTTGCGAGAATCTACAACCAGCTGCCGTAGCACGACGGCTATGTGGAGGATAGACGCCAACCTAGTGCAAGTGAACCTCTTTGAAGTTGAACCTTGTGGAAGTCGCCAACTACCACAGTTTCTCCATCATCAGCACTTCTTCAGAAGGCTCGCCTTGGTTGCGCCTCAATAATGGAAGAGTTCTTCATCGTAGTCAGAAGGATCAATAGGGGCAGGTTCGGGATGCCTTGTACGAGGGGCTAGGGAACTAGTCCCCACACTCTTCCATTTGGAAACGGTAGTCTTACGCCGAGTGCCAGAGGATGCGGGTTCTTTGCCCTTGCGAGAAGACATCCTAGCAAGAAAAGAGGAGAAGGAATGATAAGTAAGGAAAAAGGAATAAGAAAGGGAATAAATAGATGGGTGAGCAATAAGAGGAAGCCCCAAAACCCAAGTCTTGCAAATAAAAAATGTGACAAGCGAGGAATGATAGAAAGTCTATGGATGGAATGCATAGTAAGTGACAAAACAGAAATGTGACAGAAGGCATATTAAGCATGGCAAGTGAGGTTGAAAAAAAATGGGGGTATTTTTAGTATTATTATTATTATTATTCTTATAATAATATACCTGTGTAAAAAAAAGAAAAAAGGGGGTGTGTGGATAGCACCATATGGTCGAGTGGGACCATCATCCGACTGGTTGAAGCACTAGCACCGTATTTTCGGGATTAATCTATGGCTAGTTGCAAAACCTTCATACATTATAATACCTTGTGCGTTGGCATATGATTATGTGCCGATATCAATTCTAAGGTGCTTAAGCAATGTTGTGTATGGTATGTTCCAGGTGTAAGGATACGATGGTACGTACTAGATCCGGTAGTAATGCACGAGGCACCTCGCATGGTCCTCGTCCGGTCGGTCGACCACCGAATCCCAGGAGGTCCCGCTCTGTGAGCCAAACCCCACTTCCACAGCCTCCAGAGACCGTTGGTCGGTGTGCACAAGGATCCACCATTACACTTCTGACCCTCCACCGTACATTCTGGGATGTTGCTACCATAATCCAGCAGTCACAGCAAGCTTTTCAGGAACAAATGCTTCAGCAGCAGCAAGCATTTATGGCTGCTATATAGCAACAACTAGACCTTTCACAAAAAGGTCAACCTCCCTGGATACTTACTCCACAGACCCTCAGGGTCCTGCACGGGCCATAAGTGGGAGGTACACCTCTAATTCTGCCATTCAGCTCCTCCGATGTGGTGCCCCTCCATACCCTTCCTATCCAGCTTATGCTCCCACCCCGACTAATAATACGCCAAAGGTAGTGGAGTCATTCAAGAGGAACTTGCCACCAGATTCTCTAGTGGGGAGTGATCCTCGAACCGACCAAGGATCCAAGAGTTGGAGAAAATATTTGAGGTGATTGAGTGCACTGAAGCACAAAAACTTATTTGTGCGGGGTTGCAACTCAAGAAGGAGGCCAACTCTTGGTGGCAAGCCTCCAAGCCTATATTGTTGGCCGCACATCCGGAACCCACCTGGGAACAGTTCAAGGAGTTGTTCTTAGTCAATCATTAGCCACGTAGCTTCAGAGACCGCAAGGAGATAGAATTTATGGCCTTAACTCAAGGGAGTAAGACTATCCTTGAGTATTAGCAGCAGTTTGAGAGCTTGTTCCATTTTGCCCCTAGGCATATGAGGACAACTGAAGAAAAGGCTGCAAGATTTCTAAAGGGCCTAAAGGCATCCATTGGGTCTGTACTTGAGGTCTTAGATTTGATATACTATGGCCAGACAGTGATAAGTCTATGGAAGATAAGGAAAGGGGAGAATGCACCTCACACTAGGATTGTGGAAGAGGTCAAATCCATTTTCGGATATGGGCAACTCCTCCAAGGCATACCGTGGGTCGCATAGCTTATGGGCCTACATATAGGTAGCCCTATAGGCCATCTCTCCCCTCCTCGATCAACCGGTGGTTCGGCTCTACATCCTTTCGCCCGAACACTAGTACGGTGCCTACAGGCCCAAGGCCGCCCCGACCTCCATCTACAGCAGGTCAAGTGCAGAGGGGCCCCACCCCAGTTTTGACATCACAGATCCATTGCTTTAACTGCCATTCCTATGGGCACTATGCTAAGGACCTGCTTGTCGCATCAGCCTTGCCTCCAGCCACTGTACCAACCTCCCTTAACTCGGGGGAATCAACCGCAGGGAAGGATATATGCCCTATTAGCTGAGGAAGCCGAGGCCAGCACGGAGGTGGTAGCAGGTACATTCTAAATTTAAGAAATTCCTTATGTTATCTATTGATGACCTGTTAAAATTATATGCATGGTTACACTAGGTGTCCTATCTATATCGGGCATACCAGCCTATGTCTTATTCGATTCAGAGCTAAAATTCATTCGTATCTAAGAGATTTGCTGAGAAACTTCGTATGCCACCCAGGACCCTAGATCATGGGATGATTGTTAGTATGCCTACTAGTAAAGTTACACAGTTGAAGGAGGTGTATGGACCGAGCCCAGTGGAAATCAGTGGGAAGAAATTGGATGCACAACTCATTAAGTTCAATATGCGAATTTTGACGTTATAATCGGGCATGGATTGTTATCGCCCATCTGCTAATGTGATGTGTGCGAAAAATTAATCGGGTGACAGATGATGAAGGAAAAGAATTGGTTTATCGAAGGATAAAATGAAAGGGCGAGAAAGGTCCTCGCTCCGCCCTTCAAAGCGGTAAAGTTGTTGGAGAGTGGATGTCGGCTACTTAGCATCGGTACTTGATGTTGATGTAGGGTTACACCTCTAGAAGAGGTAAAGGTGGTTAAAGAGTTTCCCGACGCCTTTCCAGATGATCCGATGCATTTACACCGATAGAGAGTTGAGTTTGCCATAGACTTAGTTCCCGGAGCAGCCCCAAAGGTTCAAAGCCCAGATCGGATGGCACCAAATGAATCAAGGAGTTGCGATGCAATGCAAGAATTATTGAGAAGGGGTTTATTCGCCAAGTCTTGCACCTTGGGGTGCCCCAAAGATTGTTTGTCAAGAAGAAGGATGGTAGCTATGATTCGCATTGATTACCGGAATTGAGTAAGCTAACCATTAAGAACTGGTACCCATTGCCACGCATTGATGATTTGTTTGACCAATCGCAGGTGCAAGGGTATTTTCAAAGATAGACCTTAGATCAAAGCTATTATCACTCAAGATAAAGAGCAATGACATACCCAAGATAGCATTCAGACTCGGTATGGTCACTATGAGTTCCTAGTGTTATCTTTTGTTAACCAATGCACCGCAGATTCATGGATTTAATGAATCGAGTATTTCACGATGTCCTCGATAAATGGGTAATTATTTTTATTGATGACATCTTGGTCTACTCTAAGATGTAAGAGGAGCACACTCAACACTTGAGGATGATATTACGAGGCTGCAGAAACAATTGTTCGCCAAATACAAGAAATGTGAGTTTTGGCTTGAGCAAGTTGATTCTCGGACACGAGTGTCTAAGGCTGGAATCGAGGTGGATCCCGACAAGGTGAAAGGGGTAGTAGAATGGGAAAGCCCTAAGAATGTTACTAAAATTCAAAGTTTTTTGGGGTTTTGGTACTACCGGGCGCTTCATTGAGAGTTTTGCTCAATCTCAACACCAATGACTAAATTAACCAAAAGGTGTGAAATTTGACTGGGTAGAGGAATGTGAGAAGAGTTTCCAGAATTGAAGAAGAGGTTGGTGTTGGCCCTATGTTGACCATTCCCAAGGCACGGAATGACACCACACCGATGCTTCTAAGGTTGGTTTGGGTTGTGTCCTCATGCAATGCGGTAAGGTAATAGCGTATGCATCCCGACAACTAAAGGAATATGAGAAGAACTACCCCACTCATGATTTGGGAATTAGCCACGCTATCTTTGCCCTAAAGATTTGGCGACATTATTTGTATGGGGAGAAGTGCGAGATATACAAAGGATCACAAAAGCCTTAAGTACTTTTTTCACCCGTAAAGATTTGAACATGAGGCGAGGAGATGGCTTGAGCTCATGAAGGATTATGATCAGACATTCAAGATCATCCCGGCAAGGCTAATGTAGTGGCGTATGCATTGAGTCGAAGGCACAGATCAGATCGCCTCACATTTAGCGCAGCCCACCACTAGTGCAAGAAGCGACGCTAATGGATGAAACCCTCCTATATGAAGGAGCAACCTTAGAGCTTGAATATCAACTAGAAAACCTTAAATGGTTGATCAGATCACCGGCGGCTCTACAGTGCATCCGACTATTAGACAAGAGGTGATAATGAAACAACCTTTGGATCCTGAATTACAGGATCGAAGTTAAGGTTCAAGATTAAACAATGAACGACCTCGATTTTGTTTTAGCCGATGGGGCATTATCGCTTCGGAGGCGCATCGTGTGCCCGATGATTTGATATACAAGACAAGATAGTGTGAGAAGTACACAGCTTAAACAAAATTATTGGTAGCCAAGCATGAGAATCACGATAGCCCTGTATGTGGCGACTTGTCTCATATGCCAAAAAGTAAAAGCTGAGAGGCATCGACCTTATGGTACTCTTCACCACTCCCAAAGCACTGCATCGAAGTGGGACAGATTACAATGGACTTTGTCACCGATTACCATGCACACCTAAGGGAATGGATGCGATATGGGTGATCATTGATGGGCTTACTAAGATCGCCATTTCATTCCCATCAAGACCAAGTTCTCTATGGCCAAATTAACACAACTTTATATGGATAACATAGTGCGCTTGCATGGAGTGCCAAAGGAGCATTGTATCAGATAGGGACCCAAGGTTCACTTTCAGATTTTGGAAAAGCTTCCAAGATGCCTTGGGATCACAATTGAATTTGAGTATCGCTTCCACTCACGACGGATGATCAATGGAGCGAACCATACAGATATTGGAAGACATGCCTGTGGCATGTGCAATGGAAATGTGTGGTAGTTGGGAAGATTATATACCCTTTATGGAGTTTGCCTATAACAACAGCTACTATGCTACAATTGGGATGGCTCCAGATGAGGCATTATATGGTAGGAAGTGCAGGACTCCTCAGATTGGGATGAGGTAGGCGAACGCCAATGTTAGTACTTGAAATGATACTGATGACTTGTGACAAGGTCGATGTTATTCGGAAAGGATTAAAGCAGCACCACGCAAAGAGCTATGCGGACAACCGCAGGAAAGACATTGAATTTCACAGAGAAAAGGTGTTTCTCAAGATCTCTCCTACAAAAGGGTTGCAAAGATTTCATAGAAAGGGGAAGTTGAGCCCGAGATACATTGGCCCATTTGAGATCTTAGCTCGGGTTGGCTTAGTGGCCTACATACTTGCTTTGCCACCTTCACTGGAATGTTCATAACGTATTCCATGTATCCATGTTGAAGCGATACGTCCATGATCCATCTCATGTATTACCCGTGGAACCGTAATACCTAGAAGCGGATATGACCTATATAGAGCAGCACTAAAATCTTGGACCGAAGGTAAAAACCCCTTCCAACCTCTCTATTTCCTTCAGAAGGTGCGATGTGCTAATCATTCACTTGAAGAAGCATCTTGGGAGAAAGAGGATGAAACCAAGCCAAGTACCTCATCTTTCGAACAACTGTACGCCAATTTCGAGGATAAAATTTTTTGAAAAGGGGGTAAATGTGATACCCTACTTTTTAAATCCGGTCTAATTACACGGTTGACCCAGTTTAACCATACAGAACCCGAATCGGAGAGGGTTAAGGCAGGTTCCTTATGGACCATGATGGCAAGGGTAACTTTGAACACGTTGGCTTGACAAGTCCAAAGTCAAGGAGGAGGGGGTGTACCCAAGCCGTGTACATGCATATATCATAAGGCCATGTACGGATAAAAACAGGTATGTAGCCATATCCGAGAGTGAGATTCGTGCCGAGTGTCGAATTCTATCAAAATCTCACTTGTTGGCCAATTTTCAGCCCTCAGGTGGGCGGTCACAGGTGGGCGCGTCCGCCCACCTGACTGACCCACCCATGTGATTACTTAGTTATTTTAGAAAGTATAAATAGTAGTTATGAGTTTTCCATTTTCTCATTTATGACATTCGGGTGGTTGGTGAAAAGAGTAAAGAGGAGAGAGAAAAGGAAGGAGAAAAGAGAACGGAGAAGAAGAAAGGGGAGGAAGAGGAAGAAGGAATGGATCTAAGCGGCGCCAAGGCTTGATCTTCCCATTCTGACGCCGGAAGAGTGATCCCCAACACGAGATCTATGTTTAGAGGTGAGCGAAGGCTATATTCCCTAAACTTTCACCATACCCAAGTAAACCCTCATTTGGGTAGTGGTTCTGGGATCTTGTAGATTCCCTTGAGATAATGAATCTGAGGTTTAATAGATGGTTTATGTGTTGATTTTGAAGGATTGGAAGAAGTGTTTCCCCAGCTAGAGGAGCATTGGTGATTTGAAGTGATTTTGGGGTTTTTGAACCAGTTCTTGAGCAAAGTTTAGGGAATATGAGACTTTGAATATATGGAGAATGGGCTTAGAAAGCCCATTTGAATTCCCCAAAGGTTGGGGAAGGTTTCGAGGAAAATGGTATTTTTTCAAGACCGTGGGCCAAATGCCCGCTCCGAGGGCACCTTCCCGAGAGGGCAGCCTCGGGGCAACGCGAGCCAACCTACCCACCGGTCTTAGCAGGCTAACCGATGGACCTACCGGGCCGACCGGGCCAACTCGCCTGCCGGTCCTAGCAGGGCCTCGGCCAACCGGGGCTCCTACCGTGGGCCGATCGGCCAACCTGGCCATCGGTCATGATCAAGGGTCAGACCGTGGGTTGACTACCTCGGTCATGACTGGTGGGTCAAGACAGGTGGGCTGTCCGACCCACCCGAGAGGCTCTTGACGTGATTTCTAGGTCCGAACGGACCCAAAACGAACGTGCAACCTTCTTTTAGGATTCTAAATATTATTTTGTCATCAAATCTTATTAGTTTTGATCCCAAAGTGGCGAAATGCTAACCCAATTCACTCATGATAGGTTCACCAAATCTTACGCTTCAGACCGGATCTCACCCGCATCAAAGCGTGAGTCTTTGTACACTACAAGTAAGTGGGAGAGGACGCTGACCTTGTTTCAAGGCTTGTTTGTCATTCATTTAATTGTATCTAGACTAGTCATGCCATCATGCGAATTATGTGTAACTTAGCCATCCTCATATTATTATGACTTGTGTGTTGTGTTTATTTTCTTAATGTCAAATGATGATGTGAATATATGATGACTGATGACATCATTGTGCATAATGCATTAGTAGACTAGATGCCGTAGTCGGCTTGGAAACGAGTGCATTGGTGGCCCGTGGAATGGGACGCGGAGGTACTATGGAATCGTACTATGTCATATAGGAGCATGCGGTGTAGGATTTCCATCTTCCCATGCTACGACCCTTCCTAGTGGGGTTGAGGTGTTGGGTTACCATTTGGGGCTAAGAAGGTCACGGTTTCGGTCACGTGGCGTAGACATACCAAATGGTCATTAGGACAATGCAGAACCCGTGGTATATTCAAGAGGGACACAGATCGCTTTTAAATTGCTGGAGTCAATACCTTTATTTTCCGTTATTTACTTTTACGCTGAGAGCCTGGTCGGCATGCTTTACTTTTCCGAGTACTCACGGCCTTCTCCGATAGCCCTATGGGCGATCATGGATGGAGTTCGAGTCGTACTGGACTATACGCTGATCGTGGTTGTAGTAGCACTAAACCCAAAGACTTAGTAATGTTGTTTAGGTGGATGTAATGAAAATGGATTGCATAGCATATAATTCATATGATTTGATTGTTGTGTGGACTGTTGTGTGGTCCTCCTTTTCACTTATTGAGCTAGTGAGCTCATCCCACGTGTGCACCTCTTTTAGATGATTTTACAGGTCACCAGCCTGAGGATCAAGGATCGGGCCCCACAATGGAATTCCCCGAGGAGGATTGGTGGCTTCCCTAGGACTATGAGCACGACACGGATTGCACGTGCGAGGGTTGTGCTGTGGGACCACAGCAATGACTCCATACAGGGTTACTTTTTTATTCTTTTGACGACCCCTTTTGTGTACTTGATATGTAAATTGTATTCTTTTTATGTAAATATCATGCCTGCGGGCCCACATGTACTTAACTATGTATTACAACTTGGGTATCAAGTATATTGGGGGAAATTACAGGTAAATTAAGTCTTCCGCTGAACTCTTGAATGATTTTCTTAGTTGTGTATGCTGTGGTTGGATACTGTATCAGATGATCCTGGCAAGTTTGGGTTAACCAGAGTTAACCCAGTCACCGGTCCGGTTCTGTGTGAACGGGGTGTGACACAATCGGATTTTATTATGTATCAGGAACATTTGAAGGAACCCACAGGGGTTACCCCCAAAGGGTAAATGTACTGTCAAATATTGACAGTCCAGGGTGTCACCGGAAACAGGGTTAGAACCCACCAGATTCATGAGGTGTGAATCCGGTCGTGCAAATAGAGGGCTCATAAGATCTATACCCCCATCGGAAACAACCCACCAGATTCAGACCCAGGTGTTTCCGATGGTTGTTCGGTGGACACACTTATCCACGTAATGTGCCCACCGATTGGAGCTTTTCGCCGTTCGATGGCCGGATTTTTTCCATGGAGTT
>CM040961.1:61337267-61350309 GCA_022985045.1 Macadamia tetraphylla | reverse complement strand
GCTCTCAACATAAAATAAATGACAGAAATTAAAGGTGTCGACTCAAGAATTTAAAAGCAAGACGATTGGCCCTCTTGAATATACCACCGGGTTGCCGATCGTCCTAATGACCAACAAGGTAATGTCTAACCGCCACAAAGGATCGATAATCGTTCACCGCTTCCCCAAGTGGTAACCCAACACCTTAACCCCTGGAAGGGTCGAGAGGGAAGGTGATAATCCTAAACCGCATGCTCCTATATGACAATAGTATCGACAGATAGTGCCACCGTGTCCCATACCACGGGCCACCAATGCATTTCATTTCTAAGCCGATCAGGGCAACTAGTCTATTAATGGATCATGCACAATTATGTCAACATTCATCATGTACATATTATCACTTGGCATTTAGAAAATAAACACAACACCTATGCATAACCATGTGAGGATGACTAATCTACATAGCATTTTCATGATGGCATGACTAGACTAGATACAATTAAATGAATGCCAAACAATGCCTTGAAACAAGGCCAAACGCCTCTCCCACTTACTTGTAGTGTACAAGGATTCACGCCTGAGGTGAGATCCGTGTGAGAAGCGAGGATTTGGTGAACCTATCATGAGTGAGGGGGTTAGTATTTCACCATTTTGGGAATCAAGATTAACATGGTCCAATGAAAAGATCATGTTTAGAATCCTAAAGAAGGTCACACGTCCGATTTGGGTCCAATCGAACGAAGAATCACATTTGAGCCTCTGGGTGGTGGGACACCCACCGCCGACTCCACTACCCGGACTCCACCTGGCCGGCCCAGGTAGGTCGGCCCGCTTGGCTCCACGGTTGGGCTCGAGGCCCGCTAAGACCGACAGTGGGGTGGCTCCGGCTGGCTCGCGGTGGCCCGAGGCCCCTCCCTCTCAAAGGGTGCCCAAAAAGGGCCAGATGGCCCACCTGCCCGCCCACCGGTCTTGGAGAAACTTGTCGTTTCTTCCCAACTTCCCCAACCCTTTTGGGGGGATTCAAATGGGACTTTCCCAAATTCATTCTTCACACATTCAAGGTCTTATAGGATGGTTCTAAGCTAGATCTAGGTTAGATTTAAGGAATGGGAAGCCATCTTACCTTCTTTGCTCAAGAACACCTTCAAAGCCCCAAAATCACTTCAAATCCACAATGCTTCTCCAACCTTGTAAATACTTCTTCAAATCCTTCAAGATCAACACATAAATCATCTATTAAACCTTAGATTCATCATTTCAAGGGGATTTATAAGATCTCAAGAAACCCTACCCAAATCAAGGGTTTTACTTGGGTATGGTGAAAGTTTAAAGGGAAACCAGCCTTTGCTCACCTCTAAACGAGATCTAGTGTTGGAGAATTCCGGGGTTGGAATGGGAAGATCAAGCTCGCCACTGCTGAAATCCATCTCTTCTTCCTCTTCCTTCTTTCCCTTCTCCTCTTCTTTCCCTTCTCTCTCTTCTTTACTCTTCTCACCAACGCATTTGTATCATAAATGAGAAAAGAAAAGGAAAATTTAAATGCTATTTATACTTCCTAAATAACTAAGCAATCACATGGATGGGTCACTGTGGGTGGATGCGCCCCCCGTCCGCCCCCCCGAGGGCCAAAAATTGGCCAACAAATGGGATTTTGATGTAATTGGCCTCTGACTAATCTCACTCTTGGCATAAGATGTAATATACGATGCGCTTTAAAATACGGCTACATACCGCTTTTTCCGACATAGCCTTATGATAGGTGCATGTACACGGCTTGGGTACACCCGCTCTTCCGCATCGGGTCGGACTTGTTTGGGGCCCGCCGTGTTTAAGGTCATCCTTGCCATTATAGTCTATAAGGAACCCACTTTAAGTCTCTCCGTTCGGGTCCGCATGGTTAAACCGGGTCAACCGTGAAATCGACCGGTTTAAGAAGTAGGGTATTATATTTACCCCCTTCTCGAAAATTTCGTCTCTAAATTGGCGCACTGGTTGTTCAAAGAGATGAGGGTACTTGGCTTGATTTCATCCTTTTCTCCCAAGATGCTTTCAAGTGAATGATTAGCCCATCACACCTTTACATAGGAAATGGAGCTATGTAGGGGCTTCACCTTTCGGGCCAAAATTTCCGGCCACTCAGATAGGTCATGTCACTTCTAGGTATTCCGGGTTTCCCCGTAATACATGAGAGGGATCATGAACGATCGCCAAAGATGGATACATAAAATACATTATGAACATCCCCGAGCGAAGGTGGCAGAGCAAGTATGTAGGCTACTGAGCCAACCCGGGCTAAGATCTCAAATGGGCCAATGTATCTTGGGCTCAACTTCCCCTTTCTGTGAAACCTTTGCAACCCTTTAGTAGGAGAGATCTTGAAAAATACCTTTTCTCCTAGCTGAAATTTAATGTCTTTTCTACGGGTGTCTGCATAGCTCTTTTGACGAGACTAAGCTGCTTTAATCCGTTCTCGAATAACATCGACCTTGTTGCAAGTCATCTCAGATTATTTCAGTCCTAACATTCGCGCTCACCTACCTCATCCCAACAGAGGGAGTTCTCACTTCCTACCATATAATACCTCATACAAAGCCATCCCGATTGTAGCTTGGTAATCGTTGTTATAGGCAAACCCATAAGGGGTATATATTCTTCCCAACTATCACACATTTCATTGTACATGCCCCGAGCATGTCTTCTAATATCTCAGATGGTTCGCTCGATCGACCATCACCGTAGGTGGAAAGCAAGACTCAAATTCAACTGTGATCCCAAGGCATGCCGAAGCTTTTCCAAAACTGAAGTGAACCTTGGGTCCCTATCCGATACAATGCTCACGGCACTCCATGTAAGCGCACTATGTTGTCCATGTAAAGTTGTGCTAGTTTGGCCATAGAGAACTTGGTCTTGATGGGAATGAAATGAGCAGCTTAGTGTCGATCAACGATCACCCATATCGGCCCATCCCCTTAGGTGTACATGGTAGTCCGGTGACGGTCCATTGTAATCCTTTCCCACTTCCATTCTCGTACGAGGGTGAAGAGTACCATAAGGTCGATGCCTTATACTTTTTACTTTTTGGCATGTGAGACAAGTCGCCACATACAGAGCTATTGTGACTTTCATGCTTGGCCACCAGTAATTTTGTTTGAGGTCTTTGTACATCTTTGTACTTCCCGGGTGGAGTGAGTACTGAGCTATGTGCCTCTCACACTATCTTGTCTTGTATATCCAAATCATCGGTACACACAATGCTTCAAACATCGATGCCCCATCACCGCTAAAATAAAACTGGTCGCTCATTGTTTGATCTTGAACCTTAACTCGATCCGCCGAATTCGGATCCAAAGGTTGTTTCATTATTACCTCTTGCCTAATAGTCGGATGCACCCATAGAGTCATTAGATACAATAACCATTTAAGGTTTTCTCGTTGACGCTCCAATTCTAAGGTTGCTCCTTCATATAAGAGAGCTTCATCCATTAGCATCGCCTCTGCATGAGCGTGGGTCGACTGCTACATGAGAGTGACACACCTGCCTTCCGACTCAACGATCTCGCTACTACATTAGCTTTTCCGGATGATATCGAATGTCGAGTCATAATCCTTCATGAGCTCAAGCCATCTCCTCCGCCTCACGCTCAAATCCTTCCGGTGAAAAGTACTTAAGGCTTTTGTGATCACGATATCTCACACTTCTCCCCATACAAATAATGTCGCCAAATCTTAAGGGCAAAATGATCGCTAGTTCCAAGTCATGAGGTAGTTCTTCTCATACCCTTTAGTCGCGGATGCATACGCTATTACCTTACCGTGTTGCATGAGAACACAACCCAAACCAACTTTGGAAGCATCAAGTAGACTGTCATTCCACTGTGTCGTGGATGGTCAACACATGACACCAACCTCTTCTTCAATTCCCTCGAAACTCTTCTCACATTCCTCTACCCATTCAATTTCACACCCTTTTGGTTAATTTAGTCATTGGTGCCGAGATTCGCGAATTCTCAATGAAGCTCCGGTAATATCCAGCCAAACCCAATAAGCTTCTAATTTCAGGACATTCTTGGGCTTTCCCATTCTACTATCGCTTTCACCTTATCGATCTACCTCATTCCGCCTTAGACACTACGCGTCCTGTGAATCCAACTTGCTCAAGCCAAAATTCACATTTGTTGTATTTGGCAAACAATCGTTGTTCTCTCAACCTCCGAACACCATTCTCAAATTTTGGGTGTGCTCCTCTTCTCGTCTTGAGTAGATCAAGATGTCATCAATAAAAATAATTACCCATTTATTGATTACATCGTGAAATACTCGATTCATTAAATCCATGAATGCCGTGCATTGTTAACCCAAAAGATAACACTAGGAACTCATAGTGACCATACCGAGTCCTAAATGCTATCTTGGGTATGTCGCCTTTTTATCTTGAGCTGATAATAGCCTCGATCAAGGTCTATCTTTGAAAATACTTTGGCACCTCGCAATCGGTCAAATAAATCATCAATGCATGGCAATGATACCGGTTCTTAATGGTTAGCTTATTTAATTCCGTAATCGATGCACATACGAAGCCGCCATCTTTCTTCTTGACAAACAACATCGGGCACCCAAGGTGAAACACTTGGGCTAATAAACCCTTTTCCAATAGTTCCTACAATCGCATCTCGCAACTCCTTCAATTCACCGGTGCCATCCTCAGATGGAGCCTTAGATACCGGAGCTGCTCCAGAGTCAAATCTATGGCAAACTCCAACTCTATCGTGGTAAATGCATCGATCATCTGGGAAGACGTCGGGAAACTCTTTAACCACCTTTACCTCTTCTAGAGGTGTAATCCTTGCATCAACATCAAGTACCGATGCTAAATAGCCCTGACATCCACTTTCCAACAATTTTACCTCTTGAAGGGCGAGACAAGGACCTTCTCACCCATTTCATTTTATCCGCCAGATACCAATTCTTTCCCTTCGCCATCCGTCACCCTAATCAGCTTTTCATCACACATCACATTAACTCAATGAGCCGACAACCAATCCATACCCAAAGATAACATCAAAATTCTGCATATTGAACTTAATGAGTTGTGGATCAAAGTTCTTTCCACTAATTTCCATCGGGCACGCCCATACACCTCCTTCAACTCGGTAACTTTACTAGTAGGCATACTAACAATCATTCTATGATCTAGGATCCTCGGATGGCACCCCAAGTTTCTGGTAAATCTCTTTAGATGCTAATGAATGAGTAGCTCCTTAATCGAATAAAACATAGGCTGGTATGTCGATATGGGTAGGACACCTAGTGTAACAATGCATATAATTTCAAAAGTCATCAATATTTAACATAAAGAAATTCTTAATTTAAATGTACTGCTACTATCAGATCGCCTCACTTCCTCACCGATAGAGCTACATCCTTCCTCGGTTGACTTCCGAGTTGAGGGAGGTCGGCACCGAGGGCTAACTGGAGGGCAAGGCTGGTCCGACCACGCTTTTGCATAGTGCCCATATGAATGGCGCTAAAGCAACGAATCGAGATGTCGGAATCAAGGGCCTCTACACTTGACCCGTGATGGAGGTCGGGCGGCTTTGAATCAGAGGTGCCGACTAGTGTTCGGCGAAAGATGTGAGCCCAACCACCACTGGTCTAGGAGGGTAGCCGATGGCCTATAGGGTGCCTATACATAGGCCCCGAATCAGCACGATCCACGGTATGCCTTGGAGGAGTTACTCATATCCGAAATGGGTTTGTTCTCTTCCACACCAGGTGAGGGACCTGCTCTCCTTCCGCTTATCCTCCATGGTTTTGGCTCAGATAATCTCGCCATAGTCGGTCAAATCTAAGACCTCAAGCATGCACTCCAATGGATGCCTTTAGGCCCTTTAGAAATCTCGCAGCCTTTCTCTTCACCGTCCTCATATGCCTTGGCTAAAATGGAACAAGCTCTCAAATTGTCGTTGGTACTCAAGGATAGTCTTGCCTCCTTGAGTTAAGGCCATAAACTCGCCTCCTTGCGGTCTTTGAAGTCAGGTAATGATTGTCCAAGAACAACTCCTTGAACTGCTCCTGTGTGGGTTCTGGATGGGCAGCCAACAATATGGACTTAGAGGCTTGCCACCGAGAGTTGGCCTCCTTCTTGAGTTGCAACCTCAAGACAAATGAGTTTCTCGGCATCCTGCACTCAATCACCTCAAATATTTTCTCTAGCTCCCGGATCCACGGTCCGCCCAGAGGATCACTCCCCACCTTAGAGAATACAGGTGGTAAGTTCCTCTTGAATGACTCCACTACCTTTGACGTATTATTCGTCGGCGGGAAGTTAGGAGCATAAGCTGGATAGTAAGAGTATGGAGGGGGCATCCCATACTGAGGAATACTGAATGGTGGAATTGGAGGTGTATCTCCCACTTGTGGCCCCGTTCCAGACCCTACAGGCGGGTCCTGGGGAGTAAGTATCCGGGGAGGTTGACCCGATTGAGAAAAGTCCAATTGTTGTTGAATAGCATTCATAAATGCTTGTTGTTGCTAAAGCATTTGTTGCTGAAAAGCCTGTTGTGACTGTTGAATTATGGTAGCAACATCCCCCGGAGTAATAACCGGTGGAGGGTCCGGGAGTGTAGTCATAGGTGGGTCCCCATGTGCCCCACCCTGATCAAGGGTCTCTGGAGGTGGTGGAGGTGAGGTTTGCCCCACAGAGTGGGACCTCCGGGATTCGTGGTCGACGACGACGAGGACCACGCTGGTACCTCGGGCATGGCTACCGGATCTAGTATGTACCATCGTATCCCTGCACCTGGAGCATGTCATACATCACATTGGTTAAACACCATAGAATTGATATTGGCACATAATTATATGCCAACACGTAGGGTATCATAGTGTATGATAGTTTGCAACTACCCGCAACTTGATTTCAAAAATACAGGGTTAGTGCTCCAACAAGTATGACAATGGTCCCACTTGACCATAACATATCATTATAAGAATAATAACAATAATCATAATAAGTATATTAATAATAACCATAATAACAATAAAAAAAAATTCCATCTTTTTTTCAAGTTTTTTACTCAACCGGCGGGTGACACGGCAAGGTGGGTTGGCTCGTGCCGCCCGCCGTCCAAAACTTCAACCGCGGCTGACACCGGGAAGGATGGTCTGCCGGCACCCGCCGGTCCTAACCGAAAGTGTTAAATCGTGAACAGGCACTTAAGCTCTGTTCCTCCTTTTCTTCCTTCATTTTCCTCTCTCTCTCTCTCTCTCTCCAAGCGATTTTGGAGGTCTCCTTGACGCTCCACTCGCGATCCCACTCAACAACCTCAGCGCTTTTTGAGAAGATTCAACCTCCACTTCCAAGTAAGTTTCTTCCTCTTTCTTCTCATAACTTGCATTTTGGGGTAGAAACTCATGAGTTGTCTTAATTTCACTTCCTTTCCATGATTCTTTCCATAGAATAGTGATTTCATGTGATTTTGATGTTCTCTATGTGATTTATTTCTAGTTTCTAGGATTTATTTTCCATTTTGAGAAAACCCCAACCGTGCCTAGTTTTTCTCAATTTGGGGATTTCTTCATTTCTTGCTCTTTTTCCCCAATTAATGACTCAATTGTGAGACATTATGGTTGATTTGTACTTAACATACTGTAGAGATCATAGAAAGTACCTTATGTGTGAAATCCCATTTCTTCCCATGAAAATCCATCTTTTGTGTTAGGTTTTTTTTTTTTGATTTTCTTTACATTCTTTGGTATTTGGGGACCTCAATAGCATGGTAGTAGATGTTTTTGCATATTCTAATTGGTAGATTGACGGCATTTCATCCATGAACATGTAAGCTTCATGCTTTCTCTGTTGTGAGTTTTTTTTTTTTTCTGCACTTTTTCTTAGCTTGGACTTTCACCTTGAGAATTGGGGTTTTCTCCTTCCTTAATTGTCATGCCTTATATGCCCCTTGTTACCTTGCTGTTTTGCCCTACTCTCTATCTTGTCACTTTTATGTTTTGTGAAAATTGAGTTTTTTGGGGCTTCCTCTTATTGCTCACCCATCTTTCTATTCACTTTGTTATTCTCTTTTTTTTTTTCTTTACTCACCCTGCTTTTCTCTTTTCTTGCCAGGATGTCATCTCGCAAAGGCAAGGAGCCCGCATCCTCTGGCACTCGGCATAAGACCACCGCTTCTAAGCGGAAGAGTGTGGGGACTAGTTCTCCAGCCCCCCGCATAGGGAGACCCGGACCTACCCGGTTTGATCCTTCTGACTACGATGAGGAGCTCTTCCACAGTTCAGAGGCAGCAGCCAGCTGGCCGGCCTTCCTGAAGAGGTCGGTGATGATGGAGAAGACCGTGGTAGTTGACGACTTCCATAAGGTTCAGCTCCAGGAGAGGTTTACAGCACTGGGCTGGCAGTCCATCCTCCAGGTAGACCGCCCATGCTACGAGCAACTGGTTCGTAGATTCTACTGTAACCTGAAGGTTTCCTATCGGTATGGGGAGTATGCTATAGTCAGCATGGTGAAGGGGGTGGACATCCAGCTGACCGTGGACACCTTGGCCAGCATTTTGGGCATCTCTGCAGCTGGGCACCGTTACTACAGTCCTCCCAGGAGTAAGCCCCTAGGCCCATTCATGAGTTTGGAGACACCGGACTACATCTACGAGACCATCTGTGGCAGCAGTGCCCGTCCGGAGTCCGAGACATCCTTTTTCCCGGAGGTTCGAGTATTTGCCCGACTGGTCCAGTTCAACTTACTCCCTGCAGGAGGTCACTGTAACTGTGGGGCTTCATGGCAGCCTTTTTAGCCTTCTGCATCTATAAGGCTGTAGAGGGAGGTGACGAGCACTTGTGCTTACCCTACGTCATCCTCAAGACCATGGAGCACCACACTTCTCACCCCGAGGATGGAGGATTCCCATATGGCAGGATCCTCACTAGGATCTTCGAGTTCTTCAGAGTGGACCAGAGTGGCGAGGAGGGGAAGTTTTCGGCGGACAAGTTCGACAGGGGTAACCTCTTGAGGATGGGTCTCCACACTCTTATGGATACACCTCAGAGAGCAAGAGCTCAGAGAGGTAGGGATAGGAGAGCTGCCCCTATGGAGGATGTTCCCATGGAGGAGAAGTCCAGTGAGGAGGATGAGGACTATGTTCCTCAGGATGAGGAGGATGATTTTGTGGATGAGGACATCCCTGAGGAGGTGCCTCAGGAGTCGAGAGGTACCGATCCTCGCTTCACCAGAGCTGTCGCCCCACAGCATAGAGCCCCACCACCTGAGAGTGGTGCATATGATTTTGAGGGCATGATGTCCACCATGAGGGCTTTGAAGGATGGCCAAGATCAGCTACTAAGAAGGCTGGACGAGAGTACTTCCAGGGAGGAACGCATCCTGGAGAGGCAGGCTACCTTGGAGGATTCCTTCCTCAGACTGGGCCAGGACTTGGACACCATGGCCAATGCCATCTCAGCAGATTTTGGCCGACTTCGGAGGGAGGTACGGCTGGTGAACTCCAGGTTTGACTACTACGACCATCGCCTCAACTCTAGACCTCCGGCGAACGTAGTAATCATAGACGACGACGACGATGATCAGTGAGGACTTAGCTCATCCACACCAGCTTCTCATCTGTTCCATGTTGTCTATCCTATTGTATTTTTCCTTTCTTTTCTCATTCTTTGTACTTGCTCTGTAACTGGACTTATTTGTGGGATAATGTATTTTGATAGTGGTTTGTGGTGAATTCGTATGTGTGATGACTTGTGTAGTTTAGTTGTGGTGTCTTTGTAAATTTTTTTTATCATTGTTATATTATATATATATCTGTTGTTTATCAGGTGTTTGTGTGAAAATTTTTGGAAATCTCATTTTACGCCGTTATGCCGCCAAAATTTCGTCAAACTTGCACTCGATAGGTTATGACACCAATTAATTTATCTTTTATCTACTCTCACGCATGCCATGAATGCAATATCTAAATGCAACCATCTTTATTCCTTTCTTTCTTTGGCTTTTAACTCTTTAAAGCTTTTACATTAACCCAATCCCATTTTCCTATTATAGATTCTACAGGATTCTAATGGTATGCTGTGAGTGGAGCAGAGCATCACGCCTCGATACCACCGCTGTCACACCCTGCTCACACAAAATCGTTGGACCGGTTAACACCGTTAACCCAAACTCGCCAGATCATCTGATGCAAGATTCCACCACAAAGATACACACAACTAAGAAAGAGCTTATGCTCAAATAAAGACTTGGTTTACTCGTGAATATTCCTATAATATTTGATACCCGAATTGTGATACAATAGTTATATACATGTGGGCCCAAGGCATGATATTTACACAATAAGAGTATAATTCACATATCAAGTACATAAAAGAAATCATCAAAATAGAGTATACACTCACTCGGTATCAAAGACTAGAGCTCACCAGATCAAAGGTTGAGCCCACTGCTTCACAAGGTAGAGCTTGGCTCGCATCAAAAGTGGAGCTCGGCTCGAATCGTAATCTGGTCCCAAGAAGACAACTCTCGCATGAGCAATCGCCATGTTTAACTCCTCAGGACCCACCACCCTCTTCAGGAAGTCAACCGTGGACCCGCCTGCTCATCCGTTGATGACCTACAAAATCATCTAAAAGAGGTGCACACGGGATGAGCTCACTAGCTCAATAAGTGGAAAGATGGACCACACAACAATCCACACAACAAATCACAACCATATGCACTACATGCTATGCAATACATTTTAAATCACATCCACCTAAGCAACATTACTAAGTCTTTGATTTAGTGCTACTACACCACAAGGCAGATACTCCGCACGAGCCGAACTCTATCTCGCATGAACGCCATAGGGTCATTTGAGAAGGCCCACCTTGAGTACTCGTAAAATAAAACATGTCACCACGCTCTCAACATAAAATAAATGACAAAATTAAAGGTGCCGACTCAAAGAATTTAAAAGCAAGACGATTGGCCCTCTTGAATATACCATCGGGTTGCCGATCGTCCTAATGACCAGCCGGGTAATGTCTAACCGCCACAAAGGACCCGACAACCGCGACAATTGCTTCCCCCAAATAGTAACCCAACACCATAACCCCTCGTTAGAAGGGTCGAGTACGGAAGGTGATAATCCTAAACCGCATGCTCCTATATGACAATAGTACGATTGTATAGTGCCACCGTGTCCTATACCACGGGCCACCAATGCACTCGTTTCCAAGCTGACTACGGCATCTAGTCTATTAATGCATCATGCACAATTATGTCAACATTCATCACGTACATATTATCACTTGGCATTTAGAAAATAAACACAACACCCATGCATAACCATGTGAGGATGACTAATCTACATAGCATTTTCATGATGGCATGACTAGACTAGATACAATTAAATGAATTCCAAACAATGCCTTGAAACAAGGCCAAATGTCCTCTCCCCACTTACTTGTAGTGTAAAAGGATTCACGCCACGGGTGAGATCCGATGCAAGAAGCGAGGATTTGGTGAACCTATCATGAGTGAGCGGGTTAGTATTTCACCACTTTGAATCAAGATTAACACGATCCAATGATAAGATCATGTTTAGAATCCTAAAGAGGTCACACGTCCGATTTGGGTCCAATCGACGAAGAATCACATTTGAGCCCCCTTGGGTCAATCCCCACCACTCGACTCCACCACCGACTCCACCGGTCCGACTCTGGTAAGTTGGCCCACCGATTGGCCCATCACCTGCCACGGTTGGGCCCGAGGTTGCTAAGATCGGGGGCAGTGGTGGCCCGCCGATCGCCTGCCGGTTTGGCTCGCCGGTTGTGCTCGAGGACCTCGCCTCTCAAAGGGGTGCCCAGCAGTGCCGATGGCCCACCGGTCTTGGCTAAAACCGCTGCTTTTTCTCAACTTCCCCAACCTTTGGGGATTCAAATGGGCTTTTTCAAACTCATTCTTCACACATTCAAGGTCTTATAGGATGGTTCTAACCTAGATCTAGGTTAGATTTAAGGAATGGGAAGCCATCTTACCTTCTTTGCTCAAGAACACCTTCAAAACCCCAAAATCACTTCAAATCCACAATGCTTCTCCAACCTTGTAAATAATTCTTCAAATCCTTTAAGATCAACACATAAATCATCTATTAAACCTTAGATTCATCATTTCAAGGGGATTTATAAGATCTCAAGAAACCCTACACAAATCAAGGGTTTTACTTGGGAATGGTGAAAGTTTAAAGGGAAACCCACTTTGCTCACCTCTAAACGAGATCTAGTGTTGGAGATCACTCTTCCGCTTGAATGGGAAGATCAAGCCTCGCACCGTTGAAATCCATCTCTTCTTCCTCTTCCTTCTTTCTCCTCTTCTTTCCCCTTTTTTCTCTCTCTTCTTTACTCTTCTCACCAACGCATTAGTGTCATAAATGAGAAAAGAAAAGGAAAATTTAAATGCTATTTATACTTCCTAAATAACTAAGCAATCACATGGATGGGTCACTCAGTGGGTGGATGCGCCCACCGTCCGCCCACCGAGGGCCAAAACTTTGCCAATAAATGGGATTTTGATGAATCTGGCCTCGCACGAATCTCACTCTTTGGGATAAGATGTAATATACGAGACCATCTCGGGCAGCAGGTCCGTCCAAGTCCGAGACATCCTTTTTCCGGAGGTTCGAGTATTTGCCCGACCGGGTCAGCTCAACTTACTCCCTGCAGGAGGTCACCGTAACTGTGTGGGCTTCATGGCAGCCTTTTTAGCCTTCTCGCATCTATAAGGCGAGAGGGAGGTGACGAGCACTTGTGCTTACCCTACGCCATCCTCAAGACCATGGAGCACCACACTTCTCACCCCGAGGATGGAGGATTCCCATATGGCGTGATCCTCACTAGGATCTTCGAGTTCTTCTGAGTGGACCAGAGTGGCGAGGAGGGAAGTTTTCATGGACAAGTTCGACAGGTAACCTCTTGAGGATGGGTCTCCACACTCTTTTGGATACACCTCCCAGAGCAAGAGCTGAGAGGTAGGGATAGGAGAGCTGCCCCCATGGAGGATGTTCCC
>CM040961.1:61323123-61337167 GCA_022985045.1 Macadamia tetraphylla | reverse complement strand
TGCAGTGAGGGTTGTCACCTTAAGAGAACTGGGCGATCCTAGGGGGTAACCGTGGAGGACTGGCAGGAAGTAGTGGTCGCACCTCCTCCAATAAGGTACATTCGACCCCTCTGTAATTTCCATTGAGTAGAATGGAGGTAGCTCGTATGGGGGTACACGCTGTTGACAAAGAGGCGGCCTTGGTAGAGAAAGGGAAAGAAGTGGGGGAGAGAAGGGTAAGAAGCAACAAAGGTGGTGGTCAGACCTCGAAGTTTGATAGGTCGGAAGGAAAAAAATGTAATCATGTAGATTTTCTATTGGAATATCCGAGGAGTTAAGAAGGCAGCAACCTCTAGGGAGCTGTAATTTTTTCTCCGTGAGCACTCTCCTGATGTGGTGTGTATAGCGGAACCTATGGTGGATTCGGTGTCTTTCCCTTCCAATTTTTTCAGTCGGTTGGGTTTCATGGCTAAGCTAATCCATAATTCTCGCCGTGACAAAGTGCCAAACCTATAGGTCATTTGGAAAACTCTCTTCAGAGGCCGATTGTGTTGTAGTCATCTGAGTAGCTGATTTCTGTTTTGATGATCTAGAATGGTCGTCAAGTATTGATTTCTATGATCCACACCTCCTATTTTAGGGCGGAGCGCAGAAATTTATGGGTGGAGTTGGGGACTACAGCTACTTTGGCTCTTCCATGGACGGTTGTAGGGAACTTCAATGCTACATTGTACTCCCATGAGAAGAAGGGTCGAGGCAGATTTAATGTGGGCGTCATGGATGAATTCCAGGCTATGGTGGATGCATGTGATTTGATTGGCGCTACTTCTCAGGGCGTTAAATTCACTTGGACAAATAATAGACGTAGAGGGCATGTGGCGGCAGTCCTTGATAGATGTTTCTTCAATGCGCAATGGCTGGATGTATTTGGGGTTTGTGGGCAGCAGGTCCTCCATAGATCAGTATCGGACCATGCTCCTATAATTTTCTCCTCTGCAGTGGCACCCAAACCTCAAAATGCTCCTTTTCGCTTCTAGCCTTTTTGGATGGAGGACTCTTTTGAGGACCTGGTGAGGGATGTGTGGTCTAGGGAGGTCAGGGGAGGTCCCATTGGCAGACTCGCTTAAAAGCTTAAAGCAATGAAGGGCGCTCTTAAGGGGTGGGCGAGGTAGGTTTTTTCGAATATTGACGTGGCCCTAAAGGAAGCTTCAAAGGGGGTGGAGGAAGTTCAGAAAGTCATTGATCAGATGGGGATGTCTGATGAGCTATATGCAAGGGAAGCAGAGGCTAAAACCAGGCTGTTGAAAGCGATGGAGATGTATGAAAAGCTTTGGGCTGAGAAGGCTCGATGTAAGTGGGCGAAGTTAGGTGACCGTAACTCAAAGTTTTTCCACCAATCGGGTTTAAAGGGTTGCCCTGCAAAAACTGCATCCGTTCTTTGAAAAAACAAGATGGCTCGGTGGTCTCGAGTCGAGGGAGATGGCGGAGTATGTGGTCCAATTCTTTAAAGATTTTCACAAGGTGATCATAATGTCCTTCATTTGGAGCTGCAAGTCATCCCTAAAGAGGTGAGCAGGAAGACTCCTTAATCTTAGAAGTGATTCCGGGAGGAGGAGATTAAGGGTGGTTTGGGATTGGACCCAGATAGCTCCCCTGGCCCTGATGGGTTTCCTGGAGCATTTTTCAAGCAGTGTTGGGAGATAGTAGGTGAAGATTTTTGTCGAGCAGTGATGGCATTCTTCCGTGGTGGGAAGCTTCCGAATGGGGTAAATAATAGTTGTGTGACTTTAATTCCAAAGGTGGAGGGAGCTGGTTCCTTGGATAAATTTCGGCCTATCTGTATGGCTTATTTCTTCTGCAAGGTCCTATCAAAGATTATGGCAGAGAGGCTGGCTCGTCTTCTTCCCCGCTTGGTGTCAGATGAGCAAGGGGCATTTAAAAAAGGTAAGATTATCTCTACAAACATTGGTTCAGCTTTTGAATTGGCAAATTTGTTACATACTTTGGTCAGGGGTGGTGGAATGGGAATTAAAGTAGATGTGCAGAAGGCCTATGACACCTTGTCATAGGATTTCCTTTTCGAGGTTCTAAAGAAATTTGGATTCTCAAATGTATGGTTGGGCTGGATTTATGAAATTTTAATTTCTACTAGAATTTCAATTCTGTTGTATGGTGGTCCAGTTGGTTTCTTTGGTGTGGAGCGTGGATTGAGTCAAGGGGACCCAATCTCCCCAATACTTTTTATTCTTGCAGAGGAGGTGCTGTGCAGGGGCCTGAATGGCCTATTGAAGGAGGGAAAATTAAAGGCTCTCCCCGGTTCGAGAAGGGTGAGCTTTCCTAATCATCTGCTATTCGCAGATGACATATTTATCTTCATGAAAGTTGCAGCAAAGCATGTTCTCTATTTAAGAGATTTTCTGATCAAATACCAAGATTTTTCTGGTCAAAGATTTAACTTGGATAAAAGTAGAATATTCTTTGGTAAAGTTGCGCCTCACCGGAAGAGATTTATTGTTGATTTGCTGAACATCCCCATTTTTTCTCTACCAACAAGTATCTTGGGGTAGAGAGCTTCAAAGGAGCTATTAAGAAGGATAGGATGCTACCTCTGATGGACAAGATAAAAGCTCGTTTGTAGGGATGGAGGGGCAAGCTGCTATCTATGGCGGGTCGAGTAGAATTGATTCAGTCTGTGATCTCAGGCATGCCAATTCATAACTTTTTAGTTTATTGGTGGCCTGAATCTGTGATCAAAATAGTGGAGAGATGGATGAGAAACTTCCTGTGGTCAGGGGATATTGACACAGTGAAGAAAATCTCTGTGAAATGGGAAGAAGTGTGCAGGCCGAAGGCGGAAGGAGGTTTAGGGATCAGAAGATTAAGGGATGTGAACTGTGCAAGGCTCAGCAAACTTGAGTGGCAGATGAAACATGAAAAAACTACCTTTAGTAGTTTCTTACAGGCAAGGTTTGTGAATGAAGGTGGAAATCTCAAGAAGGGGTATAAATCCTCCTCTGTGTTAAAAGGTATTGCCAAGATGTGGTACTTTGTCTCTGAAGCTGAGCATTGGATGGTGGGAAATGGTGAAGATATATATTTTTGGCATGACCGATTGTTAGGTCCACAATCAATTGTAGAGCTCTCTCCTCTCCCTCGTTCTCTTTTCCATAACACAAGTAAAGTTGTGGATTTCATTTGGGAGGATAAGTGGTGTCTCCCCCAGGCCAATTCGGATTTATTACGTAGCATATTCAAAGAAATCAGTAGTTTACCCCTACCGCTTGGTCAAAGGGATAGATGTTGCTGGTCTCTTTCCTCTTTAGGTGCTTTTTCCTCAAGGTTGGCATGGGAGGCGCTGAGAAAGGATGCTCCAAAGGTAGGCTTAGGCTAAGGTAGTATGGCGGACTGGTTTGCTGCCTCGCTAATTAGTGTTTGGATGGAGGCTAATGCATAGAAAATTGCCCTGTGACGAGATGGTGAAAAGTAAAGGAGTGCCGCTGCCTTTCAGGTGTGAGCTTTGCTACAAGGCGGAGGAGTCTTTCCTACACTTGTTCTTGGAGTGTGAAGGGGTTGCTTATATTTGGAGTGCCTTTGCAAAGGTTTTCAGGTTTTTGTGGCCGAATCAATGGACAGATTTTCCAGAGCATGTTACATAGTGGACCCAAAGGTCTAGCGCTACTGGCATATCTCAGGTATGGTTGGCGGGCTTGATCCTTATTCCCTACTTTATATGGATGGAGAGAAACTCGAGGTTCAGGGGTATGCATCGATCTTATGGTCAAATTTTCTCTACAATCATGGAGGAAGTCAAAAGGCATAGGCCAGGGAAACAGGACAGAAGTAAATCTCATCTAGATACAAAGAGATGCAATAATCTGATAGCAATGCTCAGGTAGTTTTATCTTTTAGCTCCTTTTTAGGTAAAGCAACAAGCTTCCAAGCTGAATTCCATGCTTTGATGGAGGGAATCGATAGAGTGAGAGAGAAGAAGTGTGAAGCTTTATGGATTAAATGTGATTCGGTATCAGTAGTCATTATGGTGCAAAGGGGGCTGATCCCATGGTGTGTATGGCAAAAGTGGTCTGCTGTCATTTCCTACCTCAAGGGTATAAGTTGGAAAATCACTCATTGCTACCAGGAAGCCAATCCGATAGCAGATTTTCTAGCATAGTCGGCAGCGAAGAAAGAGATGTCTTCATCTAATGTAGTGTGACCTCCAGAGGTAAATCATTTCTTATCGGATGACGCGATAGGCAGATCGTGGTTCAGATTTTATTAATCTTATGTTTTTTTTTTCTCCTTATACTGCCTAGTTTCCTCCTTCTGCTGATGGCAATGCCGAAGGTGGAGGAGGGTCCTAGGGTTGTGATTGTATGCCTTTGATTTTGTTTTCTTTCTCTTATTCTTCCTTCCCTTGTATAGTTTTTTTTTCTTTGGCTTTTAATATACAAGACCTTTTAGAGAAAAATAAGTCATCCTTCTCAACTTGAACCATTATGTGATGAAGCTTAAACTTTATAGAATTGATCCCTTGATTATTCTGAATTGACTTAATGGTCTACTTTAGTCCAAACTTTATTGCATAATGAGTATAATCATTTGTTATTCAGAATAAATGTGCACTACTATAATTGAATAATAGGAAAATCGAATTGACAACAACTTTATTGATACTTTTATCAAAATCAAACTTTATATTGTAATATCTAAAAATTACAATTAAATGCACAATGATTTGCTTAAGCCCATGTTCCTTACATGATCTACAAAACCCTTAGGTGCAAGCCCTTTGGTAAATGGGTCAGGAATGTTACCATTGGTACCTATATGTTCAATCGAAACCTTGTGATCCCGAACTTCTTCCTAAATACTTGATATCGATGTATCTGCATTGACTAACTGAATAAGTATTGTTAGAAAATATAACTGCTATTGTGTTATCACAGTAAAAAAAAATTGGATTCTCAATAGAAGACATTGTTTTAATGTCTGTGATAAATTTCCTTAATCATAATGCTTGATAGATAGCCTCATAGTATGCCGCCACTTCATCTTTCATAGTAGATGAAACAGTCTTTGGTTGCTTTATACTTCTCCAGGATACTGCTCCTTGACCAGTAAAAATATGTATCTTGATGTAGATCTCTTTGTATCTTCTCACCTAGCATAATTTGAATTTGTGTATCCAATCAACTCCAATTCATTTATAGGCATATAGGTTAACATGTGATCTTTGGTGCCCTTTAGGTACCTGAATACTTTCTGTGCTGCTGTTCAATGTGACATATCTGGATTCTTTTGGAATCTTCCTAAGACTCCCACTACAAAGGCAATGTCATGCCTTGTATAGAGCTGAGTATACATCAAATTACCCACCGCAGATGCATAAGGGATTTTCTCCATTTCTTTTAACTACATATCATTCATTGGGCATTGTTCAAGATTAAGTTTGTCACCTTTTATAATTGGTGCCACACTTGGTCTGGAATCCCTCAATCTGAAACGATCAAGAATTTTATCGATATATCCTTTTTGGGACAATCCTAGGGCTTTATAGACCTATCCCAGTGAATTTCTATGCCCAATACATAGAAGGCTTCATCCATGTCCTTCATATCGAAATTTCTTGTCAAGAATTCCTTGTGTCATGTAACAATGCAAGATCACTGCTTGCCAAAAGAATATCATCCACATATAATACTAGAATGATGATACCACTTCCCTTAGTCTTGATGTAGATACATCGTTCTGCACGATTCTCCACAAACCCAAATTAAGTAATCATGTGATCAAACTTTAAGTACCACTGTCGAGAAACTTGTTTCAACCCATATATGGATCTCTTCAATTTACAAACAAGTTCTTCTTTTCTTATAAAAACCTTAGACTATTTCATGTAAACCTCCTCATTAAGATCTCCACTAAGAAATGCAGTCTTGATGTCCATTTGGTGAAACTCAAGGTCAAAATGAGCCACCAATGCCATGACAATACACATTGAATCTTTTCTTGATACTGGTGAAAAGGTTTCTTTATAATCTATATTTTCCTTTTGATTATAATTTTTTGCCACTAATCAGGACTTGTAACACTCAATGTTACCATTAGAGTCTCTTTTGGTCTTGTAGACTCATTTACAACCTATAGTTTTTGTTCCTTTTGGTAACTACAAAAGTTCCCAGACTTGATTCTTTGACATTGACTCCATTTCATCCTTCATAGTATTAAGCCATAGATTGGAGTTTTGACTATCCATAGCTTGTTTAAATGACAATGGATCATCCCCAATTCCAATCCCAATTTCAACTTTCTGACTCTTGAGGATCTTCTCAATCCTTGTTATTCATCAACTGCATCGTCATGTTAATCAACAGGTTCAATAACAGACTGATCCATCTGTGGTAACAGCTCAAAAGTATGTTGCTCATGAGTCTGTTCTTCAAGTCCTGATTAGGTAAAAGTAATATTCTTGATCCTTCAACTATTGACATGGGACTATCATCAAAATCTATAGTTCTTCAAACCTTATATTCCAAACTCCTGAACTCCCACTATTATTGCCATCCTCTAAGAATTTGGCTATGCTTGACCCAACAATATTGAGTCTATGTAAGGGAGAATAAAATCTAAAACCCTTAATGTTATCTGGATATCCAACAAAGAATCCACTAACAATTCTAGAATCTAGTTAATTCTCATGTGGATTATTAACCCTTATTTCAACTGGGCATCCCCATACATGAAAGTAACTTAAACTAGGTTTCTATTTTGTCAAAAGCTCATAAGGCGTTATAGGAACGAATTTGATGAAACCCTATTTAAAATGTGCACAACTGCTTTTAGAGCTTCAATCCACAATGATATTGGGAGAGTAGAATTACTCACCATGCTCCTAACCATTTCCATTAAAGTACGATTCCTTCTTTCAGCAACTTCATTTTGATTCAAAGATCCAGCCATGGTATACTGTGCAATGATACCATGCTCTTGAAGAAAATGTGCAAATGGTAGGTTTCTGTCTAGATTCTGTGTACCTACCATAATATTCTCCACCTCTATCTGATCTAACAATTTTGATTGTTTTATCAGGTTGTTTCTCTACTTCTGCTTTACAAATCTTGAAAACGTCTAATGCTTCATCTTTACGATATAATAAATAGAGATTCATATACCTAGTGTGGTCATCTATAATGAGATAAAATATCTCTAACCATTTAGGCATGGTAGAGAAAACGGTCCACAAATGTCTGTATGTATGATCTCGAGAGTTTCTGTACACCTCCTTGTACCTTTCTTGGACTTGTTGGTTTGCTTTCCTTTGATGCAATCTACACAAATTTCAAAACCAATCAAATCTAGAGTATCAAATACTCCTTTCATCAATCTTTTCATTCTCTCAATAGAGATATGACATAATCTTTGGTGCCACAACATGGAAGATTTCTCATTAACATTAACTCTTTTAATGCCTACATTGTTGGATGTGGATAATAAACTACTTTCATAAGTAGAGTCTAAATTTAACAAATATAAACCTTCAATTAAAATACCAGAACCAACCATCACATTGTTTTTCAAAATCTTTGAAGTTAAACCAAAATGAAAAACAAATCCTAATGGTGCCAAATGTGACACCAATATCAAGTTCTTAAGAGATGGAATATAAAATGTTCTATCAAAATCCATTACAAATCTGGAATGCAAAACTAATCTGAAAATTCCTACAGCTACTACTTCAGATTGCATTCCATTGCTTGAATAGATGCATCTTTCACTTTTCGTCGACGCCTTGTTTCCAAAAAGCCCTACAAAGTAGTGGCAATGTGAATTGTGCAACCAGAATCAACCCACCAATTATTGTTATGAGAATCATCTAATAATGACTCATAGCATACAAAGGTTTCAAATATACACTTTGTAGAGCCCTACTCTTTGAACTCGGTTTATTGATCGGTCGGTTTGGCTTGGTTTTGCAGGGTCCGAACCAGAACGGGTTGATGCCGATACCTTATGGTATATGATGGCAAGGGTGACGTCAAATGTGAGGTGGCCGGATAAGATGGAGTCGGTACCCGAGATGATCCACATGCCTAAGCCATGCCTTTGCACATATCACAAGGCCATGTATAAATAGAAAAGGTACGCTTGTTTGGCCAACTAGGGGTTGTCACTGGTAGGTGTGAGACCCACCAGTGTGACCCACCTGATTGGGTAATGTGGGCCTTTGCAAAACCAACTTGGATGAGCACGTGTATTTTGACTACCTCATCGTAATGAGGTCTTATATGCCCGATGATGTTGGCTACATAGTCAGAAACACAAATTAATGTGTTTTGGTCATGAATGGGAAAAACCAAACAGGCCCTATAAGATATTTATGAACTAAAGTATAAATAACACTTAAACCCCTTTTTCTCTCTCCCATTTATGATTTTAGCAAAGTTGGTGAAGGGAGTAAAGAAGAGGGAGAATTGAGGAAGAAGGAGAGAAGGAAGAGGAAGGAGGTTTCTCCTTTGGATTCCGAAGCCGCGGTTCACCTTACCGTCATCGGAATAGTGTCCGGTATCTTGAGATCTACACTCTAAGGTAAGCAACACCATAAACCCTTTAGATATTATGAAACCCTTTGTGTATGTGGTTGAATCTAAGGGATAATGAAACCAATGTGTGATTTCCTTGAAGTTTATGAGAAGAGAAACAAGTATTTGGGAGTTATTGGAGTGACATTTGGGTTTGAGAATACAAATCCCAAGATTTGGGGTTTTCAAGCCAAGGTATGATTTCTTTCTCCAAATCTTGTTGATGGCTTAGACCTATGGAATAATCAAGTAAAAGAGGCTTGAAATGTGTGGGGAATGAAGTGGGAAGCACCCTATGGGGTTTCCAAGAGTTGGAATGGAAGAAAGAAGGAAAACAGTAAAATTGAGAGAACCGACGGTTAAGACCAGCGAGTCAGGCCCGACCCTTTTGGTTCCACCAATGGGTAAGGGACCCGCTAGTGTGACCTACCAGTCACCCCCAACCCTTCTAGTTCTACCGGTGGGTAAGACCAGCGGGTGCCTGACCCACCGGTGTGACCTACCAGTCACTCCTGTCCCCTCTGGTTCTAGCGCGGGTAAGATCAACGGGTGCCTGACCCACCAGTATGACCCGTCGATCTGGGCAGACTACGCAAGTGGGTTCTCCTACCTACCTGTATGACCCACCTATAATCCAAATGAGCTCTGCTTGAGCTTAAACTCATCGACAACCTTCTTCGCACTATTATACGCATCGTGACCATATCCTACGTCATTTATAGTCCCGATTTGTACGTATTTCTAAACCCTTTATCTATGCTAGGTTTCGAGAAACTCATCTCCACACTCCAGATCTTACCTGTACCGCGAGTGTTGATTTTTCTACGAAAATAGGTAAGTGGGGAGAGGACTTTGAACTTAATTTTTGGAGTGTTTTTGGCATCCTACGCATTCATAGACTACATTGACATTCCGATTGCCATCCTATGCATGTGATTGATGAATGAATGATGCATTTAGAACTGAACATGTTGTATCTTAAATTCTATATGCATGATTACTTGCTTGAAATCTTGAACATGGATTTATCATATGATGGATGATGATGACGATGTTTTTCGATCATGTGTGGGATTTCTAGATTAGATGCTATAGTCAGCTTAGAAACAAATGCATTGGTATACCGTGGAATGGGACATGAAAGTACTATGCAGTTATCCTATCTCATGTAGGAGTATGTGGTTAGGATTTCATATTCCCTCGTGCTACGATTCTTCCCAATAGGGGTTTACGTGTTAGGTTATCACTGGGGAGAAGCGTCGATTGCGGATCGCCGTGGTGGTTAGAAGTACGCCTAGCTGATCATTATGAGAGTTGAAAACCTTGGTGATATATTCAGAGGGCTAATCATACTGCTTTTAATGTTTACTGTGGTTTGGCCATTATATACTTTTCTGAGTGCTCATGGTGGGCCTTCTCTGACAACCCTATGGGTGTATCGCAGGATAGAGAATGTGTCTCGAACCCAGGGCATACGCGCATTATGGTTGTGAGTAGCACTTTACCTATGACCTAGAATGATTGTTTAGGTGGAATAGGATTAAAATGAATCTCATGCATATAGTATCATTTGAAATGCATTTGCTTGTGTGCGCATTTTTTTCCATTTACTGAGCTAGTGAGCTCACCCCTTATGTACACACCTTTTAGGTGATTTTGCAGAATACTCTGTAGAGGAACCTGTGTTGGGACCCACTGATGAAACCCCAATGGGGGATTGGTGGGTCCCTGAAGAATTCAAACATGATGATGGCTGCCCGTGTGAGGGTTGTGTTGCAGGGCAACAGTGACAGATTCCATCTATTGTACTCTTTTGATTCTTTAGTATATTCCTTTTGTGCTCTCAATAGTTAAATTGCAATTCCTTGTGTAAATATCATGCCTGTGGGTCCACATGTAAATACTATATGTATAACAATTTGGGTATCAAGAGTATATGGAGAATTACAGGTAATCATTCACGACAAGACTTCCTCTGTGTTATATTATTATATTTTATTGATCACTTGTGACTTGCTGTGCTGTGGTTACTATATCAGATGATCCTAGTGGTTTTGGGTTACTCAGAGGGAACCCTGTTACCTATCCGGTTCTATGTGAACGGGGCATGACACATTTCTTTTCTAACCACTACTTATATTTGGCACAATCCTTCTTTTGATGTCTTGGTTTCCTGTAGAAGAAACACTTTGCAAAAGCCTTCATGCCATCAGTCTTTATAGGCAATTCCCTTTGTCTGTCTTCCCTTTGAATTTGCTAGATTGTCCTTTATACTTAGTAGTTGTTAGATTTGTACTCTCCACTTTTGAATCTCTTTTCAATCTGTCTTCCTCCTCAACACAAATGTGAGCTAAGTCATTAATTGACCACTCACTTTTATGTGTATTATAGGAGGTCTTTATGCCAATAAACTCCTTAGGAAGCATTTAAAACATGGCATACCAGATTATTATCTGGTGGAACCACCTTAAGTGCCTTCAGCTAAGCCACTATATCTCTCATTTCCCCAATATATGCCCTCACTCCTTTGGTTCTGTCATATCTGATGGAGTTAAATTTCTCAATGTGGGTCATAGTTATGGACTTATATGACTTGACAAATTTCTCATCCATAGCTTCAAGATAATCAATTGCCAAATCACAATCTGGGATTGAGCTTTTGATGGTTTGACTTATATGCCCTTTTATTATGGCAAGACAGACCTTATTAGCTCGCTTCCACTCTTTAGAGTAATCTCTTTCTTCTTGTGTACTTAATTCCGTGAGAGGTGCAAGTTTCTCTTCATAGATCATTGCCCATAACTATTAATGTTATTACGACATTTTCACTCGATTCCTGGTAATTATTCCCAGCCTGCATAGGAACTCTATAAACATTATCCAGAGGTATTGCAATTAATTTAAGAGAAGCAATTAATTAATTAAACAAATAAATAAAGCATGCTAATATTATACTAAAAGTTAACATATGTCAATTTTAGACACCTTATATTATATCAACCAATGCCAATAACCAACAACATACTAAAGCTCATTGCAGCCTGTCGTTGGACTACAGCTATAATTTGCAATAGTTTGTCAAAACTTTATACTGAAAAAAAAAAAAATTGTGTATTCCTTAATTGATATATTAAACACATAACACATTTTTTGTTCAGAAAATTTTGGCCCAAAAGCAAAAAGTGAGAAATCATTTCTATAATAGAAACATGGCCCAAAAACATAAGTGTTATCATGCATGGCCTTCGCTAATCCTTGTTTCGGATATGTAAATGGGGAATTTAGGATCACTAGCTAGGGTTGTCAACTAGTCTTGGGTTTGTTTGGTCATAACATATATATGAAGCCCAAAACCAAAATTGACTATATATGTACTTGATCCTCATAGCCAAGACAAGCAAGATAGATCATTTAATAATCAATCCTTAAGGCCCTTAATTGATGTACTAAACCATTTATTTTTTTGCTTCAAGGTATTAGGATATATAGATTAATTAATAACTTCTTAATTGATGATATAATATATATATATATATATATATATCCTTGAGTGGCCTTTACATAGTTTGGTTTTGAGTTGTTGTACATTGGGGATCTAACCAATCAACATATCGGATCAAGTGGGTTGGACCGGGTCGACCCACTTGATCAATAAAACTTCATATCCTATAAAAAGAAAATCACATAGTTTTAATTAAGAGGAAATTACACTCTCCCTCCTTGTATGTTTCAAGTATTACATAACACTCCCCTATGAAGTTTGAAATTATACCCCCCTCCCTCGTAAGTTCTAGATTCTATCAATCGTACCCTAACCGTGAGTGAGGCACCGTTTAAGTGTATTACACTTTTTACATAAAATCCCAAAATGCCCCCAACTTATTACCGTCTTCGTCCATTAGAAGAACGATGGTTTCTGAACTCTTCCTCCTCATTCCACCATGGATTCTGAACTTTTGAAATCGAAGGTGGTTCATCTCCAAAGTTTTGGTGATCGACGGTGGTTCATCTCATTTGCTATTGAAGATATTATATCTTGTTGAAGATTGGAGTTGTTAATCGATGAAGATCTCAGGGCTTTGAGAGAGAGTTGGGTATTTGTTTGAATCGAAAGCTTACAGGGTTCGTCATATCTCAACTGAAACTTGTATTGGCATGAATCCTGCGTGAAGGAGAGGCTGAAAAGAAAGATGATTATAGCCTGTTTTTTATTGTTTTAGTAGGTTGAGTTCTGGAAGCTTTTTTTTGCTTTCTACTGGTGTTTCTCTGGGTTTTCCATTTTTTTTTTCTTTACTTGTTTTATCTTTTCAGCTTTAGGGTTTTCGAGTTTCATTTCGATTCGCTCGGTCTCAGCGGAAGTCTACCGGTTGTTTCCATTTATAGGTTTTTGATTCATTCTTTACTCCGTCTTCATCCCTAGTCTTCTTCGTTTTTGGATCTTTGTTCGTTTTTCTTTCTCCTTTTCTCCGGTTATGTTTTTAATGGATCGATTTTATCATTTTTGGTTTGATGTTTGGAATTTGATAGCTACATTGTACCAAGATAAGGTGCTTTCTGTAATGCCCTTTCTATCTTGAAATGCGAAGCTGTAGCAAAATAGATCGATCTAAGAAGTTTACTAGCCAGTTGTGAGATTTTCATCTTTGTCGACAGATCTGCTTACCAAATTTCTTACATTCTTATTCTTCGATTTTACTTTAAAAAAAAAGAAAAAGAGTTCTGGAAGAAACGGTTTTGTGATGCAGAAGTTCTTGAGGTTGAGGTTGGACAATCTATGATCCTCATCTTTGCGTTTGTTATTGTAGCTCTTAGGGTTTGTAATGAATCATCGGCAGAGGAGTGCATGAGGGATTTGATCTGTTTTCTATGTTGTATCAAGATATGCAAGAGAGTGACGAGAGATTTTGGGCTTGTGATCCGAAGCAGGGGTAGGTGGGGGAAATGTGGTTGATTTTAGCGACGACTGGTACCCGGTTTTTGAGTTCTTTGATCGTTTCTCAGCAGAAGAGGGAGCATAGAGCTGATTTTTGAGTTGATCGAAGAAACTTTGGAGATCGGAGTTGATCGGAGATTGGAGTTGATCGGAGATCGGCCTTATATTTCTCTGCTTATCTCTCAAACTAGAAAGTCGTCTCTTTCTCTTCTTTTTCTTTGTTGGTTTTGTTCGCAAGACGGCACAGATGTTGTAGTTGTTCTTCGTCGTAGCCTTCTCGGCGGTGCCTTAGACGCTCTACGTTCCACCGATTCGAAGCTTGAATCTCTTTGTGGAGACAATAGAGACTCTTCTGAGACAGAGCACAGAGTACACAGTTAGGCTGTATCCTCGAATTCGGCTCGCTTGTTCCAGGATCCTGGCTTATGTGCTTCGTATCAAGAATTCGATACCCCAGCTTCTACCCTTTTCTATACTTTGTAAAGTTTGCATTTTTGGGGGAAAAGCTTTAACCATGTTTTGCTTTTAGGATTTTAATTGTTTGATTTGTAAA
>CM040961.1:61304940-61323023 GCA_022985045.1 Macadamia tetraphylla | reverse complement strand
TAAGCTTCAAAATCAAATACCAAATTGAGTCAAAAGAAACCCAAAGATCGATCCAGATTTATCCAATTAGAAATTAGATTTTTGTCACATCCATTAGCACTGTCTCGAAGCTGGATGCGCTGGCAGACATCTGTCATCATGTCTTAAAACTCTCTCACGTTTTCCCATTTTCTTTATTTATTTTTATATTTTACCAGTCAGCGTCACCGATCACCAAATCACCGATCACCGTCCTAACGAGTCATGGAATTTTAAAATCCTCCAAATGTCAACTTCTCTCTCTCTCCCCCACGATTCTCTATAGATATAAAAATAATATTCCAAATATATATTTTCCACCGGAAACCATGAAGCCAAACGGTAATCCAATTCAGGTTGTTCCCATTGTATTAATTAAAGAGGAAATTACACTCCTTCCTATATGTTTCAAGTATTACACTTAGATCTCTTTAGAAGTTTGAAATTACAATCGCACCCTATGCTGTTAACTCTGATAGAAGTTCATGTTAAATGACTCATTTAACCCTTCCTTTTAAAAAAAAACACTCTTGAGAGCCGATCGAGGGTTCATCAATTTGGATTTCTTGAGATGTTGGAGGAGAGGGTGCTAACTCCGATCTCCAATCTCTGATCAAGTGTTTTCCTGAGTTAGACTCACAGCATCTCCAATTCCCAAATCATCAAAACAGAGACCCAGATTCAAAAGAAAAGGGAAATCAGGACAATTACCAAATAGAAAGGGAGGGTAGGATGGTGTGGGGTGGGGTGGGGAGAATTCCAATAAAACTGATAAGAGAAGAAGAAAAGGAGAAGAAAGATAGGTGAATAGAAAAGAAGGAAGGATATTATCAAACGGAAATTGATGTATTACTTTACTTGGGAAGAACGACCTCCGTTTACAAATCAAACAATTAAAATCCTAAAAGCAAAACATGGTTAAAGCTTTTCCCCCAAAAATGCAGACTTTACAAAGTATAGAAAAGGGTAGAAGCTGGGGTATCGAATTCTTGATACGAAGCACATAAGCCAGGATCCTGGAACAAGCGAGCCGAATTCGAGGATACAGCCTAACTGTGTACTCTATGCTCTGTCTCAGAAGACTCTCTATTGTCTCCACAAAGAGATTCAAGTTTCGAATCGGTGGAACGTAGAGCGTCTAAGGCACCGCCGAGAAGGCTACGACGAAGAACAACTACAACATCTGTGCCGTCTTGCGAACAAAACCAACAAAGAAAAAGAAGAGAAAGACACGACTTTCTAGTTTGAGAGATAGGCAGAGAAATATAAGGCCGATCTCCGATCAACTCCAATCTCCGATCAACTCCGATCTCCAAAGTTTCTTCGATCAACTCAAAAATCAGCTCTATGCTCCCTCTTCTGCTGAGAAACGATCAAAGAACTCAAAAACCAGGTAGCAGTCGTCGCTAAAATCAACCACATTTCCCCCACCTACCCCTGCTTCGGATCACAAGCCCAAAATCTCTCCTTACTCTCTTGCAAATCTTGATACAACATAGAAAACAGATCAAATCCCTCATGCACTCCTCTGCCGATGATTCATTACAAACCCTAAGAGCTACAAGAACAAACGCAAAGATGAGGATCATAGATTGTCCAACCTCAACCTCAAGAACTTCTGCATCACAAAACCGTTTCTTCCAGAACTCTTTTTTTTTTTTTTAAAAGTAAAATCGAAGAATAAGAATGTAAGAATTTTGGTAAGCAGATCTGTCGACAAAGATGAAAATCTCACAACAACTGGCTGGTAAACTTCTTAGATCGATCTATTTTGCTACAGCTTGGCATTTCAAGATAGAAAGGGCATTACAGAAAGCACCTTATCTTGGTACAATGTAGCTATCATATTCCAAACATCAAACCAAAAATGATAAAATCGATCCATTAAAAACATAACCGGAGAAAAGGAGAAAGAAAAACGAACAAAGATCCAAAAACGAAGAAGACTAGGGATGAAGACGGAGTAAAGAATGAATCAAAAACCTATAAATGGAAACAACCGGTAGACTTCCGCTGAGACCGAGCGAATCGAAATGAAACTCGAAAACCCTAAAGCTGAAAAGATAAAACAAGTAAAGAAAAAAAAAATGGAAAACCCAGAGAAACACCAGTAGAAAGCAAAAAAAAAGCTTCCAGAACTCAACCTACTAAAACAATAAAAAACAGGCTATAATCATCTTTCTTTTCAGCCTCTCCTTCACGCAGGATTCATGCCAATACAAGTTTCAGTTGAGATATGACGAACCCTGTAAGCTTTCGATTCAAACAAATACCCAACTCTCTCTCAAAGCCCTGAGATCTTCATCGATTAAGAACTCCAATCTTCAAAAAGATATAATATCTTCAATAGCAAATGAGATGAACCACCGTCGATCACCAAAACTTTGGAGATGAACCACCTTCGATTTCAAAAGTTCAGAATCCATGGTGGAATGAAGAGGAAGAGTTCAGAAACCATCGTTCTTCTAAAGGAAGAAGACGGTAATAAGTTGGGGGCATTTTGGGGTTTTACGTAAAAAGTGTAATACACTTAACGGTGCCTCACTCACGATCAGGGTACGATTGATAGAATCTAGAACTTACGAGGGAGGAGAGTACAATTTCAAACTTCATAGGGGAGTGTTATGTAATATTTAAAACATACAAGGGAAGGGGAGTGTAATTTCAAACTTCGTAGGGGAGTGTTATGTAATGTTTGAAACATACAAGGGAAGGGGAGTGTAATTTCCTCTTAATTAAAACTAGGTGGTTTTCTTTTTATAGGATATGAAGTTTTATTAATCAAGTGGGTCGACCCGGTCCAGCCCACTTGATCCGATATGTTGATTAGTTAGATCCCCAATGTACAACAACTCAAAACCAAACTATGTAAAGGCCACTCAAGGATATATATATCATCAATTAAGAAGTAATTAATTAATCTATATATCCTATTACCTTGAAGCAAAAAAATAAATGGTTTAGCAAATCAATTAAGGGCCTTAAGGATTGATTATTAAATGATATATCTTGCTTGTCTTGGCTATGAGGATCAAGTACATATATAGTCAATTTTGGTTTTCGGCTTCACGTATATGTTCTGACCAAACAAACCCAAGACTAGTTGACAACCCTAGCTAGTGATCCCAAATTCCCCATTTACATATCCGAAACAAGGATTAGCGAAGGCCATGCATGATAACACTTATGTTTTTGGGCCATGTTTCTATTATAGAAATGACTTCTCACTTTTTGCTTTTGGGCCAAAATTTTTTGAACAAAAAATATGTTATGTGTTTAATACATCAATTAAGGAATACATAATTTTTTTTTCAGTATAAAGTTTTGACAAACTATTGCAAATTATAGCTGCAGTCCAACGACAGGCTACAATGAGTTTTAGTATGTTGTTGGTTATTGGCATTGGTTGATATAATATAAGGTGTCTAAAATTGACATAAGTTAACTTTTAGTATAATATTAGCATGCTTTATTTATTTGTTTAATTAATTAATTGCTTCTCTTAAATTAATTGCAATACCCCTGGATAATGTTTATAGAGTTCTTATGCAGGCTGGGAATAATTACCAGGAATCGAGTGAAAATATCGTAATAACATTAATAGTTATGGGCAATGATCTGTGAAGAGAAACTTGCACCTCTCATGGAGTTAAGTACACAAGAAGAAAGAGATTACTTTAAAGAGTGGAAGCGAGCTAATAAGGTCTGTCTTGCCATAATAAAAGGGCATATAAGTCAAACCATCAAAAGCTCAATCCCAGATTGTGATTTGGCAATTGATTATCTTGAAGCTGTGGATGAGCAATTTGTCAATTTGTCAAGTCATATAAGTCCATAACTATGACCCACATTGAGAAATTTAACTCCATCAAATATGACAGAACCACAGGAGTGAGGGCATATATTGGGGAAATGAGAGATATAGTGGCTTAGCTGAAGGCACTTAAGGTGGTTCCACCAGATAATAATCTGGTATGCCATGTTTTAAATTCTCTTCCTAAGGAGTTTATTGGCATAAAGACCTCCTATAATACACAGAAAAGTGAGTGGTCAATTAATGACTTAGCTCACATTTGTGTTGAGGAGGAAGACAGATTGAAGAGAGATTCAAAAGTAGAAAGTACAAATCTAACAACTACTAAGTATAAAGGACAATCCAACAAATTCAAAGGGAAGACAGACAAAGGGAATTGCCTATAAAGACTGACGGCATGAAGGCTTTTGCAAAGTGTTTCTTCTACAGGAAACCAAGACATCAAAGAAGGATTGTGCCAAATACAAGCGTGGTTAGAAAAAAAATGTCATGCCCGTTCACATAGAACCGGATAGGTAACGAGGTTCCCTCGAGTAACCCAAAACCACTAGGATCATCGATCTGATAACCACGACGACAAGTCACAAGTGATCAATAAAATATAATAATATAACACAGAGGAAGTCTTGTCGTGAATGATTACTTGTAATTCTCCATATACTCTTGATACCCAAATTATTATACATATAATATTTACATGTGGACCCGCAGGCATGATATTTACACAAGGAATTACAATTTAACTATTGAGAGCACAAAAGGAATATAGTAAAGAATCAAAAGAGTACAATAGATGGAATCTGTCACTGTTGCCCTGCAACACAACCCTCACACGGGCAGCCATCATCATGTTTGAATTCTTCAGGGACCCACCAATCCCCCTCTGGGGTTTCATCAGTGGGTCCCAACACAGGTTCCTCTACAGAGTATTCTGCAAAATCACCTAAAAAGGTGTGTACATAAGGGGTGAGCTCACTAGCTCAGTAAATGGAAAGAAAGGCGCACACAAGCAAATGCATTTCAAATGATACTATATGCATGAGATTCATTTTAATCCTATTCCACCTAAACAATCATTCTAGGTCATAGGTAAAGTGCTACTCACAACCACAATGCGCGTATACCCTGGGTTCGAGACACATTCTCCATCCTGCGATACACCTATAGGGTTGTCGGAGAAGGCCCACCATGAGCACTCAGAAAAGTATATCGTGGCCGAACCACAGTAAAAATTAAAAGCAGTATGATTAGCCCTCTGAATATATCACCAAGGTTTTCAATTCTTATAATGATCAGCTAGGCGTACTTCTGACCACCACGGTGATCCGCGATCGACGCTTCTCCCCAGTGATAACCCAACACGTAAACCCCTATTGGGAAGGATCGTAGCACGAGGGAATATGAAATCCTAACCACATGCTCCTACATGAGATATGATAACTACATAGTACTTTCATGTCCCATTCCACGGTATACCAATGCATTTGTTTCCAAGCTGACTATAGCATCTAATCTAGAAATCCCACACATGATCAAAAATCATCGTCATCATCATCATCATCCATCATATGATAAATCCATGTTCAAGATTTCAAGCAAGTAATCATGCATATAGAATTTAAGATACAACATGTTCAGTTCTAAATGCATCATTCATTCATCAATCACATGCATGGGATGGCAATCGGAATGTCAATGTAGTCTATGAATGCGTAGGATCCCAAAAACACTCCAAAAATTAAGTTCAAAGTCCTCTCCCCACTCACCTATTTCCGTAGAAAAATCAGCACTCGCGGTGCAGGTAAGATTTGGAGTGTGAAGATGAGTTTCTCGAAACCTAGCATAGATAAAGGGTTTAGAAATACGTACAAATCGGGACTATAAATGACGTAGGATATGGTCACGATGCGTATAATAGTGTGAAGAAGGTTGTCGGTGAGTTTAAGCTCAAGCAGAGCTCATTTGGACTATAGGTGGGTCATACAGGTAGGTAGGAGAACCCACTTGTGTAGTGCCGGATCGAGCCAGGTCATCTTTGGTGGGTCAGCACCCGGGTCTTACCAGCTAGAACCGGAGGGACGAGGTAGTGGTAGATCACACCGGTGGGTCAGGCACCCGCTGGTCTTACCCATTGGTAGAACTAGAAGTGTAATACCCTACTTCTTAAACCAGTGCGATTTGCGGTTGGCCCGGTTTAATCGTGCGAGGGACGAACTAGAGGAGTTAGGCGGGTTCCTTATGGGCTATGATGGCAAGGGTGACCTTAAACACGGCTGGCCGATAAGTCGAGCCGATGCCGGAAGAGGCAGGAGTGCCAAAGTGTACATGCACCTACCATAAGGCCATGTCTGGACAAAGTAGGTATTATAGCCGTATTTTAAGGTATATCGTATACTACATAAATGCGCTAGGGTGGGGTTGCTGGGGCCGAACTCTGTCAAAATCCCAAGTTTTGGCCCTCAGGTGGGCGGACAGGTGGGTGCACCCACCCACCTGAGTGACCCATCCATGTGCACTATTCAATTATTTAGGAAGTATATATATAGCTTTATGATTTTCTTTTCTTTTCATTTATGACACCCGTACGTTGGTGAGGATAGTAAAGAGGAGAGAGAAAAGAAAGGGAAGAAGAAGGGAAGAGAAGGAAGAGGAAGAAGAGAAGGATTTCAGCGGCACCGAAGCTGATCTTCCCATTCCGGCGCCGGAAGAGTGATCTTCAACTCTAGATCTACATTTGGAGGTAAGCAAAGTCGGGTTCCTTAAACATTCACCATACCCAAGCTTAAACCCTTGATTAGTGAGGGTTTCTTGAGATCTTTAAATCCTCTTTGAAATGATGAATCTAAGGTTTAATAGATGATTTATGTGTTGATCTTGAAGGATTTGAAGAGGTATTGACAAGGTGGAAGAAGCATTGTGGGTTTGAAGTGATTTGGAGGGTTTGAAGTTATTCTTGAGCAAAGAAGGTAAGATGGTTTCCCATCACTTGAATCTAACCTAGATCTAGGTTAGAGCCATCCTATAAGACTTGAGAGTGTGAAGAATGGGTTGGGAAAAGCCCCCATTTGAATCCCCAAAGAATGGAGGAAGTTGGGAAGAAACAGCAGTTTTCCCGCTAAGACCGGTGGGTGGAACCGGTGGGCCATCCAGCCCGCCTGTGAGCACCCACCTGAGAGGGCCGGGGGCTTCGGGCACAATCGGTGGGCCCAACCGGTGGGCCACCCGGCGGGCCCCTACCCACCGGGCCAGACAGCCCACCTGTCTGACCCACCTATGTGGCCTCGAAGGTGATTCTTACATCCGATTGGACCCAAATCGGACGTGCGACCTTCTTTTAACGTTCTAAACATGATTTTGTTATCGGATCTCGTTAATTTTGATCCTATAATGGTGAAGTGCTAATCCCGCTCAATTATGTTAGGTTCACCAAATCCTACCCGTTTAAATGCGGATCTCACCCGTGTCGGCGGAAATCCTTATGCCTTCTAAAGTAAGTGGGGAGAGGACGTTTGCCCTTGTTCAAGGCATTGTTTGGCATTCATTTAATTATATCTAGTCTAGTCATGCCATCATGAATATGCTATGTAGATTAGTCATTCCTCACATTGTTATGCATGTGTGTTATGTTTACTTTCTAAATGCCAATTGAATGAGATGTTTATATGTTGAATGTGAACATAATTGTGCATGATAAATTGATAGACTAGATGCCGTAGTCGGCTTGAAAACGAGTGCATTGGTGGCCCGTGGTATGGGACGCGGTGGCACTATGCAATTATACTATTGTCATATAGGAGCATGCGGTATTAGGATTTTCACCATCCGTTACTCGACCCTTCCCAGAGGTTGAGTGTTGGGTTACCATTTGGGAAGCGTGGTCGCGGTTGTCGGGTCCTTTGTGGCGGTTGAACATAACGCCGTGGTCAATAGACGATCGGCAACCCGGTGGTACATTCAAGAGGGCCAATCGTATTGCTTTTAAATTGATGGAGTCAGCACCTTTAAATTCAGTCATTTACATTTCTGTTGAGAGCCGGTGGACGGCATTGTCTTTACTTTTCCGAGTACTCACGGTGGGCCTTCTCCGACAGCCCTATGGGCGTATCGCGAGATGGAGTTCGAGGCTCGTACCCGGGGTATACGCGCACTGTGGCTGTAGTAGCACTAAAACCGAAGACTTAGTAATGTTGCTTAGGTGGATGTGATTTAAAATGTATAGCATGGCATGTAGTGCATATGATTGTGTTTTGATGTGTGGACTCTTGTGGTCTATCTTACCACTTCTTGGCTAGTGAGCTCATCCCACGGTACCCCTTTTAGATGATTTTACAAGTCATACATCGAGGAGCAGGGTGGGTCCCAGTCGAGTTTTACGAAGATGGTGGTGGACCCCGAGGAGTTAGAGCACGACGATTGCTCGTGTGAGAGTTGTGCTCTGGGACGCAGATTCTGTGACGTCTTGAGCTCCACTTTTGAGGCGAGCTGAGCTCTACCATGTGATCCGAAGTGGGCTCAACCCTTGATGCTGGTGAGCTCTAGCCTTTGATCTAGAGCCAGTGTGTACTTTGATTATTTTGATAATTTCCTTTACATACTTGATATATGAATTGTACTTTTATTGTGTAAATATCATGCCTATGCGTACTAGTTTGTGAAATTTGGTAGCATACGCGTAAAATGGGATTTCAAAATTTTACACACAACACGATAAACAACATATTCAATACGACAAAGATAAAAAGTAACAAGAACCATCACAACCAAACTACACAAGAACTCAACAAATAAATGCACCGAGAGAAAAATCACTATCAAAGATATTATTCCATAAATGAGTCCGATTCGATACAAATACAAGAATGAGAAGAAATGAAATATACAACAAGGTCTACAAAAGGAAAATAGATAAACAGTGGTGTGAGCGAGCTAAGCCCTCCTTGGTCATCGTCGTCATCATCGATGATCACCACGTTAAATCGGAGGCCTAGAGTTGACGTCGAGGCGGTGGTCGTAATAGTCAAACCTCGCGTTCACCAGCCGTACCGCCCTCTGTAGTCAGCCAAAGTCGGCAGACATGGCGTTAGTCGTGGTGCTCAAGTCCTGGCCCGGTGGAAAGGAGTTCTCAAAGTAGCCCTCTCGGGATCGTTCCTCCTGGAGGCACTCTCGTCCAGCCATCTTAGTAACTGAACTTGGCCATCCTGTAAGGCCCGCATGGTGGACATCATGCCCTTGAAATCGTACGCACCACCCTCAGGTGGTGGGGCTCTATGCGGTGAGGCTGCAGCTCTGGAGGAACTAGGACCGGGGTCTCTTGACTCCTGAGGTATGTCACCACCCACCAGATCATCCCCCTCATCCTCCTCGCTGGACTCCTCCTCCATGAGGACATCCTCCATAGGGGCAGCCCTCCTACCCCTACCCCTCGAGGCTCCTGCTCTGGAGGTGTATCCATGAGGTATGGAGACCCATCCTCGGGAGGTTACTCTGTCGAACCTATCGCGAGTCTTCCCTCCCTGCCGCTCGAGGTCCACCCGAAGCTCAAAGATCCTAGTGAGGATCATGCCATAGGGGAATCCTCCATCCTCTGGGTGGGAAGTGTGGTGCTCCATCATCTTGAGAATGATGTACGGGAGGCATAAGTGCTCGACACCTCCCTCTGTGGCCGTGTAGATGCAGTACGCGATGAAGGTCGCCATGAAACCCACCTGGTTTCGATGACCTCCTCTGGGAAGCAGGTTGAACTGGACCAACTGGGTAAATAAACGAACCTCGGGGTAGAAGGACGTCTCGGACTCCGGACAGGTACTGCTACCGCAGATGGTCTCGTAGATGAAGTCCGGCGTCTCCAGGCTCATGAATGGTCCCAGAGGAGGTCGACCCCCTTCACCAAGCTGCCTATGGTGAACTCCCCATATGGATAAGACACCTCAAAGTTGCAGTAGAACCGGCGGACTAGCTGCTCGTAGCATGGTCGGTCTACGTGGAGGATAGAATCCCAGCCCAGTGCTGAGAACCTCTCCTGAAGCTGAGCCTTGTGGAAGTCGTCGACAACCACGGTCTTCTCCATCATCACCGACCTCTTTAGGAAAATCGGCCAGTTGGCTGCTGCCTCTGCACTAAGGAAGAGCTCCTCATCATAGTCTGTAGGGTCAGACCGGGCAGGTCCGGGTCTCCCTGTGCAGGGGGCTGAAGAGCTTTTCCACACTCTTCCGCTTAGAAGCGGTAGTCTTACGTCTAATGCCAGAGGAAGAGGGTCCCTTGCCGGTGCGAGACGACATCCTGGCCAGAAGAAAAGAAAGTGGGGTGAGTAAAGAAAGGAAAATGACAGCAGTAAAAGGGAAACCCAAAACTCAAATCCTCGCAAAATGGAAACGGCGACAAGCTAGAAATGATAGGGAGCCAATAGATGATGCAAGGTAGGTGACAAAGCGGGGATACATGATAAAACAACAAAATGACAGCAAAGAGCACATTTAACAAGGAGGGATTCGATTCCGATGCGTAAATTCAAACACAACGGAGTACAACTTGAAACCATAGGTCTAAGACGAAATGCATTGGTAGCGGGATCACGAAAGTACAAAAACATACCCCAATAGACTATGGAGGTCCACGAATACAAGTATGTGATGAAGATCAAGGAAACCAATACAAAAGAGGGGTTTTTCATGGGAATATATGGGGATTCCAAGTATAATGGACAATTCATGAAATCTATAGCATGTTAAGTACAAATCAAGTGAAATGCATCACAAAGGAATCATCAATTGGAGAAAAAGAGCTAGAATTGAAGAAATCCCCAAATTTGGAAACCTAGGGCACGATTTGGGGTTTTTCTCCAAATGAGGAGATAAAATACTAATAAACTACAATGACCACAAGAGAAACATCACAATCACGTGGCAATACTATTCTATGGAGAAAAATATGGAAAGAAAGCCTAGATTAAAGCCTACATGGATTTACCCCCAAGTGAAAATTCAGGAAAGAGGAGAAAAAGAAACTTACTTGAAGGAGGGAGTTGAATCTTCTCAAAAGCGTCGAGTTGATGAGTAAAATCGAGTAGAAGCGCCGGAGACCTCCAAGATCTCCCAAGGAAGAGGGAGAGAGAAAGGAGTTAGGAAGAGACAAGGCAGGCAGGGTGCAGCAGGGCCTGTTAGTGTTTACTCAGGGCAGGACCGGGCCCCTACCCACCGGTGCCACCCGTCGGTTTGGGGTACTGGGACCGGCGGGCTCGATCGGCGGGCCCCTACCCGCCGGTGCAGCCCACCGGTTGTGAAAATTTGGAAAATTTTTGAAAATTTTTCCCCTCCTCCTAGCATGATTATAGTGATTCTTATTATTGATATTGTGTTATGGTCAAGTGGGACCATTGACGTACCTGTTGGGGCATTAGCCCTGTATCTCGAAAATTAAATTACGGTTAATTTCAGACTATCATACACTACAATACCTTATGTGATGGCATATATTTGTGTGCCGAAATCAATTCTATGGTGTTTAACCAATATGGTGTGTGATATGTTCCAGGTATAGGGATACGATGGTACGTACTAGATCCGGTAGTAATGCCCGAGGTACTACCTCGCGGGGTCCTCGTCCGGTCGGTTGACCACAAAATCCCAGGAGGTCCCGCTCTGTGGGGCAAACCTCACCTCCACTACCTCCAGAGACCCTTGGTCAGGGTGGGGCACATGGGGACCCACCTAAGACTACACTCCTGGACCCTCCACGGTCATTACTAGGAGATGTTGCTACTATAATTCAGCAGTCTAGCAGGCTTTGAAACAAATGCTTGACGACAAAGCATTTATGGCGCTATTCGACAGGTTGGACTTTTCTCAATCGGGTCAACCTCCCCGGTACTCACTCCACAAGACCGCTGTAGGATCGGGGCGGGACCACAAGGGAGGTACACCTCAATTCCACCATTCAATATTCCTCGTTATGGGATGCCTCCTCCATACTCCTACTATCACCTTATGCTCCTAACTTCCCGGTGGGAATAATCGTCAAGGGTAGTGGAGTTATTCAAGGGAACTTACCACTGTATTCTCTAAGGTGGGGGTGATCCTCTGGAACGGACCAATGGATCCAAGAATTAGAAAAATATTTGAGGTGCTTGGTGCGGGATGCGAGAAACTCATTTGTCTTTGGTTGCAACTTAGAAGGAGGCAAATTCTTGGTGGCAAGCCTCCAAGCCCATATTGTTGGCTGCCCATCGAGAACCCATTTGGGAGGCAGTTCAAGGAGTTGTTCTTGGACAACCACTATCCTCATGACTTGAGGGACCATAGGAGGCGGAGTTCATGGCCTTAACTCAAGGAGGTAAGGCTGTCCTTGAATACCAACAACAATTAGAGTTTGTTCCATTTTTACCCCAAGGCATATGAGGACAAGCTGAAGAGAGGCGGAGGTTCCTAAAAGGCCTAAAAGCATCTATTGGAGTCTCTTGAGGTCTTGGATTTGACCGAATATGGCCGGATTTGCGAAGGCCAAGACCATGGAGGATAAGCAAAGGGAGCAGGTCCCTCACCTGGGTATGGAAGAGAACAAACCCATTTTGGATATGGGAAATTCCTCCAAAGCACGGATCGTGCAGTTACGGGCCTATGTATAGGCAGCCCTATAAGCCATCGGCTACCCTCCTAGACCAGTTGGGGGTTGGGTTCCACCTCTTTTCGCCGAACCTTGGTGTGGCACCCTCTGACTCAAGGCCACCTCGACCTCCATCCATGTGGGTCAAGTGCAGAGGCCCCACCCGTTCCGACGTCTCGATTGTTTGCTTGCGCCATTCTTATGGGCATTATACAAAAGGATGTCGGGCAGACCATTGCCCTCCATCGACCCTCTGCGTACCGACCTCCCTTAGCTTGGGGAATCAACATGAGGAAGGATGTATGCTCTGTCGGTGAGGAAGGCGAGGCCGATCACAATGATGGCGGTACATTTTAAATTAAGAAATTTATTATGATTAATATTGATGACCTGAAATTATATGCATTGTTACACTAGGTATCCTACCCATATCGGTATACGACCTATGTTTTATTCGATTAGGAGCTACTCATTCATTCGCATCTAAAGTTAATGGAGAAACTTGGATGTCACCGAGATCCTAGATCACGGAATGATTGTTAGTATGCCTATTGGTAAAGTTACACAGTTGAAGGAAGTGTATGGGCCGTGCCCAGTGGAAATTAGTGGAAAGAAGTTTGAAGCACAACTCATCAAATTCAATATGTAGAATTTTGATGTTATCTTTGAGTATGGATTGGTTGTCGACTCATCGAGCCAATGTGATGTGTCTTTGAAAAGCTGATTAGGGTGACGGATGCGAAGGGAAAGAATTGGTATACCGAGCGGATAAAATGAAAAGGGTGAGAAGGTCTTTGTCTCTACTCTTCAGCGGTAAAATTGCTAGAAAGTGGATGTCGGGGTTACTTAGCATGGTCTTGATGTTGATGCAAGGATTACACCTCTAGAAGAGGTAAGAGGTGGTTAAAGAGTTTCCGAGCGTCTTCCCGGATGATCGATGCATTTACCACGATAGAGAGTTGGAGTTTGCCATAGATTTGACTCCGGAGCAGCTCTAGTATCTAAGGCTCCATACGAGGATGGCACCTGAATTGAAGGAGTTCAGATGGTTCGGGAACTATTGGAAAAGGGTTTATTACCCAAGTGTTTCACCTTGGGTGCCCGTGTTGTTTGTCAAGAAGAAGATGGCCTTCGTATGTGCATAGATTACGGGAGTTAAATAAGCTAACCATTAAGAACGGTATCCATTGCCACGCATTGATGACCTATTTGACCCGATTCGAGGGAGCGAGTATTTTCAAAGATAGACCTTGGTCCGGCTATTATCAGCTCAAGATAAAAAGCGGTGATATATCCAAAACAACATTTAGGACTCGTACGGTCACTATGAGTTCCTAGTGTTATCTTCGGGTCAACCAATGCAGCGCCTTCATGGATCTAATGAATCGAGTATTTCAAGATGTGCTTGATAAATGGGTAATTGTATTTATTGGGACATCTTGATCTACTCCAAGACCGAAGAGGAGCACTCAACACTTGAGAATGGTGTTACGAGAGGTTTGAGAACAACAGTTGTTTGCCAAGTACAACAAGTGTGAATTAAAGCTTGAACAAGTTGGATTCACAGGGCGTAGTGTCTAAAGCGAATCAAGTAGATCTGATAAGGTGAAAGCAGTAGTGGAATAGGAAAGCCCCAGAATGTCACTTTGAAATTAGAAGCTTCTTGGGTTTGGTTTGGATACTCTGGCGTTTCATTGAAATTTAGCCGAATCTAGCACCAATGACCAAGTTGACTAAAAAGGGTGTGAAATTATTTGGCGGAGGATTGTGAGAAGAGCTTCCGGAATTGAAAGAAAGGTTGGTGCGGCCCGTGCTAACTATTCCACGAAGCCAGTGAATGCGATCTATACCGATGCTTCCAAAGTTAGTTTGGGTTGTGTTCTCATGCAGCGATAGCGTAATAAGCGTATGCATCCGACAACTAAAGGAGTATGAGGCGAATTACCCTCATGACTTGGAACAGTTGCGGTCATTTTGCCCTTAAGATCTGGCGACATTATTTGTATGGTGAAGTGATGAGATATCTGATGATCACAAAAGCACAATACTTCTTCACCGAAGGATTTGAACATGAGGCAAGAAGATGGCTTGAACTCATGAAGGATTATATCGACATTCATATCATCCGGAAAGGCTAATGTAGTGGCGGATGCATTGAGTGGAAGACCGTTGTCGCTCTCATATTAGCGATCGCCCACCACTCGTGCAAGGCGATGCTAATGGATGAAACCCTCTTATATGAAGGGGCAACCTTAGAGCTTGAACCTCAACGGAAAACCTTAAATGGTTGGTTGTATCCTTGGCCGGCTCTGAGGTGCATCCGGCTATTAGGCAAGAGGTAATACGAAACAACCTTTGGATCACGAATTGCGGGATCGAGTTAAGGTTCAAGATTAAACAATGAGCGACCAGATTTTGTTCTAGCGGTGATGGGGCATTGATGTTTGAAGCGATTGTGTGTACGATGATTTGGATATACAAGACAAGATAGTGAGAAGAAGCACACACTCAAGTACTCACTTCACCAGGAAGTACCAAGATGTACAAAGACCTCAAACAAAGTTCTTGGTGGCCAAAATGAAAGTCACCATAGCTCGTATGTGGCGACTTGTCTTACTGCCCGGAAAGTAAAGAGAGGCATCGACCTTATGGTACTCTTCACCACTCCAGTGCAGAATGGAAGTGGGAAAGGATTACAATGGACTTAGTCACGGACTACCAAGTACACCTAAGGGAATGGGCCATGATATGGGTGATCGTTGATCGACTTACCAAGGCCTCATTTCATTCCCATCAAAACCAAGTTCTCTATGGCCAAACTAGCACAACTTTACATGGACAACATAGTGCGCTTACATGGAGTGCCGGTGAGCATTGTTTTGGAATAGGGACCCAAGGTTCCTTCTAGATTTTGGAAAAGCTTACAGGTGCTTTGGGATCACAATTGAATTTAGTCGCTTTTCACCCACAGACGGATGGTCGGTCGGGCGAACCATCTGGATATTAGAGGACATGCTCGGGGCATGTACAATGGAGATAGTGGCGATTGGGAAGAATATATACCTCTTATGGAGTTTGCATATAACAATAGTTACCAAGCTACAATTGGGATGGCTCCTATGAGGCGTTATATGGCGAAAGTCTTGAGAACTCCTTTGTATTGGGATGAGGTAGGTGAGCGTCGAATGTTAGGACACGAGATGATCAGATGACTTGTGACAAAGTCGGCGTTATTAGAAGAGCGGATTAAAGCAGCTCAGTCCGTCAAAAGAGCTATCCGGACACCGGAAAGACATTGAATTTCAGCCGGGAGAAAAGGTATTTCTCAAGATCTCTCCTACTAAAGGGTTGCAAAGGTTTCCGAAAGGGAAGTTGAGCCTAAGATACATTGGACCATTTGAGATCTTATCCGGGTTGGCTCGTTAGCCTACATGCTTGCTTTGCCACCTTCACTTGGGGATGTTCATAATGTATTCCATGTATCCATCTTTGAAGCGATATGTTCATGACCCCTCTCATGTATTACCCGTGGAGCGGAATACCTTGAGTGACATGACCTATGCGAGAACAATCGGCTGAAATTTTGGACGAAGGTGAAAACCCTTCATAACGCTCCATTTCCTATGTAAAGGTGCGATGGGCTGATCATTCACTTGAAGAAGCATCTTGGGAGGTAGAGGATGAAATGCAAGCCAAGTACCCTCATCTTTTTGATCAACCCAGTGCAAATTTAGGATGAAATTTTTGAGAAGGGGGTAATGTAATACCCTACTTCTTAAACCAGTCGATTCGTGATTGAACCGGTTTAACAGTGCGAGGACCGAACGGAGGGAGTTAGGCGGGTTCCTTATGGGCTATGATGGCAAGGGTGACCTTAAACACCGGCTGGCCCGACAAGTCCGAGCCGTGCGGAAGAGGCAGGAGTGCCCAAGCCGTGTACATGCACCTATCATAAGGCCATGTGCGGATAAAGCGAGTATTATAAGAGTATTTTAAGGTATATCGTATATACTACATAAATGCGCTAGGGTGGGGTTAGCGTTAGGCCGAACTCATCAAAATCCCAAGTTTTGGCCCTCAGGTGGGTGGACAGGTGGGTGCACCCACCCACCTGAGTGACCCATCCATGTGCACTATTCAATTATTTAGGAAGTATATATATAGCTTTATGATTTTCTTTTCTTTTCATTTATGACACCTGTACGTTGGTGAGGATAGTAAAGAGGAGAGAGAAAAGAAAGGGAAGAAGAAGGGAAGAGAAGGAAGAGGAAGAAGAGAAGGATTTTAGCGGTGCCAAAGCTGATCTTCCCATTCCGGCGCCGGAAGAGTGATCTTCAACTTTAGATCTACATTTGGAGGTAAGCAAAGTCGGGTTCCTTAAACATTCACCATACCCAAGCTTAAACCCTTGATTCGAGTAGGGTTTCTTGAGATCTTGTAAATCCTCTTTGAAATGATGAATCTAAGTTTTAATAGATGATTTATGTGTTGATCTTGAAGGATTTGAAGAGGTATTGACAAGGTGGAAGAAGCATTGTGGGTTTGAAGTGATTTGGAGGGTTTGAAGTTATTCTTGAGCAAAGAAGGTAAGATGGTTTCCCATCACTTGAATCTAACCTAGATCTAGGTTAGAGCCATCCTATAAGACTTGAGAGTGTGAAGAATGGGTTGGAAAAAACCGCCATTTGAATCCCCAAAGAATGGAGGAAGTTGGGAAGAAACAGCAGTTTTCCCACCAAGATCGGATTTTGGAACGGTGGGCCATCCCCCTGTGACACCCACCAGAAGGCGGGGGCTTGGCACAACCGATGGGCCCAATCGATGGGCCAACCCGGGCCCTAATCCGGTCGGTGGTGGGTAGGACGTGGGCGGCAGCCCTGGCCCACAAATGGGCCGGGTGATTCTTACGTCGATTGGACCCAAATGGACGTCGACCCTTTAACATTCTAAACATGATTTTGTCATCGATCTGTTAATTTTGATCCTAGAATGGTGAAGTGCTAACCCGCTCAATTATGTTAGGTTTACCAAATCCTACCCGTTTATGGATCTCACCGTCACGAAAATCCTTATGCGCTTCTGGAAAGTGGGGAAGGCGTTTGGCCTTATTCAAGGCATTATTTGGCATTCATTTAATTATATCTAATCTAGTCGGGCCATCATGAATATGCTATTAGATTAGTCATTCCTCACATTTTATGCATGTGTGCTATGTTTATTTTCTAAATGCCAATTGAATGAGATGTTTATATGTTGAATGTGGACATCATTGTGCATGATGCATTAATAGACTAGATCCGTGGGCGGCTTAAAGCAAGTGCATTGGTGGCGTGGTATGGGCCTTGGTGGCACTATGCAATCGTACTATTGTCATATAGGAGCATGCGGTATTAGGATTTTCACCATCCGTTACTGACCCTTAGCGGGGTTGAGGGTTGGGTTACCATTTGGGGAAATTTGGTGGTTGTCGGTCCTTTGTGGGGGTTTTAAAAATAACGCCGGGTCAATAGACGTCGGCAACCCATGGTACATTCAAGAGGGCCAATCGTCTTTGCTTTTAAATTCTTGGCACCTTTAAATTCGGTCATTTACATTTTTTGAGAGCGGTGGATGGCATTGTCTTTACTTTTCCAGTACTCACGGTGGGCCTTCT
>CM040961.1:61292731-61304840 GCA_022985045.1 Macadamia tetraphylla | reverse complement strand
CGGGCCCTCCCACCCTACAGCCGGCCCTGTGGAGTGAGTACCCGGGAGGCTGACCGTTGAGAAAAGTCCAATCTTGTTGAATAGCGCTATAAATGCTTGCGTGTCAAGCATTTGTTGCGAAAAGCCCGTATGACTGCTGAATTATAGTAGCAACATCTTTCGTGTGATAACCGTGGAGGGTCCGAGTGTAGTCATAGGTGGGTCCCCATGTGCCCCACCCCACCAAGGGTCTCGGAGGTGGTGGAGGTGAGATTTGCCCCACAGAGCGGGACCCCCGGGATTTTGTGGTCGACCGACCGGACGAGGACCCCGCGAGGTACCTCGGCATTACTACGGATCTAGTACGTACCATCGTATCCCTGTACCTGGAACATATCACACACCATATTGGTTAAACACCATAGAATTGATTTCGACACACAATTATATGCCATCACATAAGGTATTGTAGTGTATGATAGTCCGAAATTAACCGCAATTTAAATTTTCCCGAGATACAGGCCAATGTCTAACAGTGTGTCAATGGTCCCACTTGACCATAACACAATATCAATAATAAGAAGCACTATAATCATGCTAGGAGGAGGGAAAATTTTCCAAAATTTTTAAATTTTCACAACCGTGGCTGCACCTGGTAGGGGCTCCGTCCCAAAGGCTCAAACCGGCGGGTGAGAGCACCGTTATCACCCCCTCGCTCACGTAATCCGTTAAGGACCGGTTAACACCGTTAACCCAAACTCGCCAGATCATCGACATCAGATTCCACCACAAGATACACACAACTAATATAAGCTCATCGATCACGGAAGACTAAGTTTTACTGTGAATAATCCCATAATACTTGATACCCGAATTGTGATACAATAATTATATACATGTGGGCAAGGCATGATATTTACACAATAAAAGTACAATTCATATATCAAGTATGTAAAGGAAATCATCAAAATACTCAAAGTACACAGATCGGCTCTAGAACAAAGGCTAGAGCTCAACTCGCATCAAGGGTTGAGCCCAATTGATCACATAGAAGAGCTCACCGGCCTCAAGTGGAGATCAAGACGCCCCCAACGTGGAGCTCAGCTGCCTCGTAATCTGGGTCCAAGAACACGTCTAGCACGAGCAACAGGCCCGTGCTCCTACTCCTCGTGGGTCCACCACCCTCTTCAGAAACTCGAATGGGGACCCACCCTGTGCTCCTCGGATGTATGACCAAAATCATCTAAAAAGGGTGTACACATGGGATGAGCTCACTAGCTCAAGAGTAGAAAGATGGACTACACAGCAGTCCACACATCAAACCACAATCATATGCACTACATGCCATGCTATACATTTTAAATCACATCCACCTAATCAACATTACTAAGTCCTTGGTTTTAGTGCTACTACACACAAGGGCGATACTCCGCACGAGCCGCGAACTCCCTCCCCGCGATATGCCCATAGGGTCTGTCGAGAAGGCCCACCATGAGTACTCGTAAAAGTAAAGACAATGCCGCCCACCGCTCTCAACAAAATGTAAATGATGAAAATAAAGGTGCCGACTCCCAAGAATTTAAAAGCAAGACGATTGGCCCTCTTGAATGTACCACCGGGTTGCCACTGTCCTACATGACCACGGCGTTATGTCTAACCGCCACAAGGACCCGACAACCGCGACTCATCGCTTCCCCAAATGATAACCCAACACCTTAACCCCTGTTGGGAAGGGTCATAGCACGGGATGGTGAAAATCCTAATACCGCATGCTCCTATATGACAATAGTACGATTGCATAGTGCCACCGCGTCCCATTCCACGGGCCACCAATGCACTCGTTTCCAAGCCGACTACGGCATCTAGTCTATCAATGCATCATACACCATGATGTCCACATTCAACATATAAACATCTCATTCAATTGGCATTTAGAAAGTAAACATAACACACATGCATAACAATGTGAGGAATGACTAATCTACATAGCATGTTCATGATGGCATGACTAGACTAGATATAATTAAATGAATGCCAAACAATGCCTTGAAACAAGGCCAAACGTCCTCTCCCCACTTACTCAGAAGGATAAGGATTCCTGCTCGGTGACGGTGAGATCCGTAGATCGGTAGGATTTGGTGAACCTAACATAATTGAGCGGGTTAGTACTTCACCATTTGGAATCAAAATTAACGAGATTCGATGACAAATCATGTTTAGAACGTTAAAAGAATGTCACACGTCCGATTTGGGTTCAATCGGACATAAGGATCACCTTTGGGGCTACACGGGTGGGTCGCAGTGGGTCGTCTGGCCCACCGGTCCTACCCACCGGTTTGGACCGGGTAGGGGCCTGCTGTCCTGGCCCGTTGGCCGCCGTTGGGCCCGCCTGGCCCGAAGGCCCCCGCCTCTCGTGTGGGTGCCCACAGGGTAGGGGCCCACCGTTGCACCCACCGGTCTTCAAGGAAAATAACCATTTCTCCCCAACTTCCTTCATTCTTTGGGGATTCAAATGGGGCTTTCCCAACCCCTTCTTCACACCTTCAAGGTCTTATAAGATGGTTCTAACCTAGATCTAGGTTAGATTCAAGTGATGGGAAACCATCTTACCTTCTTTGCTTAAGAACAACTTCAAACCCTCCAAATCACTTCAAACCCCCAATGCTTCTTCCACCTTGTCAATACCTCTTCAAATCCTTCAAGATCAACACATAAATCATCTATTAAACCTTAGATTCATCATTTCAAAGGGGATTTACAAGACCTCAAGAAACCCTACTCGAATCAAGGGTTTAAGCTTGGGTATGGTGAATGTTCAAAGAACCCAACTTTGCTTACCTCTAAATGTAGATCTAGAGTTGAAGATCACTCCACCGACGCCGAAAAGGGAAGATCAAGCTTCGGCGCCGCTGAAATCCTTCTCTTCTTCCTCTTCCTTCTCTTCCCTTCTTCTTCCCTTTCTTTTCTCTCTCCTCTTTTCTATTCTCACCAACGTACGGGTGTCATAAATGAAAAGGAAAGAAAACATAAATGCTATATATATATAATTCCTGAATAAGTGAATAGTGCACATGGATGGGTCACTCAGGTGGGTGGGTGCACCCACCTGTCCGCCCACCTGAGGGCCAAAACTTGGGATTTTGACAGAGTTCGGGCCTGGCGCGAACCCCACCCTAGCATACGATGTAGTATACGTATATACCTTAATATACGGCTACAATACCTGCTTTATCCGTACATGGCCTTATGGTAGGTGCTTGTACACGGCTTGGGTACTCGTTCTTTCGGCACGGTCGGACTTGTCGGGCCAGCCGGTGTTTAAGGTCACCTTGCCATCATAGCCCATAAGGAGCCCGCCTAATTCCTCCTGCTCGGTCCTCGCATGGTTAAACCGGTTAAACCGTAAAATCGACCGGTTTAAGTAGGGTATTACAACAAGTGTCGAGGAGGGTCGGGTCCGCCTACCCCTAGAGTGGCGACTCCACCGGGACCAACCCTATCAAGCTTCCGTAACTAGATGCTACATTTGAATGCAAGAACGCTTCCATCACACTTGTTTGATGACATGTTTGGCTAACCCATGTTTGTAATTGTATGTGCTAACCACATCATGCATCGTGCTCAAGTGAAATCATTTGATGAGGGTACTCCTATCTTGCTAGCATCCCCAAGGTGGTCGGCATGCCATACTAATGCGCTATGGGATCAAATGGTAGCCGTCAGATAAGAATATGTGGGATATTATCTTACGACGAGGATGTTCATAATTGTGCCAGACCCTGGGAGGTCTGCACTTTAGGACATTCTCGAGAGTTAATGGTAACCCCACATTACACTTATGCACACAATCACAAAGACGGTTCCATCCACCCCTATGGCTAATTGTCTAACCTCATGTGTAGTCACTAGTAATGCGCAGTGAAACCACCCCTTGATACAAGACTTCGAGTATACCAAAAGGATCACGCACCTCATTATATGGATCTTGTTAAGGTTAGCTGGTTCGATCCTATTGCATTCACTACATCCCTCATCATGTAGGAAATAGATGGAGAATGCTTAGGAAGGTGATAAGCACATTTATGGGGAAATCTGGGGTAGTAAAACATGCATTTTACATATTTAGAATGGAGCTCCCTTTGGGGTTTTACTCTTTTTTTGCGGTTTTATATTTTCAAGGCCTTAAGGACTATCGGGCGCTATATCTTCAATTTTAAAATTAAAGAGGTCCTATTTTTTTTAAGGGTTGGAAGAGGAAAAATTTTGAGCAAGAAAAAATGTTCAATTAAAAGTACACATTCGCTTGGTCACCAGACAAATGATTATTTTTTTGGGGAAAAAAAGAATAATGGATTAGAACTAAACCAAATGCGAAAAACCCATTTGCGTTTGTCCCGAGGTACAAGGAATTTTCCCAAAATTTCCAACAAGGATCGATGGACCACATCCTTGTGTTTGAAGTTTCTTTTGGCAACAACTACCTAGTGTAGTTGGTGAGCAAAGGTGACAAAATTTCCTTGCTCACCAAGAGGTCTCAAGTTCAATCTCAGGGTTTTTTTTTAAAAAATTTTTTTTCTTGAAAAGATTTTTCCAAAAAAAGAAGGAAAATCGTGGAATTTTTTAAAGAAGAGAAAAAAAAAAGGAAAGAAAAAAAGGAGAAATAAAGATTGCCCAAATTTTCTCTCCCTCCACATAAACACCAAAAGATTGTCCAAATCACACAAAGCAAGAAGGAAAATCGCCCTTTAAAGGGAGAAAAGAAGAGAAAAAAAAGAAAAAAAAGGAAAGAAAATAAGCAAACAAATTATAGGAAATTTCTCAAAGTTTATTTCTTCTCTCCCTCCACCTTAAACTTTTGGTCTAAAAAGATCTCACAACCAATTGGGGGTTTTCCCCCCCTTTTAGGAAAGAGAAATTTTTACCCTACCTCCCCATTCCCTATAAATACAACTCATGTAAGAGGAGGGAGACAATTCATTCTTCTTCTATTTTTTTAGTTGCTCTTTTTTTTTCCCCCTCTTTAGTTTTAGTTCTTCTTTATCTTTTCTTTAATCACTTTTGTTTTTTTTTTTTTTTAATTAATGCAAGCACTCTTTTATTTTTATTAAAACCCTTTTATGTTTATGATTTATGCAATTGAGTTGTAATTTTTGTTATAGTTCTAGGCTTAGATCTAGGTGACAAGATCACGGAGGAGAAATTTTTTTTTCAAGATTTGTTTTTCTAGTACTAGAAATTTCAGATTTGGTTTTTTCCCAGAGGGGTTTTAGTATGGTAGTATCTCAAATCGATCAATTTTTCCCGGGGGTTGAAGTTCAAGGTAGGCTCCTTCAGAGTCTTCTCCCCTCTCATTCCCTTTTCCCACTCCCCTTTCTTTCTTAATTTAGGTTTTTAAATTTTTAGGTTACATTATTGCTACCCCTTTTCCCCAAGGTTCATGGTTGGTGTATGTTTGGCTTTGCCCCCCCAGCCATAAAACCCTTTTTTTAATTTTTTTTATTTTAATTCCCCCCTTTCCCCTAAAGCCAAGTAGAGAAACCCCTTGAAGAGTGACTCCCCGGTCAAGTGGGGAAAACTCAATTATGATGATCCGGGGTAAGTAGAGAAACCTACTTGTGAGTCTTTTAGCTTTTCCCCTTTTTTTTAAATTTTTTTTTCAGCTTTTTTTTCCTTTTTTTTTTTTAATTTGGGTTGGGTTGTTTATTTTCATTATTTATTTATTTAATTTTAATTATGGCTTTTTTTAAATTCTTAGATGACGAAGGGTTTAAAGGACGTTATTTTAGATACATATGTTTAGGAGGTAGTTAGAATTAGATCACAACCATTAAAAAGGTTCACTTTCGATTATTAAAAGAAAAAAAATAAAGGGGCTTCCCTTGAGTTCGAATTCCAGAAGGTTTTTTAAACCAAACCGGGGCCCTTCAACGCTATGGGTTTTTTTTTTAAAATTTTTTTCTTTTTTTTTTTTTTTTAAAAATTTTGGTCAAAAAAAGGACGGGGGGCCCTTCCCCAAAGTTAAAAAATTTTGGCCTTTCCCCCCTTTTAAAAAAAAAAAATAAAAAGGGTTTTTTTCCCCTTTTTTTATTCATTCTTTTGTGCTTGTCTTACTTTAGTTGGGGGTAGTTTTCATTGTAGTGTTAAGGGGGTACGTAATACTAAGAATGGGTTAGAAAGAAGAGATCCAACAAGAAATGCCCCTATACGTTTTCTTTTTTAAAAACCCTTCAATATGGGAGACCAACAAAAAACCCTTCACCTAAATCTTTAAAAGATAGGTTCTACCTCCCAGAACCCCAACCTTCCCCAAAATTCTACCACAAGCCTGTGGAATAATTTTAAACTCAAATCTAAATACATCACTATGTTGCCCCACTTCCATGGGTTGACCTCGAGGATGCATACCTATTTCAAAAGGGAATTTGAAGAGGTATGTGTTCTAATTAAGACCCAAAATTTTTCGATGATGTTTTAAGCTTAGGTTTACCTTTTGCATTGAAAGACCAAGCTAAGAAGTGGTTGTAGGGGTTACCCACAAATTCCATAACCTCATGGGAACACCTTGTCTTCCTTAAGAAGTTTTTCCCAACTCACAAGACCAATAAGCTTAAAGTGATATCCTTCAGCTTTAGGCAAAAGCCTAGTGAGTCATTTTCCAAACTTATGGAGAGATTCAAGGATCTACTCCAAGAATGCCCTCACCAGGGCCTAGACCTATGGCATTTATGTCAAATAATTTATGAGGGTATTGATTACCCAACTAAACAAATGAAGAGCAAAATTGAAGGATTCACATCCTTTAGATGAAGGAAAGGCAGGGGAATTCTTATTTGATTTAAAGGAAAAAACCCCGGGAGTGGGAATCCACCCAAGAAAGTAAAAGAACCATAGGAGGGAAAGGATATTTTTGGATGGGATGGTAGCAAAGGAAGCCCTTTTGGGAATAGCCTAATCAAGAGGATTGAGGCTATTGTTCCTAGAGAGCCATCATAAATAATTTGGTTAAGATTTGTGCTTGGTCCCGCCCCCGACATTTTATAAAGAATGCCCCAACCCCTTTGGGGCACTTCTAATGATAGTTTAATGCCTTATACCGAAATAATCCTATAGTAACCCCTTACAATCCAGATGGAGAAATCACCCAAATTTCTTTTGGGAATCAAAAGCAACCAAGAAAAGGGCCTTTCCCTTTTATAATCAAGGTAAACCCTTGCCCCTTTCCCCCCGACAAAATTTTTTTTTCCAAAATACTTTTCCTAGGTCAAATGGGACCCCCTTAGTTTTCCTGGGCCCCTCTCCTATCATCTTATCAAGAACCCCGGGGTTTAAAAACAGAGAGGCAATAGAATAAGTGACTTGGAAAAATAGGGCCCCCTCATGACAAGCCATCAAAATTTTAAAAAAAGGAACTTACCCAAGTTGTCTCAATTATGCTGGGGGGGAAGGGGGAATTTTACCTACCAAGGAGCCAAACCCCTAGGCATCATCATTAGTTCACAAACATCAACTAATGACCTTTAATATAGTAAAGGTCGACCCAAAAAGGGGCCCCTCTAACCAATGTAATGTTGTTTATGCCCTTAGGAGTGGTAGAGAGTACCAACAGAGTGTTCCTAAATCTTCCTCATCTATTCCCCCGTTAACTCCCCTTTCCCTTAAGGAAAAAGATTTTCCTCTTTTTCCCGTTTTCCCTGATAAACCTAAAGTTTTTTCCCAAAACTAAAGATGATTTGGTTGGGGAAAACCCAAAAATGATTTTTTTAAAAGGGCAAACCCCTAAGTCCTTATGTTCACCCCGTCCCATTTCCTAATCGCTTGGTAAACAAAAGGAAGACGCCCATGGACAAAATTTTAGAATTCTTCAAAAGGTAGAAGTGAACTTTCCCTCTTTGGATGCCATACCCCAAATCCCCGCCTATGCAAAGGAAATAAAAGATTTGTGTATTCACAAAGTATCACTAGTGTCCCCAAAAAGGGAGTTCTTGGGTAACATTATTTTCCATAATTACTAAAATTTTATAGAAACCAAGTATAAGGACCCAAAGGAGCCCTACCATAGCTTGTGTCATAGGCAACACCTACATTGAGATGCCTTACTTCCCTTTGGCCCAAAAGTGTGAATTTTTACCTTACCATGTGTACAAGCAATTTGGGATTGGGAGAATTGAAAGCCCCCGGAAACTACTCTTCGCAAGGTGATAGGTCGGGAAAAATTTCCCTAAAGGGATGGTTGAGGATGTCTTACTAAAGGGGGGAATTTTTTTTCCCTTGATTTCATTGTGTTAGATACTAAGCCCTTCTAAAAAGGATGAGATCCCAATAATTTAGGAAGACCATTTTGGCTCCCAAGAATGCATTAATCAACCGGAATGGTTTCCTAAGATTATCTTTTGGTAACCAAACTGTTGAGTTTAACATTTTTGGGATTGGCAAGCAACCACATATGGAAGAAGAGATCAATATGCTTGAGGATTTTCTGTTTTTTCCCGATGATTTAGTTACCAACTTTGATATTGATTTTGATTCGTAATTCCAAGAGTGTATGGATAAGTTGGATGATGACAAAAAAAATTTCTTTTCAAGTCTTGAGTCTTCACACACTTGTGGAGCCCTTGGGCCCCCTTTCCAATTCCATTCCCAAACCTTCCATATTTGAGCCCCTAAGCTAGATCTTAAGGAGTTGCCATCTAATTTGGGGGCTTTCCTGGGCCCATGCATTCTTCCCGTAATAATTTTTAAATTTGACTTCTAGCCTAAAGAGGAGTTATTTAAAGTTTAAAAAGATAAAAAGGAAGCCCTGGGTTTGGGACCATGGCTGATATCAAGGGTATAAGCCCTTCCATTGTGCAACATCATATACATTTATGGAGGATTCCAAACCATCCACGGAATCCCAAAGAAGAGCAAACCCCAAAAGGGATGATGGAAGCCATTAAAAAGAGTTTCCTAAATTGTTGGATCATGAATAATTTATCCTTTTTTAATTACCAATGGGTAACCCCACCAGAAGTGCCTAAGAAGCCCGGGGGCCCGTAGTTCCTAATGCCAATAATGAGTTGACCCCTACCCTGTCCAAACGGGATGGGTGGGGTTTTAAACAAAAAAACTTAATGGGGCAACCTGAAGGACCACTTCCCATTGCCATTCATTGAAAAAATGTTAAAGGGGTTTAAAGGGAATGAATACTATTGTTTTTTTGATGGATATTCGCTATAACCAAATCCCAATTGCTTTAGAGGACCAACATAAGACCACTTTTACATGCCCATAGGGAAACATTTGTTATTGGGATCCCCTTTGGGGTTTTGCAATCCCCCCTGCAGCCCAACGATGCAGATGAGCTTTTTTCCCATGGTAAAAAAATTTTAGAAGTTTTTATGGATGACTTTTCAATTCGGGGGAAATTTCCCTTATTCAATGTTTTTATCATTTTTCCCCAGTTTTGAAAAGGTCATATCTAAGAATTTGGTTTTAAATTTGGGGAGAAATGCCATTTTATGGTTAAACCGGATTGTTTTAGGCCATGTAATACCCAAAGGGAGGGAATTAAGGTAGATGAGCCAAAGGGATTTAATTGATAATTTACCACCTCCTCAACTCAAGGATGTCCGGCCTTTTCTAGGGCATAAAAGGTTTTTGAAGGTTTATTAAGAACTTTAGTGGGCCAAGTTTGACCCCCACTTCATTACTTGCCAAAGATCAAATTTTTAAAGTTTTCTAAAGAGTGCCTAAAAACCTTCAAACAACTTAAGAAGGAGTTGCCCAATGCACCCATTGTTAAACCCAAAGCTTGGACCAACCCTTTTGAACCGATGTAATGTTTTTATTTTGCCATAGGAGCGTTTTGGGTCAAAGGATTAATAAGTTGCCCCCCGTCATTTATTATGCTAGTAGGCCCTTTAAATGATCACAACTCAATTATACAACCCCCAAAAAAAATTTTAAAAATTTGTGTTTGCATTAAAAAGTTTGGGGTCTTACTTAGTTGGTTCACATGGGTGGTGATCGATCATTCTCCCCTTTGATCCCTTATTTTAAAGAAGGATGCCAAAGCCCGCCTCATTAGGTGGGTTTTATTTTTGAAGAGTTTGTTTTAGAAATTGGGGATAAGAAAGGAGTTAAAAACCCAAATTGCGAAATTTACCCCGGGTTTTTAAAATTTCCCTTGACTTCGATTCCCCCAAAACGAGAACTTTCCGATGAAAATTATTTGCAATGCCCAAAAACCCTGGTTTTTCGACATTGTCAACTTCTTAGTTTCAAGTGTGACCCCGATCCCCGGGTCCCCCCAAGATAATATGGGTTTCTTTCCCCGTTAAGAAATTTTTTCCGGGATGACCCTTTAATTTGTTTAAGATATGTCCGGATCGATTATCCGACAATGTGTTCCCGATCAAAAAAACTTTTCTATTCTTTTTTTGTCATGATCATGCATGGGGGGACATTTTGGGACCTAAGAAACTGCCACAAAGGTTCTCCAATGCGGATTTTATTGGCCCACTCTTTTTAGAGATGCTTTTGATTTTTGTAAGGCTTGTCCCCCGCCAGTCTTTTGGCCGTATCAATAAGAGGAACATGATGCCTCTCAACCCTATTTTAGTAGTTGAGATCTTTGATGTATGGGGCATCGATTTTATGGGACCATTCCCTAATTCCTTTGGAAATTTGTACATACTTTTGGCCATTGATTATGTTTCTAAATGGATAGAGGCCATACCTTGTAAATCTAATGACCACAAAGTGGTGGTCCAATTTCTCAAAGAGAACATTTTTTCCCGCTTTGGTGCACCATGTGCAATAATTAGTGATAGGATACTATTTTTGTAACCGCCTTTTGAGGCCTTAATGAAAAAGTATGGGATCACCCATAAGTTATCTACCCCTTGTCACCCCCAAACTAGTGGCCAAGTGGAGGTGTCTAATAGGCAGATCAAACAAATCTTAGAAAAAACTATTAATCCCAACCGTAAAGATTGGTCGCTTAGGCTCATTGATGCCTTGTGGGCCCATCGATCGCATTCAAGACCAAACCCTTTGGCATCTTCCCACCGCTTGGTGTATGGGAAAGCTTGTCACTTACCGCTTGAGTTGGAACATAAGACCTTTTTGGCCATCAAGAAGCTCAACTTTGATTTGTCTGATGCGAGAATTCACCGTAGGCTCCAACTATCTGAGTTGGAGGAACTTAGGAATGATGCCTATGAAAGTTCTAGGATTTACAAGGAAAAGACCAAAGCTTTCCATGATAAGCACACTGCGTAAATCTTTTGCAATTGGTGATAAGGTCCTATTGTACAATTCTCGATTGCATCTTTTTCCCGGGAAACTTAGATCCCGATGGGATGGCCCGCTTATTGTCCATAACGTATATCCCCATGGGGCTATGGAGATTTTGAATCCGTGAATAGGTTTCAAGGTTAATGGTCAACGCTTGAAACCGCCTTGAGTTTCCTAAAACTAGTAGTGAAGAGGTCATGGATCTCTATGAACCTCTTTACACCGATGACTAACTTTTAATCGGGATGACCCCTTGCATTGTCTTTGCTTTTAATTCTTTCCATGCATTGAGGACATTGCATGACTTAAGTGTGGGGAGGGAAACCAGCTTTTGTTTTCTTCACTTTGTTTTGTTTGTTTTTCTTTTATTTTGAGCTTGCAAAGGATGAAGTCCTACTTTGGCTTTTGGCTAATGATCGACCATTCGTTGCTTGATGTATGAAAATAAAAGTTTTGATTAAGGTACCCATTTTGAACGTATAAAAAACCCCGTTGAGAAGAAAGGAACAAGTCTTGGGCTTGAGATGGGACTTTTTTGAAAAATAAGAGACCCCTGCTTTATGGTGATGGACCATATGTAAGTCCTCGGTTCCTTGTACTTTTGATTTGGAGTTGAGACCTTCTTTTAATTTGGCATGGGTTGACAAATGCACAATTTTAAATGCAATGTGAAATGTGGTATAAAGAAGAATAAGAGTTGATTCCTTGAACTAGATAGGGCATTGCGCCTCAGAACGGGTGTCTTGATCGAAATTCCTTGGGAGGAAACTTCAAGGAACTCTAGTATCATTGTCTTTGTGGGCATATAAAAAAACAAGCTACATAGTAACTTGGGGGTCTAGTGTTTGCTCCA